>JACEEZ010017451.1:0-13626 GCA_016584305.1 Chionoecetes opilio | reverse complement strand
ATGAATTTAATGCAAATTAAATTTCGGGCCAAGAAGAGGAAATTCTTGTTCAGATTAGAAGAAGGCTACATTTTGCTTTTAGGACTGTTAACTAATGCCTCTTGATAAGATAGCTGATTATGGTGAGCTGTGATACACCAGATAAGGTGTGATAAGATAAGGTGATAAGATTCAGCGATGTAATCAAGCCAGTCTCAACAACACAACACCCCGAATTTCACTTCACATTTTTAGTGATTCATTACTTATTAGACTCATTAACCCCTTCACGCCCAAATCTGTCCTTTGCTATATGAAATTGTATGTTATCGAGCCATAAAATTAAGAAGTCACTTAATATACCAAATTAGTTAGTCGACAAGGATACTAAACAGGTCATATCTATAAAATATTCCTTATAGTCACTAAAAATCGTTTAATGGCACCCAAATTACAATGGAAATTTTGTTCTGGGCCTCAAGGGGTTAAATCCAACAACTTTACATGACCCATAACACACTGTAAATCATGAACTCTACGTAAGAAGCCAAGATGGGGGACGTTCACACTACCACGCCAGACCCAATGTCACATCCGGGTGGCCGCCGTTACCCTTCCCAGGTCACCCATATAAGGATCAGCCCGCAGCAGAGGATGAGCAACAGACGCGGGCATGGCTTGTCACCCTGATTCACACTGAGGCCGCGAGTTCCTATCGTTCCTATCAAACCGTACCGATCATCACACCAGGAAGGCGCCACTGCTAATACTTCATGACTTCAACTCACCTTTATCGTGTGTTTAGCTAATTATTCGAAGCGAGGAACCGACAGCAATGTGTAGTAACCCTCAGGTGGCTGCTTCTTGTTCGACTGACGCCTCGCCGAGCACTGGGCGGCGACACTGGGAGCAGTGGCGTCACCAGGAAAAAAAATTTGGGGGGGCTTCAGCCCCGGGGTGGTGATGGGCTATCCAGCTGGGGGGGTCGGGGGGTAATTTTGAAAATTAATCAGTTCCAGGGTAATTTTGAGGACCAAAAAAGAGAAGAAAGTGGAATTAAGCTTTAATTACATGACACATAAATTAATAGAGATATACCATGCATCATACCATATTAACTAAATATGATAATTTGAAGAACATTTTTATTCTGTTTATACAAAATAATAAAATTACCATTTTTCTCTCTCCACTAACAAACACAAAGGAATTGCACAATGTATGTTTTTGGTTTGTTTCTCAGTAAGGTTTTATCTTGATAATGAAAAAAATATATAATTATAAACTTACAATATATTCAAGGTATTTCCCTTATTGCACAAAAACAGGTACATGGGATACTGTAGTTAAACAGAATAAAGTACATGATCATGATAAAGTAACTAAAAGCCGATTTAACCTGCCTCCCACTGCCTTACCCTGGCACCCACTGCCTTAACCTGCATACCACTGTGTTAGCCTGCCTCCCGTCCTGTGTTACCCTGCCTCCCACTGCCTTACCCTGGCTCCCACTGCCTTAACCTGCCTCCCATCCTGTGTTAACCTGCCTCCCGTCCTGTGTTACCCTGCCACCCACTGCCTTACCCTGGCTCCCACTGCCTTAACCTGCCTCCCGTCCTGTGTTAACCTGCCTCCCGTCCTGTGTTACCCTCCCACCCACTGCCTTAACCTGCCTACCACTGTGTTAACCTGCCTCCCGTCCTGTGTTACCCTGCCACCCACTGCCTTAACCTGCCTACCACTGTGTTAACCTGCCTCCCGTCCTGTGTTAACCTGCCTCCCGTCCTGTGTTACCCTGCCACCCACTGCCTTAACCTGCCTACCACTGTGTTAACCTGCCTCCCGTCCTGTGTTTACCCTGCCACCCACTGCCTTACCCTGGCTCCCACTGCCTTAACCTGCCTCCCGTCCTGTGTTAACCTGCCTCCCGTCCTGTGTTACCCTGGCACCCACTGCCTTAACCTGCCTACCACTGTGTTAACCTGCCTCCGTCCTGTGTTACCCTGCCTCCCACTGCCTTACCCTGGCTCCCACTGCCTTAACCTGCCTCCCATCCTGTGTTAACCTGCCTCCCGTCCTGTGTTACCCTGCCACCCACTGCCTTACCCTGGCTCCCACTGCCTTAACCTGCCTCCCGTCCTGTGTTAACCTGCCTCCCGTCCTGTGTTACCCTGCCACCCACTGCCTAACTGCCTACCACTGTGTTAACATGCCTCCCGTCCTGTGTTACCCTGCCTCCTACTGCCTTACCCTGGCTCCCACTGCCTTTACCTGCCTACCACTGTGTTAACATGCCTCCCGTCCTGTGTTACCCTGCCCCACTGCCTTACCCTGCCTCCCACTGCCTTACCCTGGCTCTCACTGCCTTAACCTGCCTACCACTGTGTTAACCTGCCTCCCGTCCTGTGTTACCCTGCCTCCCTCTGCCTTACCCTGGCTCCCACTGCCTTTACCTGCCTACCACTGTGTTAACATGCCTCCCGTCCTGTGTTACCCTGCCTCCCGTCCTGTGTTACCCTGCCTCCCGTCCTGTGTTACCCTGCCTCCCACTGCCTTACCCGGCTCCCACTGCCTTACCCTGGCTCCCACTGCATTAACCTGCCTACCACGGTGTTAACCTGCCTCCCGTCCTGTGTTTACCCTGCCACCCACTGCCTTACCTGGCTCCCACTGCCTTACCCTGGCTCCCACTGCCTTAACCTGCCTACCACTGTCTTAACCTGCCTCCCGTCCTGTGTTACCCTGCCACCCACTGCCTTAACCTGCCTCCCACTGTGTTAACCTGCCTTTCCACTGTGTTAACCTGCCTCCCATCCTGTGTTACCCTGCCTCCCACGGCCTTACCCTGGCTCCCACTGCCTTAACCACTACAGCACCAGGACGACGGTACAGTGGTATGTACTGCAGGACTATCATCGTAACACTGGTGCTGAAGGGGTTAATCCCTGACCACTTATGGTCCATGTTAAGTAAGAGTTAGGGGCAACTGCCGTTTGGGGGATTCTCCCGAGTTTGATTGTGACAGTATTGGAAGAGAGGCAAATTTGTCAACTACTACATCAAGATCGAGTGAATCCACCACACCTTTTTCAATTGAAATTGTACCTAGACTGGTCAGCCGTTTCTGACCCATTGTTGCCCTGAGGTACGTTTTGACAAGCTTCAGTACAGAGAATGATCGTTCACATTTAGCATTACTGACAGGGAAAGTGAGAGCCAAATGCATTAAAGTCCAGAGTGTGGTGAAACCTTGCTTTACAGGCTTTAGTTTGTCTAAAGCACCAGAGATGGATCTTTCATCGTTTAATGTTTTCTGAGCAACAAAAACTTCTGCATGGAGGCTCTCACTTGCAATGTCATATTGGTCAGCAAGATATTTCAAATCATTTTCATTTAGAAAGTTCGGGGACGAAGGATGACAAGCAGATACACCAAGTAGAATGCTCTTTGGTTCATCAAACCTGTGCCCAAATTCAACGAGTACCTTGTCTAGGATGGGATAGTAAAGACATCTTTTACAGTGAGATTTAGGGTCTTCACCTCTCTCAGAGGTGTCTCGTTGGCCTATGGTTTCAGTTACAATGGATCCTAACAACCGTGACGATGGCTTCCTTTGCCTTCTTGAACTTGAAGGTTGTTGCTGAGCTACAGTTATGTTTCTTCCTGCAGCAAATTGAACTGCCTTTTCCCAAATGGTATTGAAATGGTCATCTGAAGTTCTTCTATCTTGCAGAACTTTTATTGTTTCCTGTGCCATGTTAACTGCTGCAGCAAGATCCATATCCTCTCTCTGCCAAACCTTTGAAAGTGGGGTTGTAATGTCAAAAATTTCAGTGAAATTAATCAATAAGATAACAGTCTCAAATTTATTCAAAGATTGCTGAAGTCCATAAGCTAAGGCCTTCTCTTCACCAGAGCGTCCATGGATAGACAAATCTTCAAGAGTTTCTGTCAGGATCTCATACCGTTTGAAAATTGCCTTAAGGGCATTATGGTTGTATTCCCATTTGTGCTGGCACACTTTGGGAAGCTCAAGAACTGGCAATTTCCTGTCCCTTTGGAAGTCTAGAAAGATGTCATGGCGTAAGGTTGAACTACGGATGAAGTTTATCAGGCCTGAAATCAAGTTAAAAAACTCGGCTACCTCTGGTAAGCAACCAGCAGTGTGGGTTATCACCAGCTGTAATCTGTGTGTAGAGCAAGGGACATAAAAACATGGATTTTTGGCTGATTCTCTAATCAGTGCCTGCACACCACTGATTCTGCCACTCATTACTGATGCAGTATCATAACACTGCGCTATCAATTTTCTGATATTTAATTCTAGCTCCCCAAGTTTCTCCAACAAAGCAGTAGCCAGAGAATCAGCATCAAGATCCTTTAAGCAAAAAATCCTAAGAATCTCTCATGTACGGTTTCATCCAACACATACCTAATACACACACTGAGTTGCTCAGTAATACTGACATCCCTAGTTTCATCTGCTATTACTGCAAAAAAGGGTGCTGATATGGCTTCTTTGACTATAGTATCACTCACACAGTCAGCAACAGCTTGCAAAAGAGAATTCTGACTGAAACCTGATATATATTTGGCAAATTTCTTGGAACCTTTTTTATTAAGTTACGAAACTTTTTTAGACTCCTTGCTTACTAAGTCAAAGATCTCTAGAAAGACACCCTTATTTAATGAACTTTCAGATTCATCATGACCCCTGAATGCCATGTTAGTTTTAGCTGCTGTAATGACAATGTTTAAGAGTGTTTTAATATAGTCTCTGTTATCCAGAACCTGCTGTTTGTGTTGGCTATCGAGTTTCTGATGAACGCTACCATGCAGCTGTGAAATCTTAAAGTAGTCGTCCAGACCATTTCATCATTCCTGATTTAATGCAGTCAAATCATAGCCATTGACGAGTATATCAACAATACGTCGTCACTTTTTGTATCCAGTCAGCCGTTTTTAAATAATCCGCAATCAAAATCTGCAAATTCCCCGAGTTCTCAAAACGCACTCAAGATTTGCAGACGCTCAGGCTCAGGCTCCGTGACGTACCATCAGGGAGGCTCATCTTCCCGCGCTGATCAGAGGCACGTAAACACAGAGATAAATATAATAGTACTTGAAGATATTTGGGTGTTTCTGATAGATTTTTTTTGCTATATGCCACATGCATGCATCCTTTATGGGTGCAGCATGCTTCCTTCCCACACACACGCCTGCACACCGACACCCTTCCCACACACACGCCTGGGAAATACTTTGGAACTCATCCTTCCGGCTTTGACTGAAATGAACTACCGCACTGTATTGTATGCTTATTATACTTCACATCTGTAAAGGTTCCAGCGTGCGCTCAGCCTTGGTTAACCCACACGACCGCTATGAAATATGAGGTGCCTCAAAAAATTCTAAGTCCAGTTAGGTTAGGTTAGGTATACTTTGTGGTTAAGGTTAGGTTAGGTATACTTTGTGGTTAAGGTTAGGTTAGGTTAGGTATACTTTGTGGTTAAGGTTAGGTTAGGTTAGGTATACTTTGTGGTTAAGGTTAGGTTAGGTTAGGTTAGGTATACTTTGTGGTTAAGGTTAGGTTAGGTTAGGTATACTTTGTGGTTAAGGTTAGGTTAGGTTAGGTATACTTTGTGGTTAAGGTTAGGTTAGGTATACTTTGTGGTTAAGGTTAGGTTAGGTTAGGTTAGGTTAGGTATACTTTGTGGTTAAGGTTAGGTTAGGTTAGATTTTTACTTATAGTGACTTTCATGATTTTTTTGGGGAGCCATAAATCACTTATATTTGCTTCCCCCACCCCAAAACCCCGTATTCCCGCCAGTTCCCCAGGCTTGTTGGCTATAGGGGGAAGAAAAAAAAGATAGGGGTGAAGGACTTCTTCCAAAGTTTTACCCACGCCTGCACACACGCCTCCTTCCCACACACACGCTTGCATACACGCCTCCTTCCCACACACACGCCTGCACACACGCCTCCTTCCCACACACACGCCTGCAGACACGCTTCCTTCCCACACACACGCCTGCACACCGACACCCTTCCCACACAGACGCCTGCACACACACACGCCTGCACACACGCCTCCTTCCCACACACAACGCCTCCTTCCCACACACACGCTTCCTTCCCACACACACGCCTGCACACCGACACCCTTCCCACACACACGCCTGCACACACGTCTGCACACCGACACCCTTCTTACACACACGCCTACTTCCCACACACACGCCTGCACACACGCCCTCCACACACCGTGTGTGTTGTGTGTGTATGTGTGTGTGGTGTGTGCAGGAAGGGTGTTGGTGCGCAGGCGTGTGGTGCAGGCGTGTGTGGTGGGAAGAGTGTCGGTCACAGCGACAGATTCACTGTCTGACACCGAAGTACAATCGGTCATCATAACATTTGCCGACAGGTGTCAGACAGAGTGTCTGCGGGCGTCCCTGTTCTGACGTCATCAATAACAGTCGTAGCCCTGTTGGAGGGAAGATTTTTTTTTTCGCGCGCTTTTTACAAAAGTCGTGTTTTTACGGAAATAAGGCCTGGAAATCAATTATTTTTGGTGGATTAGGTGTTTTGAATGTACAGTCAACATAATTAGGCAAAAAAAAAAATGGGTCTGGACGACTACTTTAAAGTTGAGCCATTTTTCCATTGCATGTACATGATACGTGGATTCTCCGTGCTTTGTTGCTTTTACATGCATCTTTTTCCAGGACCTAAAACCTTCGTTGGTGAATGTTACTTCTTTGTGACCAACATTACCGCCAAAAAGCCTACATGGAAAACAATAAACTCGGTCACTTGTCACAGAGTATTCAAGCCACGCATACCTTTTATACCACTCATATTGGAAAGACCTGGTCTGAGAACCAGACTGTACTTTAGGATACACTTTAAGTCTCGGCTGCGTGGGTCCTTCTTCAGGCTTTGTGGCTAGATCCTGCACCTGTTCCATAACAGGTGTGGGTATATCAGGAGTATCACTTGTACTGGGTCGTACCTAAAAATGATGTAAATAATATGCTAAGTAAAACTGTACAAGAAAAAAATATTACTCTATAACTTACAGATTAGCTTACATATTATAAAAATCATATTTATACTGTCTGTGTCTGTACATAGGAAAGATTAGCAGAAAGCATTACTGCGACTCCAGCAGGCAATGCCCAGCTCTGAGGATTAATTTCTGATCCACTACTGGGAGTAAATTCTGGAAATCACCTGAAGACCTTCCCCCCCCAGCCCGATAGCGGCCGATTTTTTGACGGGGTGCTCGTCTAAACTGCTACAGGCATCTCGGTCAGTACATTTTTAGGTCGTGAATCACTTAGGGTAGGGTAGGTTAGGGTAGGTTAGGTTAGCTTAGCTTAGGTTAGGGTAGGGTAGGGTAGGGTAGGGTAGGGTAGGGTAGGTTAGGTTAGGTTAAGTGATTATATGCCAAGCCAAATATAAGCTAACATAACCTAACCTAACTTAACCTAACTTAACCTAACCAAACCTAACCTACCCTACCTTAACCTAAGCGATTGACGACCTCAAAATGTAGGCCCTACTTACCAAGATGCCTGTAGCAGTTTAGACGAGAACCCCGTCAAAAAATTGGCCGCGTTCGGGCTGGGGAGGAAGGTCTTCAGGTGATCCAATTCTGGAGGTGGAATTTTTGGTCCCAACCCCGATTAAAAATAAATAAGTAAAAATATTAAAACTTTGCATACTAACAACAACAACAACAACGACGACGACGACGACGACGACGACAACAACAACAAAATAATAAAATAATAAAACGAATAACTTCAGTACTATATTAGTTCCAATTAGTGTTACTTACAGATGTCGGGATGGTTTCAGGAGCTTGGGGGTTATATC
Organism: Chionoecetes opilio; assembly: GCA_016584305.1. Classification (NCBI taxonomy): domain Eukaryota; kingdom Metazoa; phylum Arthropoda; class Malacostraca; order Decapoda; family Majidae; genus Chionoecetes; species Chionoecetes opilio. Next base: position 5,766 of record JACEEZ010017451.1, on the reverse strand, counting down.
TCTCTGTCTCTGTATTTGTTTCAGATTTTTCATCCCTAGCAATATCCACATCCTCATTTTTCTGGCTTTGATCTATGGAAGGGCGGGCACAAAAGAATTTCCTTATGTCAATAATGTCACCCTCGGAATCTTTAGACCTTTTCATGATTCATCACTTGAGTGGCTAGTGTCGTCAGCAGATGTTCCAATTAGTCTCTATAGAAAAAGCAAATACTCGTAACTCTTTACATTAATAAAGATAGTAACGCATTTCTGTTGACCGAATTTTTATGCTACTTATATCCTGAACTACATTACCTAACTAGGGGGGGGGGCACTCAGTAGAGCGCATACCTCCACCCGAATATTTCATCAAATATACGTATATATATATATATATATATATATATATATATATATATATATATATATATATATATATATATATATATATATATATATATATATATATATATTATATATGTATATGCATCAGTATGAGCGCATACCTCCGGCCGAATATTTCATCAATTGGTTGCCATGGCAACAGTTGTCTATAGATTTAATCCAAAATTAAATCAGTTCTTTCTTATACCAAATAGACTTGGTATACCGAGTTTGGTCCAAATCTTTTCGTAACTTTTTGAGAAATCCTGTACACTAACAAACAGACAGACAGACAGACAGATCGGAGTGAAAACATAACCCCTCCAACTTCGTTGGCGGAGGTAATAATAGAGAACTAAGGGAATATATGTTTATATCATTTTTAATTCATAATAATGGTTAGGTCAAATTTCTTGGTAAGTTTATTATCGCAACAAATAACACGATTTTTGAGGTTGCAAAGGGAAAGCTTCATAATTAGTCCTGCTAGGCTACTTAGGATAGATTGGTAGGCCTATAGTGAATGACCGGGTTACCAATTTATAGTGGTGGTATATGTGTCATCCACTATAATTATGAATAATATATAGAAAGGTTAAATAAAAATATCTGATTCTACTTTATTGAAAAAATAATATGAATTATATAAAAAAATAAAAAAAAACATTGAATAATTTATAGAAAATAATAAGACAATACCGTATTATAATTAGGAATATTGTAATAATAATATTAATATGCATAAGATGGCAAAATATTTAAAATAATAAAAGTAAATATAATTATGACGTAACGAACTGTTAAGCGAAAAATAGAATTTTGTCATTATTGGTTTACAGTTAGTAATTAAATCGAATAGCACTTTTTATTTAGTATTAATTGTAGTTCGTCACTTTAACATTTAAAATACTACCACTCACATGTCAAATTAGTCGTGATGTCAGTTTGTGAACGAGATAATAACAATCACATTCTCACCATCAAAGTCGGGGCGAAAAAGAAAGGTTGTTGTTGATGATGAATTTGGTTAGGGGCTGTTCACTACAGGCCATATGCTTTAGGTTGATTTTAATATATTGTTGGATAACTGAAAATAAGAATATGTACGAATATAATATACATTCTAGATGTTTGTGGACTTTAGTGTTCCCACAGAATATTGAGAACAATAACCTTGGGTCGAGGACTCGAGGCCTACAAGGCTACAATGCCATTGCTATACTGCCTGTTTTTATGTCATATTACAGACAGCGACAGTCACTGTCTTGTATTAGCTTTCATACACACTGACAATATCTTTGAACTAGGCAATAGATATTCGTGATCTGCAAAATTCACATGCAATGATATTTGCTCAAGAAAAAAATACTTCCTTTACCTTAAAATTCAACAGTCCTCTTCCTTTGCATAACATGTACACACTGAAGCGGTTCAAGCGAAGCTGCGTAGCATGATTGAAGTCATGAAAGAAAACGAATCTGACTGAGAAGTCACGAAGTGAACGGTAACTATTTTGTCAATTTAATAAACCCAATGCAGGGATCAACTTGGTTTGGAAGAGGTAACGGAGGTCTATAGAATATCTCTATAATATAATATACTTAGTAATTTCAAGGTTTGTTAGCAAACATATTTCAACATTTAAATGAAACATCAAACCAATTTTTCTATAAAAGTGTGGAAAAATAAGGTTTTGCTCTGGCATTGAAAATTTGGGTAAATATTCCTTTTTATTGTTTTTTGGGTAGCAGGCTACTAGCAGCAATTTGGGGGGGCTCAGTCCTTGACTTGGGGGGGCTCAGTCCCCTTAGCCCCCCACGGTGACGCCACTGGCCTTACCCTGGCTCCCACTGCCTTTACCTGCCTCCCATCCTGTGTTAACCTGCCTCCCGTCCTGTGTTACCCTGCCACCCACTGCCTTACCCTGGTTCCCACTGCCTTAACCTGCCTCCCGTCCTGTGTTAACCTGCCTCCCGTCCTGTGTTAACCTGCCTCCCGTCCTGTGTTACCCTGCCACCCACTGCCTTAACCTGCCTCCCACTGTGCTAACCTGCCTCCCGTCCTGTGTTACCCTGCCTCCCACTGCCTTACCCTGGCTCCCACTGCCTTTACCTGCCTACCACTGTGTTAACCTGCCTCCCGTCCTGTGTTACCCTGCCACCCACTGCCTTAACCTGCATACCACTGTGTTAACCTGCCTCCCGTCCTGTGTTACCCTGCCTCCCACTGCCTTACCCTGGCTCCCACTGCCTTTACCTGCCTACCACTGTGTTAACATGCCTCCCGTCCCGTAGAATATACTTAGTAATTTCAAGGTTTGTTAGCAAACATATTTCAACATTTAAATGAAACATCAAACCAATTTTTCTATAAAAGTGTGAAAAATAAGGTTTTGCTCTGGCATGGAAAATTGGATAAATATTCCTTTTTATTGTTTTTGGGTAGCAGGCTACTAGCAGCAATTTTGGGGGGGCTGAGTCCTTGACTTGGGGGGGCTAAGTCCCCCTTAGCCCCCCCACGGTGACGCCACTGGTGATGACCCTACAAGTTATCGAAAAGCAGCGAAAATGACCGAAAATTTGAAATTTGAAAGTGATTCTTTCCCCTTAGATTTTTTCTTCAAAATTTTTACTTTTTCGGTGAATTTGTCAGTTTTCAGAGAGGTTGTATGGCCGATTCATAAAACTAACATAACTTTACCTAACCTAACCTAACCTTACCTTACCTAACCTAACCTAACCTGAACCTAACCTTACCTTACCTAACCTGTAACCTCCTAACTGGGTCCATTAATAAAGTTTAATAAAATACCAAACCCCGAGATTAACCTCCTAGCCACGGATGCGCACGGAAAACTTACTCCCAAACAAAAGCGATGCAGGTCACAAGAAGAGGAAGAGGGAGGCATTGTGTAAACAAGGAGACATATTCCTCCCCCCACCTAAAATGTTCTATATCTCCGAAACTATTGATTTGCGACGGAAACCCTCAAGGAGAAAATGTCTCTTAGAATACAATAAGGTAAACAAAACCATGCTGCCAATTGTGTAGGCAAGTTTGGTGCCATCGTAAAATAATACCAAAGTGAGTTCGGTGTTCATCTGGATATTTACCAAATAAATTGGTAATAATGGACGAGAGTTTCACGGTCGTTTTCAGAGACACCAACAATTTTTTCTTGGCCTACAATAGGTGCTTGTTCTAATGGAGACAAAAAAAAAAAAACATACTTTGTGGTTAAGGGTTTACCTTTTAAGGTTAAACCTTTAAGGTTAGGTTTCATTATTATTATTTTTTTCGCAAAAATAAAACTCCATTAGAACAAGCACCTATTGCAGGCCAAGAAAAAAATAGTGTGTCTCTGAAAAACGACCGCGAAACTCGTCCATTATTACCAATAAATTAAACAAATATCTATCTATATCTGGAAGATATTAGAAAAAAATGGTACCTGAGCCCAACCACCTGTGTGGTGAAGTGTCCCATGCCAGCGAGCGCAATGGACGTAGGTGTGTGAGGAGAGCCCTGCCATCACACGCTTCCACCAGAATCAAGACTCTTTTGGCTGCCAGTCTGAGTCATGTGGACCAAGAACATTCAATGTTCTACCTAAGGAAGTGAGAGGCGTCAGTGGGTGCAGTGTGGACACATTCAAGGCCGCTCTAGACAGGTTCCTCAGGACCTTACCAGACGAGCCCCCAGTGCCTGGCTACACTGCCCGCTGTCGAGCCCCCAACTCAATCGTAGATCAAGTGGACCTTCTACACAGGGACACCAAGACTACAAGCAGCGGTGGACCACCACGACTGTCAGGCATCACCCTCTAAACTTGAAACAAGTAAACAAGTAAGTAAACAAAGAAAAAAATTCGCGTCTTGAACGTGACAATGTCAATTCGGACAATTTCCTTCCTCCCCCGTCACCAAATTTCAACAAAACCACCAAAATCCCACAAAAAAACCCGTTAATTCCCACAGAAACCCTGCAAAACACCCTGAAATATGGAGCTCCAAACACGTCTTTACTTACTTCGTTTACTTGATGTTGTTAAGAGGCAAAGCCTCACAGTCGTGGTGGTCCACCGCTGCTGCCAGTCCTGGCGTCCCTGTCTAACAGGGTCACCTGGTCCGGTATGGTGTTGGAGGTCCTACACTTGGCAGTGTATCCCGGTACTGGAGGTTCATCCGGCACTGTCCGTAGTATCTTGTCCAGTCCATATTTAAAGGTGTTGACGGAGCACCCTGTGATGTTTCTCACATTTTTGTGGAGGCTGTTGAAGATTTTGGGCCCTTCCTGAGCCAGACTGGCAGCCAGTAAGGTCTTGCATCTCCCCGGGGCCTTTGAAGTTCTTCTACTGCACTTGCGTCCAGTCCGCTCATTTAAGTGTGCCTGGAGTGCCAAGGACGTGGGGTCTGGCACCTGTTTCTCCAGGACCTTCCATATATAGATGGCACGATACCTTTCTCTCCGTCTTTGCTGTGAGTAAATTCCTAGTATTTTGAGGCGGTCCCAGTAGTTAAGGTTACATAACCCTTAATAGACCCTTAATTAAAGGTGACACAAGGTTAACTACGCGCTATAAAGGTGTGCGAGTGTATGATAGTACTCACTCGTTAGGTATTGTGGTGTCTTCGATGATAACTACGTCGTCATCGTCCGAATTGTAACTATTGTCCACGTCCATTTGTTGTGGGTCGGCCATCTTGGTGGCTGTGGGAAGGCGCGAGCACGAGCACGAGTTGTGTCTGTCTCTCTCTCTCTCTCTCTCTCTGTCTGTCTGTCTGTCTGTCTGTCTGTCTGTCTGTCTGTCTGTCTGTCTGTCTGTCTGTCTGTCTGTCTGTCTGTCTGTCTGTCTGTCTGTCTGTCTGTCTGTCTGTCTGTCTGTCTGTCTGTCTGTCTGTCTGTCTGTCTCTCTCTCTCTCTCTCTCTCTCTCTCTCTCTCTCTCTCTCTCTCTCTCTCTCTCTCTCTCTGTCTGTCTGTCTGTCTGTCTGTCTGTCTGTCTGTCTGTCTGTCTGTCTGTCTGTCTCTCTGTCTGTCTGTCTGTCTCTCTCTCTCTCTCTCTCTCTCTCTCTCTCTCTCTCTCTCTCTCTCTCTCTCTCTCTCTCTCTCTCTCTCTCTCTCTCTCTCTCTCTCTCTCTCTCTCTCTTCTCTCTCTCTCTCTCTCTCTCTCCTCCTCTCTTCTCCTCTCTCTCTCTCTCTCTCTCTCTCTCTCTCTCTCTCTCTCTCTCTCTCTCTCTCTCTCTCTCTCTCTCTCTCTCTTCTCGTCTTCTCTCTGTCTGTCTGTCTGTCTGTCTGTCTGTCTGTCTTTGTGCTGTCTGTCTGTCTGTCTGTCTGTCTCTCTCTCTGTCTGTCTGTCTGTCTGTCTGTCTGTCTATTCTCTCTTTTTCTTTGTCTGTCTG
>JACEEZ010017450.1:35000-37500 GCA_016584305.1 Chionoecetes opilio | reverse complement strand
TTTGCACACAGTCGGGGGTTTTGTATTTTAGAAGAAAATATAGAAATGTCGACAGTGCGCAGATGTACGGCGACTTCCAATAATAAAACACCTGTTAAAAAGATAAAATTAAAAGCCTAAGGGACAAGCACAAGACCACAAGCTCTCCTAACCTGGAAGAAAAAAGGGTAGCGGCACCCAAAACCCACAGAGACGCAAAGCGCAGGGAGGGCCGAACCACCCCACCAATGACCGTCGCCCTCTCACGCGCGAGGCCCCCGACTTTTTAAAAGTAGCGGCTCGCAGCACCCACTCTCTCCCCCCCTCTACATCTGAGGGGGGGGAAAACATCCTCCCCGGCTTTGAAAAGGGTCCATGACCCGAAATCGCGATAAGGCAAAATGCCAGCTACGGCAAGTCTAAATTGATCCTAAAAAGAATAAGACACTCTTAAAGAAATGTCCAAAAAAACCCATTTATCATTCCTTATAAAAAGAAAGAATTATAGCCATTGCGAGTAATAAAACAATGTGTGTCACTTTTGCCCCCAGCGGTTTATAATAATCCGCAATAAAAAATCTGCAAATTCCCCGATTTCTCAAAACACCATCAAGGTTTGCAGACGACGCGCCACGGATCGGTAACGTCAAAGGGGAAGGCCCCTCTTCCCGCGCCTGATAGAAGCACTAAAACAAAGAAAAAAATATATTATTTGAAGTTTTTTTGGGTGTTTCTGAAGATTTTTTTTTTCGATATGCCACATGAAATTTTAGGGTACCCCGTAAACAAAAATTCTTTTCTCAATTTTGGATGCCAATTTCCAGTAAAATGGAATTCTAAGACGATTTTACTTATTGTTTTTTTGCTTTTCGCAATTCTTACTAGAAAAATTCGCACTTTTTTTGCCCCCTTATCGAAAAAGCTTAAATGAGTACCAGTCCCCATTTGGTCCTTGTTGCATTCAGCACCAATATGAGTTCCAAAGACTACGTGGAAAACCCTTTCTATAGGGTTCTCAGGACACTCACAGGTCACGCCTCTACGTTGGCCAGAACTGGTCCTCATGCCCCCTTTTTTAAACCCTGAAGCGGGGCCAAGTCTCCCGGTGGGGGGCCCCAGCCCGGATGAAACCCCCTTCTTTGGGCCCGCTGCCCCCACCACGCTGCCGAGCCTCTGTCACCTGCTTCACGACTTTTCGGTGTCTGAGTGGGATAGAAACTCCAGCCCCCAGTAAAAGACTTGACCAGGATGTCCTGGATCCTGATCCCCGGACAGTGAACAGGTGAATGCCGGCTGTGGGACCCGGCCAGGGTGCCCGCTGATCATGGCTGCAAGTGGTGGCTGACAAGTTCAGCTTGGGTGTGATGCAGGGCCCTTTCACTGGTGCCCCATACCCTGCCCGCCCCCAGCTTCAAAATCTGGGTTTACGGCAACCCGCTAGCCCCACTCTGACTCGCCTCAGCGAGGGGGACACATTCTAGTTGCAACCTGCTCCCGTCCGCACTAGAAGGTCAAGTGTTTGGACCTTCTTGGGCTGCACCCATCACCCTGGCTGCGTGAGGAGTGCTTGGGCCGTCCCCCTGTCTGTGGTGAACCTTGATGTCGTAGTAGAGTTTGAAGTACACCCCGCAGGCAGTACTTTACCAGGATTTCCGGGTGTTTTGTTCTTTGCCATCCCGCCTGCTTTCTGGTCCCCAGTACTGTGGTAATGGGTCACTGTGGTCATGGGGTGTGGTGAGCCCTCTGGATGGGACACCTTGCCACACTTGTTCCTTTAGCTCGGACGGGAGAACGCCCCCCCTTACGCCTGGACCACCTGGTAGGAACTGCTGGTCAGTGGCATGTTGACCCGGTATATCCGGTATCTCCGTGGTTTCACGCCTGGCACTCCTAACTCTGCGTTGTACTGCATCTCATTTACGCTGAAAAGTAGATGCACACTGGACCCCTGAAGCCCGTGTCAATGAGGTAGGCCGTCGATTTCAGGTGATAAGGTGGCGCAGGGGCAACTCTTTTGTGGAAACGCAAACCCAGAAAGCTTGCGTTCCCCCAATTTCCCCCAAATGGGCGTAGACCCCCTTCCCCCCGTGTTGACCCTAGTTGAGTCACCTTGCAGTACGATCATGATCGGGGAGCGTTGTCACCAGTAGATCAAGAGAGCCCGAGCCCCCTTTTAACCCAGGCTTTCCCGGTGGCAGCGGGTCCTCTGGTACAAAGTGTCAAAGGTATCTTCCAGATGGTTCCTCTGTCACTGACACATGGTCCTCCCTGATCAACCTTGGGTACAGTTTCCCATAGCTGTCGGGCACCATCGCCCTGGTCTTGTCCTTCCTCCCATCGTAACCCAATCCAACTATTTTGGTACCCTGGTGCTTCCCCTGGTCAAGGTCCCTGGCCGATGCCATGGCATCCTGCCTGACTGGAGAAGGAGGCTGCTAACGCCACAAAACAGAGTCACGACATAACTATCTTCTACCGGGCTTTCTTCTCCACCGCTCACCAGGAAGAAGAAAGAATAATG
>JACEEZ010017450.1:15000-30000 GCA_016584305.1 Chionoecetes opilio | reverse complement strand
CCGTGGGCTATGCCAATCCACCGTAAGACTTCTTGACGTGACCCGCCATCATTATAGACTGCCCTACCAAGGTATGTAAAACTTTCCAATATCTCAATGTCCTCGCCGCACGCATGAACAGCCTGTACTGTTTCATTTAGTAAGCCTCCAAACACCTGGACCTATGTCTTGAGCCAGGAGACCTTAAGTCCCAAAGGCTGTGCCTCCTCTTGCAGCGCTTCAAGAGCCGTCACCAGGACATCCAGCAACTCAGCAAAGATTACTGCATCATCGGCAAAAATAAAATCAGTGATCTTGGTGATGCCGAGGGATGCTCCACAATCACTTTGATCTACAATATTGCCCAATACCCAGTCCATACAAGTGTTGACAAATGATGGGGCAAGGACGCACCCTTGCCTCACTCCTGCTTTCTCAAAAACCTGGAATTAATAATTTCCTTTTATACGTATCATTTGAAGAAAAACTATGTTAAATTAAATATTTTAAAATGCTAAATACATATTCAAAACATATATGCGAGCAAATGGTAGATACTAAATCCACTTAACATTTTTCAGATAAAAATGACCGTCTTTATGTATGTTCATACATATGAAATATGTCTACTGAGGTCAATAGTAAAGAATTTGATTTATAATTCACAAAAATTATCTTGCATTCGAGTAAGAAAGACGAATTTTACAATAGTACTCAAATTTCTAGAACACCTAAGATTTCATGACCATTTAACCTCTGATGACTCACATATTAAATTTTATGTCATGTGTTATATATACACCTGTAGAATTTTCAAAAACGAACATTTTGAGAGCTCATTAATTATTTTCACGTGTTTCTGGATGGAGTTATGATGCGTTGAGTTATCCTCAGCCCAAATTTGGGGCCACATTTTGGCCACAATTGCTCAATAAACAGGACTTCATTTCTACAAATGGACCATCAAGACAAAAGTCTACCCTCTTTTTTTTGTATAACCCCAATGGTCTACTTCATGAATTAGAAAACGAACTTCGGGTACAATTTTTTTCTACGTGGGCCCTCTCAGCCGATAGACTAGCAAGGACACACATGACCGCAATCCACTATTGGGATGTCATGGAAGTTCACCTGTGATCAATGAGGCCAGTCGCTTCGGCGCTGTTCACTTGATTAAAATGGTATGGGCTCCCGCTCTAAAACTGCCATGAAAGCTCACTATAACTCTAAATCACAGGCTAGATAACTTAATGAGGGTGACAGGGGTCTAGCCCACATCCGTGTCTTTGGTTCCCCTCTACATGCTAAGTATCATGGTCCCTATAAAGTTCAGACTTTACTCTCAGACTGTAATTACATAATTAAAACCCCAGACCGCCGCAAGGCAACTCTGCATGTTAATGTTAATTTACTTAAATCATATAAGGTTGCAGACCAAATACGCGACTCCCCGAGACCATTGTCAATGTTTGACGTATTACATCGTGTGGCGTATATGTTCCAACAAACCCTGTAACGAATCCTGACTCGTCTGGATCAGCGAAAGCGGGTTTTTGTTCCATCCCGATTGCCCTGGAATCGGGGAGGATAGTCAGGGGATTGCCCGAATCCCCTGACTCATCCAACATTAATGTTGACCTTAGCACACCAACTGCCAACTCTGAAATTCTTCTAAATCCCCAACAGCATCTAAAATACTTGACCCCAGATCAGTCACAAGACATAACCAACCTGATACACCGATACCTGCAGGTATTCCATGACAATCCTGGGTGCTGTATCTTTACCTCCAACAATGCACATCTAATACCTGGAACCTCTCCTGTCCATCACAACCCGTACATAATCCATCCACAGATACGGGACCAGTTGCGGAAGGAGATGGACTACCTGCTGGATGATGGACTAGCCATTCCTAACTAGTCCCCCTGGGCGTCACCTTGCATTCTCGTGCCCAAGGAGGACGGACAAATATGACTGTGCAGAATCTACTGGCTAATCAACTATGTTACGATTACAGACTCCTAACTCATGGGCAGATATAAATATATCATCATCTTATTGATGAGGCGGGACAATCTCAGTTTATAACAAAGATAGACCTACTACACGGGTATCATCAAATTACTCTTACGGATAACTCATTTCTGCATTCACAACCCCCTTTGGGTTATATCATTACAAGGTCATGCCCTTTGGGATGAGAAACAGTCCGGCCAGCTTTCAATGGGCCATGAACTACATTTTATCGCATGACCTACCGGGAGTATCCGTTTACCTGGATGACATTTAAATATCCTGTCTCCATTGGCAACAACACCTTCATCTACTCTCAGAGGTGTTATCCCGATTACACTACGCCAACCTGGTGGTGAAGATAGCCAAGACCACCTTTGGCCGGGCCACGGTGAACTACCTGGGGCCTGAAGTCGGCGGAGGCATCGTCCGTCCCATGGCGGCCACTGTATCTGCTGTCATCGAGTACCCTGTCCCGACCACACGGAAAGCGTCGATGCGTTTTCTAGGCAAGATAATGTACTATCGGAGGTTCTGCCCGAACTTCTCCCGAACCGCCCAACCTCTCACCAAGTTGACGAGTGGCTATGTACCATTCGTCTGGACGGAGGACTGCCATTAACAGATTCATGTCCTTTATAATACATATATCTTTATATATATAATAGTATATTATATATATATATAAATATATATATATATATATATATATATATATATATATATAATATATATATATATATATATATATATATATATATATATATATATATATATTATAGATATATATAATATATAAATATATATATTATTATTTATATATATAATATATATATATATATATAATATAATATATATATATATATATATATATATATATATATATATATATATATATATTATATATATTATATTATATATATATATATATATAATATATATATATATATAATATATATATATATATATATATATATATAATATATATATATATATATATATATATACATATATATATATATATATATATGTATATATATATATATATATATATATATATATATTATATATATATATTATATATAATATATAATATTATATATATATATATATATATATTATATAATATATATACTATATATATATATATATTATATATATATATATATATATATATATATATATATATTATATATATTATATATAACTATAATATATATATATATATATATATATATATATTATATATATATAATATATATATATTATATATAATATATTATATATATATATATATATATAGTATATATATATATTATTTTATATCATATATATATATATATAGGTTATTATATATATATATATATATATATATATATATTATATATATATATATTATATATATATATATATATTATAATATGTTATATATATACATATACTACAGTAAAACCCTTATAACTCGGCACTGTCAACTCGGAATTTGTTAAACCCGCATGGCAAAGCAAGTTTTGTGTATTTTGTTTTTTATTTAAATTATATTTTTTTTTTTTTTTTTTTTTACACCTATGCCTATAGCGCGTGTAGGCAATGAACTCCAGGGGTGGGATGGTAGGCCCTGGAGGCTCACTCGAGGGCTGTGATGGTTGGCCCTCGCCCGTGGTGGCGCAGGCAGGATTCTTATAGTGACGCCTGTGATTAGAGGCTCATGCCGCCCCCCTGTGTCCTCCCATGCACTCGCAGTCGAAGGTAGAGTTAATGGACAGGGCATAGTGTTGCAGTAATTAAGTGCTCAATTGATGTATGTTGATGCACAGTGTTAAAATGCGACTGAGTCCCCCTAACATCTTCTACATGTTACAACAAGGCTCCCCTCTCCTTGGATTACATGCCTGCTGCCACCCGTTCATTAGTAAGTGTAGTTTTTATGCTTCTACAGTACTGTATTATTATTATTTTTTTTTTTTTTTTTTTTTCCTCATATCAGAAGAGGACATTGCATAACTCGGCACATTGAATAACTCGGCAAGGGCCAGAGCCCTATCAAGGATAGTATATAGAGGATAAGAGAGTTCAATGGCCGAGGTTGAGGACAGGGGTCAATGCGATTTTTTTGCTGGAGATGGCGCGGCGGGCGCGGCGGGCAGACTATGCATACTGGGAGGACCAGCCCAAGACCAAGACCTCAGTTCCGTTACAAAAACTAATTTTCAAAATGGCTCCAAGTACTAAAGAGTCGCAGTTGCTGTGTTTGCGGCAAGAAAAGAAGTACTATCATCCCGGATATGACTTCATCTCTTCCCCAAGGACGCCATAAGGTATGTAGGAGGGTGTGGTGATATGCAAAGTGATGAAATAATGCAGAGCTTTGAAATACATGACATGTAAACATCTTTGCTTGTCGGCCCAGCTCGCCCCTGCAAGCAATAGTGATTATTATCTGCAATATTCCGAGTTCGCAGTACATTATATCAACATTAGGTAATATTAGGCATAAGAAATCTTAACAATATTGCAAAAAACACGTCAAATTAATGAAAGAGTATTACAATAATCAAAATAAGGCTTTAACTTAGGCGTGCCACCTGACGGCACATAAAGTTAAGTTTACCTGCAGTTTTGTGATGAAAGATTACTGTTGTCAGTGTGCTAACGTCACCTGTGGTATTGCAGTGCCCATCCTAATAACAGTGTGCATGTACAGTGTAACATTTCTTTGGGTATTTATCCAGATGAACACCGAACTCATTTTGGGGGAACGAAACCATTTTTTTCTGGTGTTTTTTTATGTGTTTTTGGAAAATTTGGGGGACCTGTGGGAATGCGGGGTTTTCGGGTGGGGAACAAATTATGCGTTGGAAAGACGTAATCTAAGAGTTGTGTAGGGGGGGGGTTAAAATTCCCTCGATCTAGGGAAATTTCCTTATATGTAGAGAAATATGCCCAACTAAAATTAACCTAACCTAGCGGGGGGCTTTACCCACCGATAACCTAACCTAACCAAATCTAACCTAACCTCCTAGCGGGGGGTTGGGGGGGTTCTCGACACTTGGGTCATCATTATGTTTGGATCGTCCGGTTCACACTTCTCTGGACTCAAGAAATCCAATGAATTGTCCCTAGATCTAGGGAATTTTTTCAACACATCCTAACTCAAAAACTATGTGGTTGTGACGCATATTTTGTACCCCCAGCCAAATATCCCGCATTCCCCCAGGTCCCCAAGCTTGTTTTGTGGGAGGGGGAGTATGGGCAAACACTAGAATAATACCTGTGTTTTGAATTAATGTGCTAACTGTTTCTGGCGTAGTTCTTTTTTTCTTTTTTTTTAGGTAGATAAAGGTTAGTTTTTTTTAGGTTAGGTTTAGGTTAGGTATGGGTTAGGTTAGGTTTAGGTTAATTTGGTTTTGTCATTTTTACAATAAATAAATAAATAAATAAATAAGTTTGCGACAGAAACAGTTAGCAGAATCATTCAAAACACATAAAAACACACCAGAAAAAAATAGTTTCGTCCACCAAAGTGAGTTCGGTGTTCATCTGGATATTTACCAAACTGAATAATGGGAATGAAAAGTAACATAAAAATTTGGCAAGTCAAACAAAAAACATTCAAAAGGGAAAGAATAGGCAGCTGGTTATTTTGCAGCCCCAAAATTAAGGATTTAAAACTGTAATATGTAACTGAAAGGGACTTATGCTACCATCAATAATCTAATCTAAAATAGATCACAGTAATATCGGCCTTAATCGGCTTCTTCACGGTCAACATTGTATGCGACAGGCTGTTCAGGGTGTCTGAAAAGAACATGACAACTTTATAGAGCGAGAGATGCCCCCCCCACCAATACTTCTGTCTCAGACCCTTTGGGGCAGCTGATCTACGATCTTGCAGCTGTTCCCATTGGATGGGAAAATGAACACATGTCGGGAAGGTGTGTGCTTGTCTGTAGCTAATCTCAATTTCAGGTATAGAGGCTGGATTTAATAGATGGTAAATCTTATTTGTAATTGACTAGTGTAGAAAACTTTGAGGATTACCAACTGATATTTCTCTCTAACATATTGGATGTGTGCATTGAAAGAGTTTGGGGGCCCCTTAAAAAGTGTATAAACATTTGTAAGTTTTTCATTATTTACTGCTGGCGCCCCACGTGACTCCTAATAAGGTCCTGTACTTCCAAATTATACAGGGAGAACAAACTGCATTAAATATATTTGGCCGAGAAAGCATAAATTAGAGAATACAAAATTATGTATAGCAAATTTAGCAATGATAACTATTGTGCACTGTTAAATGTGCAGGTTGCATTAGGTGGTGGAGATCTTATTACATATTTTTTCATAGCTGCTTGTGATCAAGACCCTTGTGGTGCCAAGGAAGGCAGCAGCACAGGTGAAAAAAGAAGTATGGTCTTCAGCCCAAGAACCCTGAGGCGACAGATGAGGATATCAGCAGCCAGTGTGCAAGAAGGTGGGAATTTTTTCTATTCATTAATATTAAGTAGATAAGTTCAATCTGAATAAGGCCAATAAGGCAAACAATATATTATGTGTGATGATGGATGATAGTAAAAAAAAAACCAAGTATCACAAAATTTTCCTCATCAGCAACAGATTATTTTGCTTGCTCTTTGTCAGTCATTTGGTACATGACAAGCATAGCTACCCTGCCAACATGTGACCATGCCTGGTATAACCACTGCCAGCACTTTCTTATCAACAATTGAGTCTTAAGACAGTTGTGTATGTAATAATTAATAATAATAAAAGTAGTAATCTTTCAATAATGTATGCTCATCCAGCATAATTTCACCTTATACTCTGATTTCATTGATGACTCAGATGATTCAGAAACTGAAAGCTGAAAGGTAACAAGTGATAGATGCTTCTTTAATTAACTAGGTTTTGTTACACAGAAATATGAACACCAATTAAGTCATGGATAGCCATGCCATGAATGTGATTTACCACACTTCATGATGTACCATGAGGATCACGCACTAAGCATTCAGTTGTAGTAGTTGTTGAAGAATTTTACAGATCTTATTCAAAAAACTGTTTTTCATCATTTATATGATGTACTGTCCGCATTATTCTTAGTGTAGTAAGACCAAAATTAATCCAGGCTGAACAATCTCTTAAAGAAAGCTACGTGGCTGAGAAAGCACAAATAAATTATCTTTGTACAAAGAGATATATTCGTGCAGATTGTATTACACAATGGAATTTTACTCATGGTGTATTTCCACAGCTACCTGTGATCAAGGATAGTAACTGTTCCATTTGAGTGTGTGTGTGCAGACAAGAAATTAGCGTTTAAAGCAGGAGTGTCAAACTCAAAATATTCCGAGGGCCAATTCTTATTTTAGTTAATGTCTCGAGCGCCAACAAAGTACGTAACATGTTTGCAGGACTGAAGTTTACAGCCCTACACGATGACTTAACTGGCACATCAGGAATACGTTATTTGATTTTGATTAATTTTACGTAATAAACTGACACAAAATTACAACAAAATCATACATTAAATATATTATATTTTCTTTCATAACTGTCGTAATTTCACGGGCTGATAAACTTTACCATCCTCTCGCGGGCCACTTATGACAATCCCAAGGGCCACATTTGGCCCGCAGGACATGAGTTTAACACCTCTGGTTTAGAACTATGCATATAATTTATACTCTGTGGCATTATATGTTTCTGGCTTGATTAAAAAGATGACAACTGAATATGGGATTTGAATTTATAGAAAATTAAGAAAGGGAAAAAGATGTTTTGTATTGGTCATGATATTTTTCCTAACCAAAATTTGGAAACTTTCAGGGCTCCAATGACACCTACCCCACAGCCAAGGACATTGCTTCAGCATAAAGAAATTCACAACACTCATCTCCCGGGATTGACTGCTTTTCCCCCAAGTCTCTGGAAAACTACCCCATGGAGTTTGCAGACACTGAAGATTTACCAAACTCACACAGGAGTAATCATGGTTCTAACGTTTGGGGTGAAATATTGAATACATATGAGTGTACATGATACTTTCCATCCATTCTCTTCACATGTCAACCACTCTTCAGATAAATCATTTCCACTGTTTGAATCTTAGACCTCTGGTATTTATTCCACGTCCAAGTCTCACTTGTATATGTCACTGTAGGAAGTAATGCTGTCCCTTAATACCCTTTTTCACTTCCTTACTCAACGTCCTCTCATCATGCAACACAAATATCCCATTGCTTGCTGACCATGTTGTGGTCTCTCTTATTTCTACTTCCATGCTCGATGCTTGAATATTCACACTCATTAATTCCTCAAAATATTATATTCACCTTTTGACATCCTTATTTTCTCTCAGCATCTCTTCACCATTATTCCATCTAGTTCCTTTCTTTTTGTACTGTACTTCCTCCAAATATTCTCTCTAAAATATTTTCTCGTTTCATTCTCTCTAAAAATATCACTCAGATTCCTTCCAAAATTATCACCCACTTTCAATTTTTTTGTGATAACCCATTTCACTCCTTTTGCATGTGCTCTGTTTTCCTGCTATCCCTTACATGCTCAGACACATTTCTCTGTTGAGTTTAGACATATGCATGCCTCTTGATCTTGAACTTGCTTGACTTCATCTGTCCACCGGCATGCCATTTGTTTCCTTATTTTCACCTCTGTGCCCACCCAAAGACTACTGTATACAGTAGTCTTTGGCCCACCAATTGTTCCTTAACCCTTAGTATTCATTCTTTGAAGAACCTAAACACATTTTGAACCTTTTCTTTTTTTATATCTCTGATATACCACTCAATTCATACGCCAATTTCTGCCTGTAATCCCCCCAAAACTTCTTCATTATCAATCTTTTTAAGACTAACTCCTCTCCTCTTATCCCTGGAGTGTTTTCAGAACATCTATATGTCATGCACTTTCATTTTCATTAATACTGCTAGGTGATTCATGCTTTCGATATTGCCTCTAACCACTTTCGCATCTTATCATATCTCTCCTTTCAGTCTCCCATATGTGGCTATATAATTTATCAGGCCTTTCTAACCATTCTGTGAATTCCCTCTTCTCCCTGTATACCTATGTATCATCCTATGTTTAAAATAGGTGTTTGCTAAAGCCTAAAACAACTCTTGTCGTGCAGATCACCAAATTATCAATATATTCTCATACCTCCCCAGTACACCCTACTTACCAACAATTTTCTTCTTCTTTAAATCTTTTTATTATGGCATGCATGGGGAGAAAAGCAGAGCATTGTACACTGGTTCTCACTTTTTCATCTTGCATGAAATGTTTTTCATCTGTCCTTGCCTTCCATAATGAAATACAACACCAAATTGTGACCATTGCACACGTTAAAACCCCAAAGATGCAGTGCTATTATTAAACCTGCCTTATTGTTTGATATGTTAAGGTATCCATCTATTTTGCCTGGCATCTGTAGTAATTTGATATCATTTAGTGTAAATTAGCTGTATGGCACTTGTTATTTTACATTTCCAATATCGTGCAGGAAACATAAATGGTAGTGTTGACTGTGCCTTAATTAGAGGATTATACATATTATAATATATATATATATATATATATATTTTATATATATATTATATATATTATATATATATATTATAATATATATATATAATATATATATATATATATATAATATATATATATATATATAATATAATATATGTGTGTGTGTGATTGTTTGTTTCTATTTGGTATAGTCAGGCTAATACTGTTTTTACAATTATTACAGTATCTGTTTTGGTTTTTGCATTGTGTAGGTGATTCTAACAGAAGAGTCATTCATACTGCAATACCAAACATTATCTGCTATTGGTAATATGTCCATGATTATGATTTCAGGCCCAATATTTTTCTGGTATTCAACATTGCAAGTCCTGCATGTACTGGATGTCAAGTCTAGCTGATGGAATTCCTTAATAAATTAAATTGATCACTATGTTTCTTCTATTTACCTTCTAATGAATTATATATATAGTCAAAATCAGGTGAATAAAGTAATAGGAAGGGAATAAACGAAAAGGCAGGGTATGGATGCTTAAATAGAATACTTAAGACACCCCTAAAAAGCTGCTGTGTTTCGATTAATCTCCTGAAGATGGCGCAGCGTCCGTCCTCCAAACTTTAACACACACCCCTCTATCCTCTATGTACTATCCTTGGCCCCTATCGTGCCGAGTTATAAGGCTTTTACTCGATATACATATATAATATATATATATATATATTTTATTATATATATATAAAATATATAATATATATATATATGTTATATACTTATATATATGCATATATATTATATATTTCTATAATATATATAATATATATATATATATATATATATATATATATATTATATTTTTATATAAAATATACATATATATTTATATATATATACCCAAATATATAATATATATATATTATATATATTATATATTTTATCTATATATATATATATAAAATATTATATATATATATATATAAACATTATAATATATAATATATATATATATATAATATATATATATATATATATATATATATTTTAAGAATATAAGAAAATAGGAAGCTAAAAGAGGCCACGAGGCCTACAGGTGGTAGTTTCCTTCACCTAACACTACCCACATCCACCTTCCATCCCCATCCATGAACTTGTCCAGCCCCTCTTTAAAGGTCCAAATGACTCCACACTAACTACCTGTCTACTGAGTCCATTCCAATCATTCACCACCCTATTTGTGAACCAATTTTTCCCTATTTCCTTTCTAAATCTACGCCCTTCCAGCTTGAATCCATTACTTCTTGTTCTACCCTGGTTAAAAGCCGTAAGAACTTTTCCTACCTCTCCTTTATTAAATACCTTTATCCATTTAAAAACTTCTATCAGATCGCCCCTTACTCTGCGTCATTCGAGTGAGTGTAACTTTAATAACTTCAATCTCTTCTCATAGCTAAAGTTTCGCATCCCTTGTATAATTTTGGTCATCCTTCTCTGCACTGATTCTAACAAGGCTATATCCATCCTGTAATATGGAGACCAAAACTAACCGCATAGTCTAGGTGAGGTCTGACTAGAGCCAGATAAAGCTTTAGAATAACTTCCGCACTTCTACTTTTAACACTTCTGGTAATGAATCCTAACACTCTATTAGCTCTATTTCTAGCTTCAATACATTGTTTCCTAGGTCGGAGTTCTGGGTTCACCCTCACTCCAAGATCTTTTTCACCTTCTGATCTTTTCAGCGATACATTGCGTATGGTGTATGTATTACCAGGGTTCTTTCTACCAACATTTATAACGCTGCACTTATCAATATTAAATTCCATCTGCAATCTGACTTTACACTCATTAAGTTTATATAAGTCTCCCTGCAATATGTTTACATCAGACTGTGATCCAATAATCCTACCTACCTTAGTATCATCAGCATACTTGCTGATATCACTGTTAATCCCACTATTCAAGTCGTTGATGTAAATTGTAAATAAAAAATAGTAATGGACCCAAAACAGACCCTTGTGGAACTCCACATGTCACCTGTCCCCATTCATATTTAGAACCATTAATTGTAACCCTTTGTTGCCTATTACTTAGCCAAGCTCTGATCCAACCAAGAACCTTCCCATCTATTCCATGAGCCTTAACCATATTTAAGAGTCGCTCGTGTGGTACTTTGTCAAATGCCTTACTAAAGTCCAAGTATATTATATCATAATCCTTATCATTATCTGCAGTCTCATAAACTTTCCTATAAAAACTCAATAAATTGGTGAGACACGACCTACCCTTGGTGAATCCATGATATGAATCATTGACCAAACTATATTTATCTAAGTGCTCTCAATTTTTTTTTGCAATAATAGATTCCAATAATGTACCTACCACTGACGTTAGACTTACGGGTCGATAATTAGAATTTAGTCCTCTGTCTTTCTTCTTAAATATAGGTATTACATTTCCTTTCCTCCACAATAACGGCACATCGCCTATCTTAACCGATTTCCTAAAAATGTGCACTAACGACTCACTAACAACCTCTTTGCATTCTTTTAATACTCTGGGATACACTTCATCTGGTCCTTGCGATTTAAAATTCTTCATTTTATCTATACCCTCTTCCACCATTTCCCTAGTTATCTCAATATCTTTGAGTTTCTCCTCATCGCTTCCTTTGAACATCTGTTCACTTTCAGGTATTGTCTGTGTATCCTCCTCAGTACAAATACTTAAGTAATAATAATTTAGAATTGTACACATATCCTCATCCGTATTTAAGACCTCACCCTGCCCTAGCCTTAACAGCCCCACTAATTCCCTTGTCTTGGTTTTACATACCTGATAAAACCCCTTTGGGTCGCTTTTCGCCTGTCCTGCTACTTTAATCTCATAATTGTTCTAAGCTACTATTGTTAATCTCTTCACTGTCCTCGCAGTCACGTTATACTGTTCTTTGCTCATCCTTCATGCTAGATCTCTCTCTCTCTCTCTCTCTCTCTCTCTCTCTCTCTCTCTCTCTCTCTCTCTCTCTCTCTCTCTCCTCTCTCTCTCTCTCTCTCTCTCTCTCTCTCCTCTCTCTCTCTCTCTTCTCTTCTCTCTCTCTCTCTCCTCTCTCTCTCTCTCTCTCTCTCTCTTCTCTCCTCTCTCTCTCTCTCTCTCTCTCTCTCTCTCTCTCTCTCTCTCTCTCTCTCTCTCTCTCCTCTCTCTCTCTCTCTCTCTCCTCTCTCTCTCTCTCCTCTCTCTCTCTCTCTCTCTCTCTCTCTCTCTCTCTCTCTCTCTATATATATATATATATAATATATATATATATATATAGAATATATATAAAGGGCACAGAAAACAGCATTACGAAGGATCTTAATTACAGGCATATAATAGTCAGGGGATGGAGGAGTTGGAGGAACAAGCCCTTCATCAACCAGAGTGGAATTTTCAGCAAGGGTTTCAGCTAAGAGTTCAGCTTTAGAAATAGAAGAGACAGCTGTGGAGCCATCTGGGTGAAGCATAGGGGGGAAAACAAAGTTGTTAGATATTGTATTAGCTAGATGCCATAAGTCACGAGAGGAGTTTGATTCAGAAAGATTTTGACATTTTCTACTAATGAAGGAGTTTTTGGTAACATGAAGAGAAGATTTGGCATGATTATGGATATATATATATATATATATATATATATATATATATATATATATATATATATATATATATATATATATATATATATATATATATATATATATATATATATATATATATATATATATATATATATATATATATATATATATATATATATATATATATATATATATATATATATATATTTATATATATATATATATATATATTATATATATAAGGCCTAGGCCTTTCTGGCCTAGCTCCTTGGAAGGTTTTCGGTCATGACGGAGTCCCTCCTATTGTTCTCAAACACTGTGCTTCTGTGCTTGCCCCCTGCCTGGTCAAACGTTTGAGTCTTTGTCTATCTACCTCCATCTTTCCTTCTTGCTGGAAGTTTGCTAACATCCAACCTGTTCTATAGTATTTACATTTTTTTTTATTTTTTTTTATTTACATTGAAGCCTATAGCGCCAGTAGGCTATTTCATCATATGAAGGGACGTGATGGTTGGCCCTCCGCCCGTTGGTTGGCGCAGGTTAGATTTTTATAGTGACACCTGTGATGGTATAGCTGAAGTTCCGAGTTTCTATGATGGTCTACCCTCAATTTGTAAGGCACACGCGGCTACCTGTTGTCCCATCGCCACACTTGAAGTCGCAGTCGACGGAATAGGAATGCAGCATGCGGGTTGCTTCGGCAACTCGACTCGACGATGGATTTACAGTTGCTCCTTGGTGGGACTTGAACTCAGGACCTTGTGCTTATTTCCCAGGCTCTTGTCGACCACGTTAAGATGACCGAAAGAGTTGTGTCCCCGGCAGAATTCGAACTCGGGACATCAAGCTCGACCACTCCAAGACGCTAACCACTAGGCCACCGCATCCCCAGTTATTGTTTTTATAGTATACATAGTATATCTAGTAGAATAGTATAGTATATAGAATATAGTAGTTACTGTTATTATATTATAGATATAAGGTGAGTAGATAGGTATCAATCAATCAATCATTGGGTGCTACGCCATGGGGCGCGTCGCCTCGCCCACCCTACGACGCTCTTCCCGGGGGTCACCACGCGCGGGTCTCTATGCAGGCTCCTTTCCCATACCAAGCAGCTCTCGACACGAAGCATCAACTTGCCCCAGCCAGGAGCCTTGTGGGCGCCCTCTTGGCCTCCTTCACGCCGGATTGTCTCTTACAGATACAACCCGATGGGAAGGATCGGTTTCAGGGTAGCGTGCCACATGCCCATATAGCCGGAGTTGGCGCTGAGGGACTATGCAGGTAATAGGCCTCGATTCAGTCTCACGGTGCAATCGCTGATTTGACACGTAATCATCCCAGCGATACCCCATGATTCTGCGAAGACACTTATTACCAAAGCCATCGATTTGTCTCTTCAAGTCGCTATTTAGTGTCCATGTCTCACAACCATAGAGTAAGACAGGGATCACAAGCGACTTGAAGATCCGGATCTTTGTCCTCCTGCACATGTACCGACAACGCCAAATACTCCTGCCGAGCGAGTCCATAACACCGTGGGCCATGCCAATCCGCCGTAGGACTTCTTGACGTGACCCGTCGTCATTATGGACTGCGCTACAGAGCTATGTACAACTTTCCAAGGTCTCAATGTCGTCGCCGCACGCATGAACAGACTGTACTGTTTCATCTAGTAAGCCTCCAAACACCTTGTCCTTGGTCTTAAGCCAGGAGACCTCAAGTCCTAAAGGCTTTGCCTCCTCGTGCAGCGCCTCGAGAGCCATCACCAGGACCTCCAGCGACTCGGCAAAGATTACTGCATCATCGGCAAAAACAAGATCAATGATCTTGGTGTTGCCGAGG
>JACEEZ010017450.1:5000-7500 GCA_016584305.1 Chionoecetes opilio | reverse complement strand
ACCATAATCGCTTTGGCGCGGCAGCCAGGAATTGTCAACCTCCATGTTCGTGGTCGGGAAACGACCAGCGCGGGAGTCGGTGAACGCACATCTGTCTCCCGCCCCCCCCTCTCGGGCCTCCACCACGAGAAACTCTCCGAGCCCTGCCCCTCCGCCCCTAATCAACCCACCACAGAGCGTATCACCCCACGACCGCTCGCCTACCCAGTCTCTTGCAGCGCCTCTGTCTCCGCCGCCACCCCTCCCTGGCCGCCGGACGCTGCTTTGGGTGGCCGACACGCTGTCGGGGATGCGGTACCTGGTGGATTCAGGAGCGGAGGTCAGTGTGGTGCCGCCCTCGTCAGACGATCGCCTCGCCCAACCCAGCACCGCTTACGACCTTCTGGCAGCCAATAACACCCCAATCGCCACGTATGGTACGCGGACTCTCCGCCTCTCCGTCACGCTGCTTCGCCCTTCATCTGGTCCTTCGTGGTGGCCGAGGTGGATCAGCCTATCCTGGGCGTGGATTTCCTCTCCTTCCACGACTTGCTCATTGATTCCCGGCGCGGACGTTTACTGCATCGCCCAACCAACACGATCATTCCTACTGTGCCCTGCGGACAGCGAGCCCCCTCCTGACACACATACGCCAGCCGGTCTTGTACGACGCTCTTCTCGAGGACTTCCCTCTCCTCACGTCTCCGCGCTCCAGCCCCGCTAAAAGGAATCACAAGGTAACACACACCATCACCACGACGGGTCCTCCTTGTTTTGCTCGCCCGCGACGTCTGACTCTTGAACGCCTCCAGGTGGCGAAAAAGGAGTTTGAGCAATTACTGCAGGAGGGGACCATATACGATCTTCCGACAGCTGCTGGGCGTCACCTCTACATATGGTACCGAAGGCCCAAGAAGGCGAATGGCGCGCGTGCGGCGACTACAGGGCACTCAACGCCATGACTCGACCGGATCGTTACCCTATTCCACATGTATTGGATTTTTACAGCATGCTGCACGGGCGGTCAGTCTTTTCGAAGATTGATCTTCTAAGGGCCTTCCACCAGATCCCCGTGGCTGAAGAGGACGTGCCGAAGACTGCAGTGACGACGCCTTTCGGTCTGTTTGAGTACCCTACATGAACTTCGGACTACGCAATGCGGCTCAGACCTTCCAACGCTTTATGGATAAAGTAGTCAGGGGACTCGACTTCGTCGTGGTGTACATCGACGACATCCTTGTCGCCTCATCGTCGCACCAACAGCACGAAATCCACCTGCGCCAACTGCTAACTCGCCTACAGGAGTTTGGTTTACGGATCCACCCAGCGAAGTGTGTGTTGGGTGCTCCGGCGTTGGACTTCTTGGGCCACAGAGTCACGTCAGTGGGCTTATCTCCCTTCCCGCAGAAGGTGTCAGCGATCGCGGACTTCTCGCGGCCCCATACGGTCAGGAAGCTCAGGGAGTTTCTGGGGATAATTAATTATTACCACCGCTTCATTCCCCAAGCTGCCGCTTGGCTCGGCCCCGTACATTACCTCCTGAAGGGGGTAAAGAAAAACTCACCGAAGCCCCTGCAGTGGACTGATGAAACCGAGAGGAGCGTTCATCAGCATCAAGCAACAACTCGCTTCCACGACGCTCCTCGTCTATCCAGTCCCCAATGCCCCCACCGTCCTCACTACTGACGCCTCAGCAGAAGCGGTGGGCGCTGTCCTCCAGCAGAAGGTGGAGGACGAGCTTCGCCCTCTCGCTTGCTTCAGCAAGCGTTTGGAGCCTTCCCAACGCCTCTACAGCGCCTTTGATAGGGAGCTGTTGGCTGTGTATGAGGCCGTGAAACACTTCCGTCACTTCCTGGAGGGCAGGGAGTTTCAAGTACTGACAGATCACAAGCCACTAACACACGCTATGGTACAATCTGGCGAAAGTTTCACCCCCCGAGTCTCCAGACAGCTGGCTTATAAATCAGAGTTTACTACAGACATTCGTCATATCCCGGGGCAGGACAATACCGTGGCCGACGCACTCTCCCGCTGCGATACAAGCCCCCGGATGATGTCCGCGGTCACGATGCCTGCGCCGTTAGATTACGCAGCCCTGGCGGCGACACAGGAGGGAGACCCGGAATTGCGAGTCCTGATAGAGGGGCCCACAGCGCTCCACCTGGTCCTGCATGACGTGCCCAACTCCGCGGCCAAACTCTGGTGTGATGTATCATGTGGCCACGCACGCCCATTCATCACCAATCAATTCCGCAGAACAGTGTTCAATCACTACCACTCCCTGAACCACCCCGGTATCCTCGGTACCCATCGCGTCATCAGCAGGCGAGCGGTATGGCCTGGGATGAAACGTGACGTCAAGGAATGGACGAGGGCCTGTCTCGCCTGTCAAAGGGTAAAAATTCACCGACACACACGAGCCCCTCTCCACACCTTCCCCACGCCCATCCAACGATTTCACACCGTCCATGTCGCCTTGGTGGGTCCCTTGCCGGCCTCCCGCGGTCACCGTTACCTGCTC
>JACEEZ010017449.1:300000-307454 GCA_016584305.1 Chionoecetes opilio | reverse complement strand
TTCATCTTTACTTTTCATCTGCTAAAATTGTGCAAATATTTATTCCGCGTGTACAGTGTTTCTCCTGAGTAGACTATGGTTCCATCCCCTGAGATGTAAATTGTTTCATATGGCGTGACGTAATGTTATCAATGCTGGTGGTGATGATGAGAAGATGACATTCATGGTAAACTATGTTCATTTACGTACATGTAGTGGAGGGAAATGCTCAAACAAGCATCAATTATAATAGTGACTAGCCGAAAAGCCGCCCTCCGGGCGGACTTTTTGGCTAGCTCCTGCGGAGGGCTTTTGGTGTGCCTTCGGCTCAATAATTGTAACACTTTGTATTTTAATGTTAATGTATTTCACACAACCATGAGTTTAATCTCACAGAATAATTTTTGGGTTATCACAAAACCTGACAAAATATTACTGCAAAGCAGCAGGATAGACAATGTTCTTGGTCTTTTTGTTGGGTGTGAGGATAAAGAGCTTGCTGCCATCTCCCACTCTTGAGCATCCAACATAGAGCTGACCATGGGAGAAGCAAGGTTGAAGTAGGTGAAGTCCAACATACTTCAGTGAGTGGCCTTGTGACTTGTTGAAGGAAGTAGGCTAGTGAAGTAATAGGACTGAAGTAAAAGAAACCGTCCGTCAGTCGTGCGTTCGTTTCGATATCTTTCTTTTTTCATGCAAAATATCTCGCGTAAAATGTGTTTTTTTCACAATTCTCGCTAATACTAAAATTTTTAAAAACAAAAAAAAGTGCTCGGATCATTCGCAAAGTGGCCTTAAAACCTTCCTCTGGTCGACCTGGTTCCAAAACTGTGCCATATGATGGGATTGCGCGACTGGGGCCGGAACCTATAGCGGACACACAGACAGACACACTTTCAATTATATTATTATAGATAGAAGATATGAACAGCAGCGCTAAGAGGTCGTGCTTCTGCTGATGTAGTCCACTTAATGTATAATAATAATAACTCATTTAATTTCACCCAAGGCATACAGTAAAATATAAAATAAAAACAGAATATACATACTTGAGTAAATTCATGCTAATATAGCAAATATTGCGACTCACTTGGGCTCTCAAATCGTCTATTATCGAGGTTTCTTATCTATCTATCATCATTACGAGGTAGAATGGTTCCAATACAAAGATAGGTACCTCCCACATTGCTCTCCAATCAACTCTGTCATAGGCTTTCTCAAGGTCAATGAATCCAGCATAGACTTTCTTCACTTTTGTTAGCATTTAGCATTTTCTCAACTCCTGAGTAAAAAAATCTGATTCACACATCTACTACCTTTTTGGTAATCAATTGAATGAGAAGTACCATGGTTCTAGCTGGCAGTGCAGTGTTAGGCGTGTGTTGTAGTCCTGTGTTCTCAGGCTACACTCGCCGATTTTCAAACTGGACTTAGGCTACCTAAGACTAACCATGGCTTCAGGCAGACATTTACAGTTTTTTAAGGTGAACTCTCAGATTGGTCAAGGACTAACGAAAATCGTATGGAATTGTTTAGAACCACACCCTTGTTCCCCGATTCCAAGTCTAATGATATTATAATACCCCCCGGAAAATGTTTAAGAAACTGAAATGTCTGTCTAAGGCATGGTTATCTTAGTTGACAATACAAGTCCTGTTTGCCAAAAATCTGCCATTGTTGTCCTCGGCCACGTCTATCAGACCGGACTGACTGGTTACCGGTTTATCCCTCCGGTGTGGTCAGTTGCTGTCCACTGCTCATGTATACTGAGTCCTGCCCTGGCTGGCTAGTCAAGGCTGGCTGCGGCAAGTCATGTCAATGCGTTTCGTAGAAAGAGCCAGGGCGTTGAGTGTTCACCTCGATAAAGTAACGTCATCGTAAAGAGACAGTGTTGCTGATCAATACACGACAACCGGCAGTTAATTAATTTTTCCTTTTATCGATGACATAATTTCATTCATTATAATTTGCCACTCATAAACGTGTTTTTAATGAATATAAGCAATGTTTAATAGATATGACCTGTTCAGTATCCTTGTCCACTAACTAATATGGTATATTTAGTCACTTTTCGTAATTCTATGGCTAACAGACGATTTTATACAGCTAAGGAAAGATCTGGGCGTGAAAGGGTTAAGCACCGCTACGTATGAGTAAGATTCTGGATATCATTAGTGTTTGTACAAAGCCAAACCGACAAATCAGGCAGCGATATATATCTCAATTTTTTTTTTTTTTATTGATACTTTATTTTATTTGATTGATAGATTTGATTGATTATATTGATTTTTACCCGAGCATCACTTAGAAATAGACATTCATAAACGCACGGATTCAACGTCATTCGAGGAGTTACATTTATTTTCCGTACAGAGTTAAGGAAACACTCCTGGATATAGAAAAGTTTTGTGTGTATGGTGCATATTTTTGTTAACACACCTCTCTCTCTCTCTCTCTCTCTCTCTCTCTCTCTCTCTCTCTCTCCTCTCTCTTCTCTCTTCTCTCATCTCGCCTCTCTCATCTCTCTCCTCTCTCTCTCTCTCTCTCTCTCTCGTCCTTCCTCTCTCTCTCTTACTCTCCATCTCTCTCTCTCTCCTCTCTCTCTCTCTCTCTCTCTCTCTCTCTCTCTCTCTCTCTCTCTCTCTCTCCGTCTCTCTCTCTCTCTCTCTCTCTCTCTCTCTCTCTCTCTCTCTCTCTCTCTCTCTCTCTCTCTCTCTCTCTCTCTCTCTCTCTCTCTCTCTCTCTCTCTCTCTCTCTCTCTCTCTCCTCTCTCTCTCTCTCTCTCTCTCTCTCTCTCTCTCTCTCTCTCTCCTCTCTCCTCTCTCTCTCTCTCTCTCTCTCTCTCTCTCTCTCCTCCCCCCCCACCTCCCCCACAGTCCTCGCCCGTCAATATTTCCTGGAGTCATTCTGTTTCACGTTTTATTTCACATGTCACTCTCACCATGCAGGTACCCGCCATCCCCCCTCCTTCCTTCCTCTCCCACCCTCCATCTGCCACCCCACCACCTTTCACCCACCTTCCACCTACCTACCTTCCACCCACCTTCCACCCACCCACCTTCCTTCCAATTTTTTTTTACCACACGCGCTCCCTCCCCCTCTGGGATACAAAGATGTTTTTTTCTTTGCCAAGTGTTTTCGATCTTTTTTTTTATCGTTATCCGAGCTTTCTCTATGGAATCTGTTTTTGCGTATCGTATTTTCTTTTTTTTGCAGCGTGAATTTTTTTTTTCATCGTGATTGCTTATCGAACGAACACTTAAGTCTAAATATTTTATCTCTTATCCTCTGCTCCTCTTCCTCCTCTTCCTCCTCCTCCTCCTCTTCCTCCTCCTCCTCCTATTCTAGTACAACTCGCATTTATTTAAATTACCTCCCAAATATTGTTTCCAAAATGGTATTCTGCTGTGTCGGGTTGAAGGTTGTTTCTTCCACAATGCAACATGTAAACTACAGTGGTCATTAGCAACGCAGGAGGTTTAGATGGCTTAAAAAATTGAAGAAACAAAAAATCCCTATCAAAATAACAAATTTCAGTATATTTTTGTACATGTGAAATGTCGTATAATTGTCCATTTATGTTGTCAGCAATTAACTTGAACTATCTATGCAATCTCTCTCTCTCTCTCTCTCTCTCTCTCTCTCTCTCTCTCTCTCTCTCTCTCTCTCTCTCTCTCTCGCTCTCGCTCTCGCTCTCGCTCTCGCTCTCGCTCTCGCTCTCGCTCTCGCTCTCGCTCGCGCTCGCGCTCGCGCTCTCTCGCTCGCGCGCGCTCTCGCTCGCGCGCGCTCTCTCTCGCTCGCGCTCGCGCGCTCTCTCTCGCTCGCGCGCTCTCTCTCGCTCGCGCGCGCTCTCTCGCTCGCGCGCGCTCTCTCTCGCTCGCGCGCGCTCTCTCTCGCTCGCGCGCGCTCTCTCGCGCTCGCGCTCTCTCGCGCTCTCCTCTCTGCACTATTGTCTCTATATCTAATTCCATTTGCATTCAGATATTTCACTTCACTTATCATTTTCACTAACATTTTCTTCCACTAATTTATTCGGTGGAGGGATGAGTATATTTGAAAATGACATGTAGTAGTGTAATCCGGAAAGTACTCTCGGACGGGCTATTAAATGAACACCAACCGAAACCGTAACTCATTTTGCAGGTACTACTGTATAGTCAATTTTTTTTAACAAGGTGAAAATTCCATTCTATCTTAAGGTCTCATGCTTAAAATTATGCCCTTGTTTACCTGATAATATGGTTAACTATGATAAAATACAACTGAAATTTAGAAGAACTGTTGTATACCCTTCTCCTGGTATCAACTTATCAGTCAGTAAGCAGCAAGGGGTCAGGATTTTTCACCTCGTTAAAAAAATAGACTATACCTGTACAAGCCTTGACATGTGGTTCAGCGTGAGGCAAGACAACCGCGAACTGTCTCTAAACTGCCAAGAATTCATAGTTGTCATTTGTTTCAGGCCGAGCACAACTACACCTTTTCACTCTCAAATTAAAACAACTGAACTTCAAATTAAAACAAGTGAATCTCTATTTTTGAGTGCCAAAAATGTAACTTTTGTTTTCTTTTGTATAACTACAGTATGTGTGCTAACATACACGGAATAGCTATACGTTACTTCATTCTGTGTTGCCTTATCTATGTAGTATGCTGTGTAAAAATATTTAAAAGAATGGTATATCTTTTCATAAATATTTTTTTCCCTCTCTTCCCTTTGCTGGCAGCACTCTGGTAAAGATAAGAAAAAGTTTGCAAGAAATATGTTACTTTTCTTGGGGTTTTCATAATACACCTTTTCACTCTCAAATTAGAACAACAGAACTTCAAAATAAAACAAAATTAATTTCAAAATTAAATAAAAAATAGATTAATTTTCTCTTTTAATTTGAAATTAAATTAGTTTAATTTGAAGTTCAGTTATTATAATTTGAAGTTCAGTTATTTTAACTTAAACTTCAGTTGTTTTAATATAAACTTCAGTTGTTTCAATTTAAACTTCAGTATTTTTAATTTAAACTTCAGTTGTTTTAATTTGAAGTTCAGTTGTTTTAATTTGAGAGTGAAAAGGTGTAGTATTACTCGCATATTAACCCCTTCACGCCCAGATATTTCGTTTGCTATGAAAAATCGTCTGTAGTTAGCCATAAAAAAACGAAAAGTAACTGATTATACCAAATTAGTTAGTCGACAAGGATACGAAACAGGTCATATCTATAAAATATTGCTTATACTCATTAGAAATCGTCTAATAGTAGGAAAATTACAATGGAAATTACGTTCTAGGCCTCAAGGGGTTAATAGAAAAAAAATGTAATAGCAGTGACAATGATATAATAGTAATGCTAATTGTATGAATAATGCGAATGATAATAATGATGCTATAGTCTATTCACTTAAGCTGGATCCCTGGGAGCTGCTTGATTCCAACCCTAGTGTGTAAGGACGTAATAATACTATAATATTATTAATAGTAATAATAATGATAATTGTGTTTTCATGTTTCACTTTCTTAGGCGGCATCGTTTATTTATACAGTGACTCGTTGTTTCGTAACAATTTAACATGAAATGACTTTTTTTTTTTTTTTGCGTTCATTTTTACGGTCTCGTTTAATTTGTTGCTGTTTTATGAAGTGTTTTATTTTACTTTTAATCCTCAAACACTCCTGAGGCCTATGAATGAAAGCACAAATCTATTATTCACTGTCAGGCTCATGAATACAGATTATCCTGCGTGTGATTAAACTCTTTCTGGCATTTCATTGGGTGTGGAATTATTCAGAGTAATTACGTGCTCCATTTATAGTTATGCACTTCAATAGTTATCAAATTTCTTATTGAACTTCATGTATTGTTGTTTGATGATATGAATGCGGGATTTATACATATATGTATGAGGAGCTGAGCGTTGCAGAGGAGGAGGATTGTTGTGACGTAATGAAGTAAGGTTCCTCGGGAGTTAAAGTGCAAATACAGGGCGAGAAAACAGGTGAGAAGGTCATGTGTAGGAATGACCTAGGTGCGCCGCGTAATTTTTCATAGATATGGGTATTTTGCCCTTTGAGGTCGCAGTTTTTGTTTTTTATATTGAAGATGGAAAATCGTAAATGAATGAGTTAATATGTAACTAGACAAGTAGATGCAAGGTCCTTTTAATAATAATATAAGTACTTTGGGTAGATGGATAAAGTAAGAAATAGAGAATAATAAATAAGTTATTCATGCTTAAAAAAAAAAATTCCCGCTTCCACCACAATACGTGTTGAAACGAGTACTGTACACGTACTGTACAAAGTCTGAGCCGCAGCCTGCTGGTGTTAATGAGTTCCCAAACCACTAGTTTATCACGCGTTCATGTGAATTTTTTTTTAGCGACATAAAAAAGGAAAAGGATGATGAATAGAAACTGATGCATACGTATATCATAGGCTTTATGCCAGTTTGACTGTTTGACCGAGCGGGGCCAAAGAGAAGTGACAGAAGAAAATGAGTTTTTTGTCATCCAGTTCTGAGCGTGGTCAAAACGACGACACGTGCCAGAAAAAGTAACCGCAGTAAGTCATTTCGCCTGTATAACGACAGTTATCTTGGACTTGGGTTCACTTGCTGTGACGTGAAAATGGTCCAAGCCAAATGTGTTGTTTGCGGCATTGAGCTATCAAATTTAAATCTATGACCCCTATGAAAATGAAGAGACATTTAACAACAAAACATAGTCACCGTCTCTCAAAAGCCTATAGATTACTTTAAAGACTCTTGAAAGTAACAAACAACAAAGGCTTGGTTTGAAAAAAAGGTGAAGGTGGCAGAAAAGGCACAGAAAGCAAGCTATTTAGTGGCAGAGCATACAGCAAAAAAATGAAACCCCATTAAATTGCAGTCATACTTCCTTCCAGCCGCTGTGCTGTGGTGAAAACATTGTTTTGGGGATGAGGCTGAAAAGGAAGTAAAAAAAATTTCCCTCAAAGACGACAACGATTGGGTAGACGAATAAAGGGACATGTCGTCTGACATTGAAAAAATGGGGTGTGCTCGTAAAAGGTAAAATGTATGCTTTAAAAGCGGATGAATCACAGACATTGGGGGAAAAACCTCAGTTACTAGTGTTCATCCGTTATGTTCTGATAACAAAATAACTGAACATTTATAATGCTGCAAAGAACTGGTGCAAACCACAGGACAGGAGATATTTTCTACAGTGACAGATTCCCTTGAAAGAAAAGGACTTGTCATGGAAATTATGTGTAGGAATTTGCACAGTTTGGCTGTCCATCCATGGTGGATCGGTAAAAGGTTTTGTTTTCCTTAGTCAAGAAGGAGAACCCAGATTTGATTACTACCCATTTTTTTCTTGCACCGTGAACTCTTGCTACTAAAACACTCGGACAAAAATTAAAGTTTTTTCTTGATGATGTTGTGAAAATGGTAAAACTTTCTTAAAAGCAGACCAAAGCAGTCAAGACTATTTTCCAT
>JACEEZ010017449.1:290000-295000 GCA_016584305.1 Chionoecetes opilio | reverse complement strand
ATCTATCAATCTACATATTTATATAGTATGGCGAGATATATATACAGTAGATAGATAATGAGATAGATAATTAGTAGATAATGAACACACACACACACACACACACACACACACACACACACACACACACACACACCACACAAAACACACACACACACACACACACACACACACCACCACACACCACACACACACACACACACACACACACACACACACACCAATACAACAATAGATCACCTCTTTCCTCTTTCCTCCTTCCTTTACTTCATTTAAACGTGAAATATTTGTAGTTGAGAGAGAGAGAGAGCTAGAGAGAGAGAGCTAGAGAGAGAGAGCTAGAGAGAGAGAGCTAGAGAGAGAGAGCTAGAGAGAGAGCTAGAGAGAGAGAGCTAGAGAGAGAGAGCTAGAGAGAGAGCTAGAGAGAGAGAGCTAGAGAGAGAGAGCTAGAGAGAGAGAGAGAGGCGGGTCAAGCTCGTAAATTATACTTTTTTTTTATTTTAGATGTCAGTTAATGAAAATCTAAAGGAATGACTGCCATAAATTGTTCGAGATGAAGGAGGAATCGGTAATGAAGTTGAGTGCGAGTACAAATTTGATCCCTGACCACCCCACTAATTAGTCCCAATGAGGGAAGGGGCGCGATGAGATGAGACATAAATTCAAAGATTACAAAGAATGCTCGTCCGTCACTATTATTACATTATTAATCAAATGTAGTTGTTGAGAATGAGAATGAGAATGTTTTACAATCTTATGTATCACACCACGAGACAGAGACAAAACACACACACACCACACACACACACACACACACACACACACACACCACACACACACACACCACACACCACACACAACACACACACACACACACACACCACACACACACACACACACACACACGCACACGCACACGCACAGCACACACACACACACACACACACACACACACACACACAACATTTAGACCAGTACGTGATCAAGCCATGGTGAATCTCCTCTCTCTCTCTCTCTCCTCTCTCTCGTCTCTCTCTCTCTCTCTCTCTCATCCTCTCTCGTCCTCTCTCTCTCTCTCTTCTCTCTCATCTCTCTTTCTCTTTCTCTTTCTCTTTCTCTTTCTCTTTCTCTTCCTTTTCCTCTTTCTCTTTCTTTCTCTCTCTCTTCTCTCTCTCTCTCTCTCTCTCTCTCTCTCTCTCTCTCTCTTTTCTCTTTCTCTTTCTCTTTTCTTTCTCTCTTTCTCTTTCTCTTTCCTTCTCTCTTCTCTTTCTCTTTCTCTTTCTCTTTCTCTCTCTCTCTCCTCTTTCTCTTTTTCTTTTCTCTCTCTCTCTCTCTCTCATCTTTCTCTTTCTCTTTCTCTCTCTTTCCTTCTTTCTCTTTCTCTTTCTCTTTTCTCTTTCCCCCTTCTCTTTCTCTTTCTCTTTCTCTTTCTCTTTCTCTTTCTCTTTCTCTTTCTCTCTGATCCTGTTGCATATTTCCCGACCTAACACCGCTCGAGAACTTCTATGAATTATAAAGGAGAGTGGTTGTCGACGCAGCTGTTGTGAGGTTGAAGAGCAGTGGAGTGTTGGAGAATTGGAGTACAAGGTGACGCCATCAGCAAATAGTACAAAATAATACATAAACCCACACAGAAGATACATAAAAGGAAACACCACAAATAGACGATATAATATAAAACATCAAATAATAAAGTTAATAACAGACTTCAGAAATGATCAAATAACATCTAAATAACTAGATATAAAGGGCATGGAGCAAAAAACATACACAAAGGGAACAGGGAGTGCAAGGTAACGCAGCAGCTTCTCGCCCTTCGTCAGCAGTTCTCAAGAAAACAGGACAGGCCAAAACGGTGGCTTCAACCTTTTTGATCAATGTTTCTTAGGTTTTGTACTCGAAGGTAATTTCAAAAGTAAAGTCGAAACGTTACTTTACAATCTTATACAGGTAAAATATCGTTGCTAAAGTCTAATGTTGATGAGATCGAGCAGTAGTGTGTGTGTGTGTGTGTGTGTGAGGAATTCCGCGTACGCACGTGTTTCATATTTCCTTTTTTCCATTTTTTTAATAAGAGTAATAGTTGCCCGAAATTAAACAACTTTTTTTTAGCTAAATTTTTCGGTTCCCCAATACTGGTATATATTTTCTTTCCTCTCAGGCGAATATGACTGTGTGTGTGTGTGCGCGTGTGTGTGTGTGTGCACGCATACTATCTATAATAATATAAGCGAAAGTGTGTGTGTCTGTCTGTGTGTCCGCGATAGGTACCGCCCCCAGGGCCCCTATCCCATCATATGGCACAGTTTTGGAACCAGCTCGACCAGGGGCACATTTTAAGCACACTTATGAGATGATCCAATCACTTCTTCTTCTTTTTTAGCAGCCTATTAGCGAGAATTGTGAAAAAAGTGGGTTGCGAGAATTGAGGAAACCTTGATGTAGGGTGATGGGTAATGGGTGTGGGGTGATGGGTGAGTGAATGGGTGGGGGGTGATGGGTGATGGGTGAGGGAATAGATGGGGGGTGATGGGTAATGGGTGAGTGAATGGGTGTGTGGTGATGGGTAATGGGTGAGTGAATGGGTGGGGGGTGATGGGTAATGGGTGAGTTAATGGGTGGGGGGTGATGGGTAATGGGTGAGTGAATGGGTTGGGGGTGATGTGAATAGTTTGGCGTTAATACATACATTTCTACATCCATGATTTCAGGAAAGCTAGAAGGGGCTATCTGGAGAGTCTGTGTTTGGTGGGCCGGCCCACCAAACACAGGTGGTGGGCCAAAGGCCCACCAATAGCCCTCCACAGGAGCTAGCCAAAAAGTCCGCCCGGTGGGCGGCTTTGCGGCTGTGATATATATATATATCACGCACACACACACAGTGACACAATAATGACACGCACACACACACACACACACACACACACACACACCACACACACGCACACGCACACGCACACACACAGTGCATGTGCATCGCTACTGTTATTTCCTGAGCGACTTCTGATTATTCATGTCGTTTCAACGTCTATTTTTGTTATTGCTGTTTTTACAGATGCCAAATCCTTCGACCCAAAACTATTCGCTGAAATGAACGCTGCTTTTCCTTAAAAAAAATATTCAAACGCAGAATTAACATATAATTTTTCTGTTCAACATTAATTCTTTTTAATACATTCATGCTTCCATTACAGTCTTGTTTAACCTTCCCATGATTTTACTTTATTGCTTTACTTATAATGACACTTTCAAGCCTTAAGCCTATTAGTCTAGAAAAAAATGTTCTGTCTCCGTAAACAACAACACATTTTACTTGGCGCACCATTACCTCGCCTCTTGCCGCTAACAGGGACCAAGGATACATTTTCTCACTTATTACACTACCGTGTTTTCCCTGCATAAATATTTTTCTTTAGCATATATACCACTCTTCCCCTGCCCCTTGGCGTGCCGTAAGGGAGGAAGGCAGGGGAAAACAGGGACGAAAAAACAGAGACAAAAATTGGGCTTGTCACAACGCCATACAGTGTTATTTGTTTAGTGGTTAAGGTACAAGGCGGAGTGAGGGTCTACAACTTGGGAGAATTTGGTTTGTCTTGAATTTTTACAGTTAAATCTTGGATGGCATCAGCACTCAGCAGTATAGGCGTTAGAGGAAAGAAGGAATATATTAGTGCGGAGTCAATAGGGAGTTTTAAAAGGAGGCTAGATAAAGTCATGGATGGGGATGAAAGGTGGATGTAGGTAGTATTAAGTAACAGGAACTACCACGTGTAGGTCTCACGGCCTCTTGTAGCTTCCTTATTTTCTTGTGTTCTTATTAGAAATTTGGGTTGTCTGGTGTGCATCTAATCTTCAAAAATTCATGCGAAGAGCTGAAAGTTTATGTTGATAATGCGAAGGAAATAGGCAGCCATAGATAGACGGGGGAAGCCTACATGTTCGTAAGCTAATTTTGAAAGTCAACATTACGCGACTTGACACTCGTCACACCGCGGGCAGAACAGACGGGTAAAAAGTTACTCTTAATAGAATTACTCTAAAAGCGAGAAAATTATGCCAATTTGAGCTTCGATGTCACGAAGTCCTGCATTGCGTGCGGTACAGTGCTGGTGGTTGTTCGTCACGCGAAAAAAAAATCTAGACAGACTGAATACATTTCTGCAAGTATTTACGAGGGATCATATTTTTGTGACTGAAATTGTGATGATACGATATTTCGAGTCTTTCAAAAGTCTGCCTGAACAGCGCTTCGGGAACCATGGCTATAACGACGCTTCCCCTGGATGATATACAGACCAAAGCTAGTAAATATAGTCACTCTGTACTGGCTTTGACACAGACCGTCCCTGATATGCCCAGCGCCGCTACCCAAGATCTATAGACATTTAAATATAGTATAGTATGATAGATAGATAGTATGATATAAATAGATATAGATATAGATAGGTATAATATAAATAGATATAGATAGTATGAGATAGATAGATATAGATAGTATGTCTATTAATGTTGCCGTTACCCACATACGCGGGGTTGGCTGATTAACTATCCGAGGAGATTAATGGGATGAGTAAATACCTCAGGTCACCCATAATAGGTTTGTCCGGCTGTCCTATATCAGAGTGTCACGCCATTATCAGTACCACCGCAACACTGGGGGTCACGAGACACCGCTGGTCAGGCGTGGTGACCTGTCCAACTATCCGGCAAGGAATTTCAACCTAGATTTTTTTTTCTTTATCATCATGAGCGAAACTACATCTTCGCTTCAGGCAAATGAATATACATAAAAAAACTGAAAGCGTCCACAAAGTACAGTTCCTGGTATGTTGTTTCCAAGATTCATATTTCATAAGTAAATATTAAATCAACATCAGCCCCAGGTCTCCATAAATCAGCGCCGCGTCGCAAGAAGGAAAAATAGTCTGGCAGCGCAACATAATGCACGCCTCGAGGCCGTAATGTAATAACCTCGTCCTTCACGCTCCGTCCATTTA
>JACEEZ010017449.1:270000-282500 GCA_016584305.1 Chionoecetes opilio | reverse complement strand
CACTTCCTTTCTGCTACCTGTTCACTCCCTCTTACACCCTGCTGCTCTAACCTCGTGCATTCAGTAACTCTTAGGGCAAGGGGGGGGATATCATGTCTTGAGTGGACCCCTCCAGATGCCGCCTCAATCTTCAACGGCACTTTGCGGCAGACACCTGATTTGGACTCTGAAAAGGAAGTGTTTGAGTAGCAAGTGCACTCCTACCGGCTGTGTGTTTCCCTACGTGTTAGCGCCGGTGTGGTCTGTACAAGATTGGTCCGTATGAAGGCAAGACGTAGAGGCGGAATTGCCAGAGCTTCCTGTCCCCGAATCACGCAAGGATGAGAGGGGTGAGCTTGCCTCGGCGAAATTGAAGTTGTTTCTCGTTTGTAGCATTTTTGTTTGTGCAGTGATGTGAAGACAACGAGATGGCGGTGAAGGAGGAAGCAAAGAGTGAGGGAGAGTGTGAGAGTATGTGTGTGTGTAGGGTATGTGTGTGTGAGTGTGTGAGAGCCTCAGCCGAGAGGTCGAACACTCTTGCGGTGGGAGGATAAACGGTGGAGGCTGTTCTATGCACGTGGTAGGAAGACCTTATTACTTAAAGCACCTCCTGTTATAGATCTCAAGATGTCTGCAAACATTTGGGAAAGTGCTGGAAACATGGAAATAATTACTTCTGTAGAATCAACACCAGCCACACGGTAATTACGATTCACTTTCCCGCTTCACCATATGTGCAGACAACGCTCTCTACTTTCTTTATAGAGAAACATTGCCTTTCGAGGTGTAATTTTATGATGATAGATTACCATTACAAACGTAAATATTTCCCCATTCTATTTTAAGTGTATGTATTACTATGTAAGTCATTATATCTTCGCCAACCCTTTATTTAGTTACCAAGA
The DNA here is from genome assembly GCA_016584305.1 of Chionoecetes opilio. Classification (NCBI taxonomy): domain Eukaryota; kingdom Metazoa; phylum Arthropoda; class Malacostraca; order Decapoda; family Majidae; genus Chionoecetes; species Chionoecetes opilio. Next base: position 281,616 of record JACEEZ010017449.1, on the reverse strand, counting down.
ACTCATATCTTGAATTCCTTTTTAACTTCTCGTCATTAGAAAGGAAATTTGTGGAGCTGTTATAATGTGATTCACACTAACAAAACCGCTGTGTGATTCACACTAACAAAACCTTCAGTACAATACGAAAAGCGGAATATCGAGCACTGTCAACGCTTGCCCTGCACCTGTGCCGTCTGTCTGTCTCTGTCTAATTCCCCTTTCACCTAAACAACATTACGCCTCCGGCAAAGTATCCCTTCTAGATAAGTGTCGCGGGGCAGAAAGGGAAATCTAAACATATGGATGAAGATTAAGTTATTTAGATTAACCCCTTGAGGCCCAGAACGTAATTTCCATTGTAATTTGGGTGCCATTTGACGATTTTTAGTTATTATAAGCAATATTTTATAGATATGACCTGTTTAGTATCCTTGTCGACTAACTAATTGGGTATATTCAGTTACTTTTCGTAATTTTATTGCTAACAACAGACGATTTTTTATAGCAAAGGAAAGATCTGGGCGTGAAGGGGTTAAATTAAGTTCGAGGTATTGATGCTTTCCGTTAGTGGTAAGTGGAAACAAGACCGATAGATATAGGTAAGTATTCGAGTATATTTCTTGGCCTTAGGTGGAAAACTGCCATATCGTCCTACACGAACATTGTCCCCACCTGCCGAACACGTGCATACATCTCCACCGCTGTCAACACGAGCGTGACATTCATTGCCAAATATTTCCCCCAGCGTTCATATCCCCGACAGCAATGACATATAGGCACAGTGTCTAGCTTCGCCTATTGATCCCAAGAGTTTTTTGTCAGACCCTGTTATATTCTCAATATATTTGACGAAAAAATGAAAATAAGAACATTTAGACGTGACAATACCGGTGGAAATATCAAAATATCAGCACCAAACAGTCTGCACCTACCAAGTCCTTTTTTCTTTCTTATCTTTCAGGCCCTGAGAGGCAGAGCACACCAGCCTCACCACCGAGCTGACACGTTATGGATAGAGTCTCGGATATTCTTTTTAGTACGACAGAATATGAACTTTTATTTGAATTTGTTGTCTTAACCTCTTCACGCCCTGATCTTTCCTTTGCTATATAAAATGGTCTGTTGTTAGCCATAATATTACGAAAAGTGACTGAATATACCAAATTAGTTAGTGGACAAGGATACTAAACAGATCATATCTATAGAACATTGCTTATATTCGCTAAAAAATTGTCTAAAGGAACCCAAATTACAATGGAAATAACGTTCTGGGCCTCAAGGGGTTAACCGAACAATCAGGTGAGCACTTTCATGTTTGATATTTGATATTAAAAAAAAATCTCCATCGCTTATCTGATGTGGGTGAAACCATAGGAAGGAAGTCACATATGTTTATAAAGAAATCTATATATGCTATTATTCCCATTCATTTGTCAGAGAACATGGCAGCCTCGGAAAAAAAAATTGTTCACTGAGGAAGGGCCGTTTTACTTTCCATCCGCTGTTGACGGTAGCGTGTTTAGCGTACGTATAAGATTAGATCTCAAGCGATACCTGGAATATGTAAGTATTGCTGAGACTATAGTTCTATGTGCATGACGCTCAGCAAACACTCGTTAATACTGAGCACAGGTATTTTAGAGGACACGTTTTGCTATATCTCATGAGGAATGAAGACCTGCTGGCACGTAGGAAATTGCCAAAATTCTGGCTAGATATGTTTTTTTCCATTTTACTATAAAACTATTCACCATAGACGAAAAGTGACAGGAATAAATTATGCCCAGCTTAACGAGATCTACCTATGCACCTATCCGTTTCTTACTAGTAAATCAAACTTTTGAGATATACAAAGTTATTTGCTACCTTCCTTCAGCTTGTCCATCGATCACTGTTAACAGGTCGCCTTCCTACATCTGTATCTACGACCACGTGTTGCTATGTCATTTCCAGGCCAACGAACTCTGTTTTTGCAGCAAATGTGTAATCACGAATTAAGTTATGATTGCCTCGACTTTTAGGTGCAACTCCCTGCATTCCCTTGCCTCATTTCCTCAGCCACCAGCTTCTCACTCAGCCTGCCAACCTGACAATAGTGTGACCTGCTGGGAAATGTCATCGCCTGATTCTCTTATATTCTGGTGAACTTTAAATTGTCATTCAATAACCGAAACGTGATACGTGTGTGTGTGGGTGTGGGTGTGGGTGTGGGTGTGGGTGTGGGTGTGGGTGTGGGTGTCGGTGTGGGTGTCGGTGTGGGTGTCGGTGTCGGTGTGGGTGTGGGTGTCGGTGTCGGTGTGGGTGTCGGTGTGGGTGTGGGTGTGGGTGTGGGTGTGGGTGTTTACCTGGTTGTGGCATACAGGGCCTGAGCTGTACTCGTATGACAGAAGGGAAAACGTCCAGGGTGTGTTTGGCTGTTCTCCGCCTTGACCTCACCATTACACCGCTATACTGCTCGAGTCTTTACGGTAGTCTGCTCGTACTGTACCAGCTGAATTAGATACCCAGATGTAAGAAAGTGTGGCGCCCACGTTCCGGGGAAAGAATATAAGCGCCAAATGCTTGTACGTCTGCCTTAATGACCCCTCGTGTGCAGTCGATAGCCATAAAGCCCACAGCCTTATTATCTTTCTGCTCTTAACCCCTTGAGACCCAGAACGTAATTTCCATTGTAATTTGGTTACCATTAGACGCTTTTAGGTGAATATAAGGAATGTTTTATAGATATGACCTGTTTAGTATCCTTGTCGACTAACTTATTTGGTATACTAAGTTAGTTTTCGTAATTTTATGGCTAACAGACAGTTTTTTTATAGCAAAGGAAAGATCTGGGTTTCAAGAGGTTAAGCCAGAGGGCCGGAGGTGGTATGTATGTGTATATGTAAAGTCTGTGAGTTGCTTGTTGGTTAATCTATATGTATATGTTATAGGTCCTAATATGTAAGGAATATATAGAAGTGATTTAGTTGGACGGGAATGAGGCATGGAAAAGAAAAAATAATGTTTACTTAACAACTTTTATAGATGACGTTAATAAGAGCTTGTTAGTAATCCATGTACGTGGAAACTACCCTACCTTAATCTTTCCTTACCTTACTCTCTTACCCTTACCTTACCCTACCTTAATCTTACTTTGAATCTTAATCTTAAACCTTACCTTACCCTACCTTAATATTTCTTTACCTTAATCATATCCTACCTTAATCTTACCTCACCTTACCCTACCTCAATCTTACCCTACCTTACCCTTACACTACCCTCAATCTTACCTTACCTTACCCTTACCCTACCTTAATCTTCCTTACCTTACTCTTACACTACCTTAATATTTCCTTACTTTACCTTACCCTACCTTAATATTTTCTTACCTTAACCTTACCTTACCTTACCCTTACCTTACTTTAATCTTACTTTAACTTACCTTAATCTTACCCTACCTTACCTTACCTTACTTTACCCTTACCTTACCTTACTCTTACCCTACCTAAATCTTACCTTACCTTAATTTTACCTTACCTTAACCTTACCTGACCATTTACTTTACCCTTACCTTACCCTTACTCTTACCTAAATCTTACCCTACCTTAATCTTACCCTACCTTAATCTTACTCTTACCCTACCTTAATCTTTCCTTACTTTACCCTTACCTTAATCATACCTTACCTCATTCTCGTCCCGAAAATGACAGGTAAATAATATTCCTAAGCTTATTATTGTTGTAATTTCATCACTTTTTATTCTAGTTTTTTGTGCCAGTCCCTATGAAGATGAATACTAATATATAAATTTTTTCATTGTTTTTACAGATGAGTTCAAAAATAAGTGTTTAAAATATTGGTACAACTGCAGTATTTCTGTACTGTCGAGTGGCCTAAGAACACCCACATGCCCTGCCCATTAACTCTACCTTGGATTGCGAGTGCATCGGAGGACACAGGGGAGCGGCATGAGCTTCTAATCACAGGCGTCACTATAAAAATCCTGCCTGCGCCACCACGGGTCAGGGCCAACCATCACAGCCCTCAAGTGAGCCTCCAGGGCCTACCATCCCACCCCTGGAGGTCACTGCCTACGTACGCTATAGGCCAAGATTTAAAAAAAAAAAAAAATAATAATTATTAGTGAAATTGTGAGAATTGTAAGAAAGTTAGAGAAAGTGAAATGGCAAGTGAGTGAAATTAGTGAGAAAGTAAGAAAGCTAGAGAAAAAGAGAAACTAAGAAAGTGAACTAGATATTTAGTGAAAAAAGTGAGAAAGTAAGAAAACTAGAGCCTTTCTTGACCTTGAGGACCACCACCATCACCAAGTTCGCCGAAAGGTAAATAACTCTTTTATTTCGTCTTGTCTTTCTTAGATGAACAAAATTCTTCATTATATTTTCAGGTTTTCCTCAGCATCGTGGTAAAGCGGACAATTTGAATCTTGATTTGAGTGTCTATTTCTCAAGTTTGATTTGAGGGTGTTTGTTCTGGCACAGGAGAGTATAGCTGGGTTTGTAAAGAGTAATATATAAAGATTGATTGATTTAATGTCAAAAAAGGGCGAAATGTGCCAGACATCAGGGGTCATATGGCACTATGGCAAAGCATAAAAAGGGGAGGGGTTATAGAAAAATAATGAAACGGTGAGGGAAAGGAAAGGAACGGAATGTTACATCAGGATGGTTAGATCAGATGAAGGATGTATAGAGAACTGAGAATATAGCTGGTCGATATGGTTTGCGTAGATGTCTTCTTCAAATTTTATTTGAGTTTCCGCAATGCATATTTTAAGGTGTTCTTGTTGGCTAAGTCTGCATTCCTGTGTTATCTGATATAGATCTCTGGTTCTTTGGTTGTCCTGAGTTCTTCTAAATTCATGTTAACACAGCGTATATCTCTCCATTGGCCCTCGATTAACTACCAAAGTGGTTTTTTTTCATGTAGATTTTTTTTATTGAATGTACAGTTTAGGTAATATCAAATTCGTAGGGGGGGGAGAGAGAGAGAGAGAGAGAGAGGAGAGAGAGAGAGAGAGAGAGGAGAGAGAGAGAGAGATGAGAGAGAGAGATGAGAGAGAGAAGAGAGAGAGAGAGAGAGAGAGAGAGAGAGAGAGAGAGAGAGAGAGAGAGAGAGAGAGGAGAGAGAGAGAGAGAGAGAGAGAGAGAGAGAGAGAGAGAGAGAGAGAGAGAAGAGAGAGAGAGAGGAGAGAGGAGAGGAGAGAGAGAGAGAGAGAGAGATAGAACCGGACTAAGATGAGAACTACTGAAGAGAGAGAGAGAGAGAGAAGTGACTGGAGATAGATGGAAGAGTCAATGAAGATTAGTGAGATACTCAGATACTCATTACATATTTTCTTGTCTTGCGGTACATTAAGTAACAATCCTTATCTCCCCTTTATGTAACCATTCATTGTGTCCCACTGTATCACAAGATGAGATGTAATTTAAACTGTGAAAGCCATGAATGATAGTTTAGGATACTCATTCAAGAGACTCTAACTGGTTGACGATAATTGTAATCCGTGGTTGCGCTCCAATGAGTAACAATCTTCTTATAAACTCCCAATTTAGTCCACAAATAATTGTGACTCGGAGACTCAACGGGAAGATGAGTAAAGTGAGCCGAATAGATGGAAAATATTAAGGGATCTCAATATTAAATAAGAACAGTTTGAATTACTGACGATACGAGGAAGAAATGCAGTGTCGGGGATAATGATTACAATTCTTGTCTACAAAGGAGGAATGAAGGTTACACAAATGAATAGTCTGAAAATATCATGAGACAATTACTGAAATAGATAGTCTTTATTAACTCCTGAAAGAGAATCGTATAGTATTAACAAAGAATGAATTTAGAGAAGGATCATCACGCACTATTAACTTTATAGATTTAATAATATACTTATGGATATCAGTATAGACGCGTATGAAACGGGAAGTGCATTAGTGTACCTCGATCGTCTTGAAGGGGAACTTAAGGCATAAATAGAAATAACTTAAGCTTACAATGTGATAACTCGGAAGTTAGGAATCCAATAATTACTTTACAAATGAATCTAGGAATGTCATAATAATGCATGAAACAAACTTAGTATTTGAATTTGTATTTGAATTCTCTAAGCCATTTTTTTATTAGCAGCTCCATTCAAGAAATTATAAATGATAGGACTACCAAACTGCAATTCACTGTAATAGCATAAATAGTAAATCAAGTAATAAGATAACTTAACACAAGAAAATAATAAATGCTAACGTTCTTATAAGCAAACAACTTCGTTCCTTAACAACTACGACTCGAATTCATTGAAGCATTCTGAAAACAGCAGTGGCAAACTATCAGAGGTGGGCATTCCGCAATTTTAGTTCCGCAATTCTGCAACTTGCGGAATGGTAATTCGGTTGCGGAATTGCGCAATTACAGATGCCTGAAAAAATTGCGGAATTGCGAATTGCGGACCGCTAAAATTTTAAAGCGCAATCGCAATAACTTGCGGAATGGGTAATTCGGTTGCGGAATTGCGCAATTACGGATGCCTGAAAAAAATGCGGAATTGCGGGTTACGGACCGCCAAAATTTTGAAACGCAATCGCAATAATTGTGACGATCACCACCTTCAAAATGGCAAGTGCCCGCGTGAACATAAGTTCTGCACCAAATATGGTGGAGACGACACTGCCAACTGCCAATGAGCCGTGTTTTTGTTGTCCAAGACAAAAGTGTCTTGGATTACGAAGACCACTCCAATAACACTTGCTGAAATGTGTGTTATACTGCTTTGTGATATTGTTTGCAATGTTTTGGACTGATTCTTATTTCGGCCCCTACCAAGCTTGTTGTGTTTTTCTCGCAGAAACCAATCAGTTTTCAATTGCGAGAAAAAACGGTCTTCGTACCAAGACCAAGCAAGCATCGTCCAAGCATCGCTAGCTAGTGTTGTAGCTAGTGTAGCACAGTCACTCACTCAGTCAGTGCGTTCTGGGACTTGGGATTGAGAGCGTGTACGCTCACTACGCTGGCCGTGTGTGTGATTACTGATTTATCCTATATATACTGTTGTTGTGTTAGTGAAGTACTAAGATTGCACAAATTAGACAATAGACACTGGTTACTGGCAGTGGTTAGTGGTTAGTAATCACTAACCAGTGTCTATTGTGGTTAATAAACGGGTTTATTAACTTATATATAGGATAACAATAAGCTTAATAAACGGCGTTTAGTAAATAAACGGCTATTTTTGCTTCTGTCTAATTTGTAATTTCAGTAATTTCAAATTTGTCTTATATTTTGCAGATTGTGCTCATATAATTAGCGTTTAGTAAACGCTAATTATAAAACGCTGAATAAAAGGCGATATATATCCAATATATATTTGATTATTTGCGAACACAGTCATCACAGAGAGCGGCCTGCGCGGTGATTTATTTAGTTAACGCTCACTTTTGCAAGGTACTACTGCATTTATCAGAAAACGAAATATATCAATGGAAAGCTAATACAATTCTGCTTCTATTGATATCTTCCATGTAATATGTTGTCCTACAAAGTTTTACATGACGATGGGTTTAAGTGAATTTTAAGTTCATGCATATTTCTTAAGAGTCTCATAATGGCCTTTATTTAATGTGTTTTACTGTGTTTTATGTGATAATCTTATAGAACAAACATTTCCGAAGATAACAGTATATCCTTTATACATGTATAACATGATATACTGCGGGGTCATGTCTTGAGAACTTCCCCGGGTCTTGGGTGAGCGAAGAGGCCCTGGCGCTAAGATGGCGCCCAGTAGCGTTTAACATAGAGCCTATGAATGGCGTTACCCTCTTTCATATAGAAACCCTAGTCACCTAGTGATTACTAGCCAGTAGACTGTGAAGTGTAAAAGTAAAGAAAAACACTACAAGAGACAAAGACTTAATTGTGAATGACAAGTAACAAGTATAGACAGAAACAATAGGAATACAGAAATATTAAAAATAAACACCAATAAAAAGTCTTGAGACATTTTTTGTTTTAATTGTAGGTGTTTAAGAGTCTATAGACATTTTTTGTTTTAATTGTAGGTGTTTTGTTTTAATTCTAGGTGTCAAAATTAGTTTGCGGAATTGCGGAATTGCGATTGCGAAAAGGCCTATCTGAAAAAAATAGCGGAATTGCGATTGCGGACTGGTGCAGGTCGGAATTGCGGAATTGCGATTGCGGAATTGGAAAAAAAATTGCGATGCCCACCTCTGCAAACTATAGATACCGAGCATTGACGTCAATTCAGTTATCACGTCATGATCTCGGCAAATGAAACATTAAAAGAGGATACATGTATATACGTATTTTGCCGTAAGCTGATGAATAGTAACAGAGTGGATTTGTTAGGTATATCTCCCAAGAACCATGAACGCGACCATTATCCATAAACCAAACAGCCAGAGGCAGAGGCATGAAGCACAACCTATAATGTGCGGGCAGCCTTTTCATGTATGTCTAGCGGTGTCCCAGGGCGCGCGCCACGAGGGCGGGGTCGGCGGTGTTGGGCAGGGTGACCTTGAGGCGCGCGTCCTCAGCCATGGAGCGCGCAATGGTGTCCTGCGCGTTGTCGTTGCCGCTCCACGCCCTGAAGGAGGGAAGGAGAGGGGAGGAGTGTGCCGATGTACGATACTCCCTTGGGTAATACTGGACTTGAACATGGGATCATTGAGCTTGTCATCCCACCCCACCCCAATGACCGTCACGGATTGGATGGCCACTCTGACGTGCCATTTTGACGTTATAATAATAATTGATAATGATGATAAAAGTAATGATAATGACTAACATTAATAATGATGATAATAAAAATAATGGTAATAAGGAAAATATTACAGCATAAAAGTCTACAGTTAGTGAAACGTGACAAGGCGTCCCGCAGAGTTTTCCCGCCATAGCTGCTTCTCGGTACCGACCTTCCCAGCCATCACTTATAAAAATGGTACACGCTCTTGGCTTAGATGTATAATATTATAGCTCCATGGCTCTTGGAGTGCTCTAGTTACTATTGCTATTATTATTATCATTATCATTATCATTTCCATTTATCATTACTATTTTTAATATTATTATTATTATCATTATTATTAATTTATGATGAGAGACTCACCTTCGTGCCACCCCATTGGACACGTCCCAGTTCAGCATGAGGGTGGCGCGGTAATTAGAGTCCTCAGATCCGTCCAACAACAGCCCGAAGCCGCCGTTGACCACCTCACCCCTGCAAAGATCACAAAAAAGCGTACTGTAAGATCTGTAAGAAAGGCTACACCTACACTACAACAACTACACCTCTTCTCGGCACAGTAACTCAAAACTGCGCTCCTTCGTGGCACCAGTAACTCCCAACTTACCAGCCAACTCCGCCTCCGTTGTGCAGAGCCACCCACGTTGCCCCTCGGAAGGCATCGCCAACAAAATTCTGGACGGCCATGTCTGGAGAAGTAAGAATAGTGATTCCATGAGAAGAAAAAAAACGCTGCACACAAGGACTCAGATATACATGCATTAGAAATTTGATGTAGAGAACTTCTGGTGGCATGTTAATCGGCTCAATACTTAAACATGCAAAAATAAATACAACACGAAGCTTGTAAGACAGATAAAGAGTCCTATCTGCTACTTGCCAGTCTACTGCCTTAGTACTACTTACAACTTAGTCTACTTACCCTATTAAAAAAAACCGAGATTGATATGTGAAAGTGATGTGCTGCTTTATTGAATCTGACAATCCGTTATCAGTTTTGTTTGATGATTGGCATGAGGTTTATGTGGAGACTCATCACTGTGTTTCTGTCAGCAGATATGATGGAGGTACGTGTACTGTACATGAGGCAAAGTTGTTACAAATAAAAAGTGAGATTTCCTGCCCATCCTCGTTCTAATCTAGAGATAACTAGTCTGGCGGGGCAAGGGAGGGTGTTGACGGCCCGTGCCCTTACCTGCAGTGAAGGCTGATCCGTCGTAGATGTTGGAGGTCTCTCTGAAGGGCGAGTCAGTGCCGCTCACGTCATGGTGGTCGCGACTGATCACCACCGGGGCCTGGGAAAAAAATGGGACGTGAAGATAATGTAGGACCGTATGCATGTGCTCGAAATGCTTTACAGAAGAATGCGTACAACATATCGCTTTTTAGAGAGAGAGAGAGAGAGAGAGAGAGAGAGAGAGAGAGAGAGAGAGAGAGAGAGAGAGAGAGAGAGAGAGATTATTATTATTATTATTAGAACCCATCCCTTACCCACTATATACTCGTCCACTATAAGCATCCCACCTTGAGTCGGCCATCTCGCACAGCCTCGTTGAACGCCTGTGCAATCTTGACTCTCCCACGCTGGTCTGAGTAGAGGATTCTGGCCTGGCTGCCCACCACCATCTCGTGCTTCCCCGCCTCCTTGATCCACCGCATGTTGTCCGCGAACTGCTGCTGAACCTTCTTCGGGAGGTCTTCTGCGGGAGGCAAGAGCTGGTCAGCGATATTTAGACGGGATGGGAAATGAGATGTATGAAATTAAAGGGAAATACCTGGAATTAGTACTAAGGCCTCCACTGGTTTAGTAAGACTTGTGTAGTTCGCATGGGTTTCAGGTTATAGCATGTTGTGTTAGGTATGTTATACAACCCCGAAATACTGGTACGTATGATTGTTTTTTTATTTCAATTTATGACGCTACAACTCACTGTAATGAAATTTTCGTAAAGGCTTCATTCTTTGGGACTCCCGAACAATACACACATAACTACATACACACTGAAACACATCATTTTGAAGAAAAATATTATATATAGAATAGCACTAAAAGACAGGCTACAACGAGCTTGACTCAATCCTGTAAAATGGCAATTAGATAAGAACAATAAGGAAGAACACTTTCACCATTACCATGTCCACCACTCGCATATCACTTGTTCACTTACCGCTGCAGATGGTCGCCAGGACGTTATAGGCAATCTCGTCAGTAGCCTTCAGGTCGGCGGAGTCTCCTGAGGTGCACACCCACCGGAAGGGCCCGAATCCCAGGGAAAAGATGTCACTGAAGAGAGATACAAAGAGTCATTTATACTTCTGAAATCAGAATCATATACCGGCAAAAATAAAAGAAAGAGAGAGAGAGAGAGAGAGAGAGAGAGAGAGAGAGAGAGAGAGAGAGAGAGAGAGAGAGAGAGAGAGAGAGAGAGAGAGAGAGAGAGAGAGAGAGAGAGAGAGAGAGAGAGAGTTTATGATGATGATGTCAGCTCACCCCATGATGTCCTGCACATAGCTAGGATAACGGAATGTTAGAGGATCTTCCGACTTTGGATCGCTCACGTCGGCCCCCGCACGACGAGCCTCCAGCAGGAAGGCATTGCCGTAGTCCCAGAAGAACAGTCCGGCGTCCGCCAGCTTGTTGATGGCAGTGATCTGCCGACGCAGCGACTCTTGCACAAGAGTCTTAAACTTGCTGGGGTCCTTAGCTAGCATCTGGAAGAAGGAAAGAGGGCTTATCATCAGGGTAATTTATGTTGACTAACTGCCTTGCCATTATATAATGGAGTACGATAGTCATACGTGCTTCCCTTCACAAACCAATAGCGTCCTCCTCCTCCTCCTCCTCCCCTCACCTCTTCAGCCTCCTGGTAAGACAGCTGCAC
>JACEEZ010017449.1:257500-267500 GCA_016584305.1 Chionoecetes opilio | reverse complement strand
TATATATATGTATAATATATATATATTATATATATATTGTATATATATTATGTAATATATAGTATTGTATATATATATTATATATATATGTATATATATGTATATATATTATTATATTATTATATATGTATTTTATATATATATATAATGTATAATGTATATATTATTTATATTATATGTATATATTGTATATATTATGTATATATTATATATATATATTATTATTATATTATTATATATGTATATATATAGTATATATATGTATATATATATATTTATGATATAATATGTTATATGTATTATATATTAATATATAGTATATATGATATATATGTTTAATATATGTATATATGTATAATATATATAATATATTATTATTGTATATATTTATTAGTATATATTATTATGTATATATAGTATTATTATATGTATATATATGTATTATATGTATATATTATATATGTTATATATGTATTATATGTATATATAGTGATATGTATTATTATATGTATAATGATATGATATATATATGTATTATGTATATATATATGTATATGTATATTATATATGTTATGTATATATATATGTATATTATATTATAATGTATTATTATATGTATAATATTGTTATATATATGTATATGTATATATATGTATATATATGTATATTGCCCCCCCCTTTCAATTTTTTGGATACGACCGTACGCCACTGCATGTAACCTACAAGAAAAACAGGCAGGATGCAGCCGTCCTCAGTTCCTCACCTCTGCCACGACTCCAATGCAGCCGCAGATGACCGCCGCCTTGGCCTGCGCGCCGCTCATGCCGCCCAGCCCCGAGGTGATCAGCACGCGGCCCGCCAGATTCTCCAGCCCCAGATAACGCCGTCCCGCGTTGAGCACCGTCAGCTGGGGACATGGAGGTGACAAGGTGAGTACACACACACACACACACACACACACACACACACACACACACACACACACACACATTTAACAGGAACGTCCATGAGACAGTTATGAGACAGTCCCCCCAGAAGCTTCCTTATTTTCTTATATTCTTATGTTATGTCAGGGACTAAGGAGATTATTGGTCAGTAGGGAGCATTGGTTGAAACTGCATATTAACCATTTAGTATGAAGCTAGGCATATAATTATTCAGTTCCAGCGTAACACACGGTTGCATAAATTCCTCGCATGTATTTCATTCATAAGACTTTGCTGTACTTCCTGGAGTCCACACCACCAAGACAACATTATTGGAACCAAACAAAGTGGTGGTGATGGTGAGATTCAGGTGACAGGTGAGACGCACTTGCTACAACACGTTATATTGTTAGCCAGTGTGTTAATAGTACATCTCCCACACTGACATATATCTTGCCTTCATTATTGCATTCCTCTTCAAGGTCAACGCTCAGAAGGCATCACCGTTTTGTGTTGAATCCCGTATATGACACATAAGTCCCGCCTTTTTGTTGTATATATTTGATGTTATTCACCAATTGGGGACTGGCGTGACAGCGGGTCTATGCTGCCCCTTATATCTGTGGGCCCCATCCTCAGTCGGTATTATTATGATTTAAGTCATCCTCAAGCCTGACAATGCTAATAATTACTAATGACGGTAAATTTCCAGATGAACACCGAACTTCCTTTGGTGGACGAAATAATTTTTTTCTGGTAAGTTTTGATGTGTTTTGAATGAATCTACTAACCGTTTCTGTCGCAAGTCACTTCTTTTTTTTCTTTTTTCTTTCCAACAAAAATGACAAAAAAACAAATTGAACCTAACCGAACCTATACCTAACCTAACCTTTCCGATCCTATACCTAAACTAACCTTTCCGAACCTATGCCTAACCTAGCCTTTACCCAACCTAACCCCTACTTTAACCTAACCTAACCTTTACTTATAACTAAAAAAATAAATAATATTATTGCGACAGAAACGGTTAGCAGATTCATTCAAAACACATCAAAACTCGCCCCAAAACATTTGTTTCGTCCACAAAGTGAATTCGGTGTTCATCTGGAATAATACCCTGACCATTCTAACCTGTCTCATCATGTAGATCTCATTCTTGAGTCATTTGAACCCTATTTCCCATGGCGCAATTGAATAATAATGGCGATATATTATATACTACCGAAAATCTATAGTTATTTCAGCCAGAAACGGTTAAGTTTGGTTATATCAGATTAGGTTAGGTTAGGTGGGGTTTGGTTTAGTAACAGATGATATCAAGAAAAAAAGAATTCAAAACTACGGCAGTGCAAAGCGGAACAAGATTTGCGGGGCGGGCATCTCCCACATCTATAAAAAAAAAAATATATAAAATTGACTTCCGGAAAACGGATGTCGGATTCATTCAAAGCACATCAAATCTATTCAGGAAAACTAAGTTTCAGCCTCGAAATCGCAGGATGACCTAAACCGTAAATTTACCCCACACTTAGCTTTGTGACATGACACGGGGGGGGGGATTGCAAACCAGGTGAGCACCACATCAAAATTAAGTAATTCACCTGCCTGGCTAATGCTATGCTTATCAGAATGATAGGAGACAAGTAATGATAACTTGGTAAAGATTCGTTTTATCAACCCTCTCCTTTTGCAGATAAAACCAAATTTTTCTGATAGATTTTGATGTGTTTTGAAAGAATCTGATGTTTGTTTTTCTTGGCAATCACTAGTTTTTTGTTTGGTAAATTTCCAGAAAAACACCATAATCACTTTGGTCGACGAAACAATTTTTCTAGTGATTTTTGATGTGTTTTGAATTAATCTGCTAACATTTTGTCGCAAATCCTTCGTTTTTGTTCAGTAATAACGGTAATAACATACATGGCAGGGCGGGGCGGGGCATACCTCCACCCGCTATGGTCCCACGCCGCGTGCTGTTCCACCCCGCCGTAAGACCAGTTTTTTTTTCATTATAATTTTCAACGGTAACCACTGCTTATTAAACAAATTTAACCTAAGCTAACCTGCCAGCGGCTGGTGCGTAGTTAAAATATATTAAGAAATAAATATTTCGGGAACCAGTGACTAACGATGAAAAAGTAATACACCAGTGTCTTGTATATGCAGAAGGCACCTCATATAACACATACAGTCTTTCGTAATGAGTATGGTGTTTTTCTGTAATAATACTGTTGTTGTTTTTTTACCCCTTTCCTTTTTACCCCTCTGAAAAACTAGTTATTTCCAAAAAAACTAACTTCATATTGTTCCTAAGCACACCAAAATCTACCAGAAAAATAAAGTCAACGATTAAAACTAAACTAACCCAACCTTAACCTAACCTGAGGGGAGCAAGTGAGCACGCCGTGGCTGGCGCCGCAGGCCTGGAAAGGCGAGCTGCTGGGCTGTGTGAAGGGCGGTGGCAGAGTGCTACGTATATTTATTCATACAAGATGAGTTTTCTCCGTGATTTTGACCAAAATAATAGTTTGCCGAGAGGTTTGAAGGTTAGTAGAAGACTTATATAACAAAAGATTAGTCCTTCATAAGTTAGTAAACGAGGAATGGCAGGGTTAATACAACTAATCTTAAACAATAACTTTAAATGAGTGGAAGATCTATACAATAATCGGTTTATGGAATTCTTCTACCGGATTTTTCGTCCCCGGCAAGAATTCAAACTTTTCACATTGTCGAGTGTTCCTATTTTCTACGACAGTTCCAGTTCTTCCTGTGTTTCTGCATACCTAACCTGACCTTAACCTAACCGTTAGTGGCAGACATTAGTAATTATTTTATAAACTTGAGGGGAAGGATGGGGCGGTATAAGAAAATATATTCATTTCCGCCAAAAACGAGCTAAATTAATTTTAAACACATCAAAACTAAATAAAAAATAATAATAATTCGAGAAAAGTGGTGTCCAGTAATGAAATGGCCTTTATTCATCCTTTTCATCTATTACAAGTAGAACTGTCGTTGAAAATGTTCACATCAGCGAGTGTTCTAGGTTGGTGTCTCGACGAGAATTTTGGTAGACGAAAGTACCAGGTACCTAATAATCAATATTGAAACATGTGCATTTTTGCATAATTATGTCTCCAAACTTATCAGAAAAAAATTTCAGCACTGCATAGTATATTATGTAACTTCTATGAAGGTTTTAGTGTGTGGTCACCCCTAGTTAACCCACACAGCAGCTAAGAAATCAGTAATGCCTCTTTAATTCTAAGTCCAGTGACATATACCTTCATTAGCACTCCTTTGGGAGAATGAGTCTCATGACAGCCTTATATATCACAAAGGAATCTAGTTTGTACTAGTCATATCTGCAGTTTGCAAATCTTGAGACCTATGACTCTTAAGTCATTGTATTTCATAATATTTCAGCATACGAAGTGTGTTTGTTTCAGAATGGCCATGGGTATATAACCGTATCCTTAATTAAAGTCTCGGGCTGCAGGTACGGCGCGCGTTATTTTAGATAAGATTCGCTAGACTTACCAAGCGAGGACGCAGCCACTGTGGACATGACCTTCCCATTACTTAACAAGCTAAAAACTGGTGATCGTCACAATATTTCCTTATTTACAATTGTTCCCGATTTTTAAAATATATTAATAAATTCTGCCCTCTATTTCCCAAACCATTCATCAGACAGGAAAATTTCCTTAACAAACCTGAATGAAGGCTCAGAAATCTAGAACTTATTTTTTCTAAAAAATGTAATGCAGCTGTAAAACAAATAGTTTACCAGATTTCTGGCCGTTAAAGATTGACCGGGACTGTTGACAGTTAATTTACCCTATGTTTCCTTATAAAACTAAAGGAAATAGTCGTAATATCCCTCTTTCTGGGTGATGCTGGTCCCATATGTTGAAAATGCATATAAATGACCCCCCCCCCACTAGATTCACATGATAAATCACAAGACTGTTATCTAGTATCCCTATCTATAGCCATTACAGAATTGCTGTTAATTCAACATTTTCTTAAACAGTTTGTTATTTATCCCAAAAAATGTTGGCTTTAGTTCTATACCTTACTATGCCATGAAAACAAGCAGTAAATTTAAATAGTGGTCGGTACTTTATTTTTAGACAATAAACAAGTTGCCTAACGAAAAAAAATTGTAAAAGGTTGGCCAATAGATTCCTAAACTGTTAAAAATCACTCTGAACATTATCATTTCGAAGAAAAAAGGCAAGAAATATATAAAAATAAGGTTTAAAGTTGCCCAAATGTCACGTGACTGCAAAAAGCTCCTGCGTTGGTGGTGACATTATCAGATGTACACACGCAGGAGGCAGCGGAGGCTATGCACAGTGTGTTTACCGATAATGACACCATCAAAGCCATAGGTCAAAGGAAAAGGGAAATAGACATCATAGGTGTTATGTGCCAATGTGCACTAATACAGTTAACGTTCTCTAACGAACCAATTTGGGGGGAAGGGGGTGACGTTATATCCGAGGGATCCAAACTTTTCGCATATAACAAACTTGGTTCGTTATATGAGGCAAATGTTTGCTGTTTCCGACTATTTCCGTGTATAATGAACTTTGGAACTTTGTTTGTTACATTAAATGAAAGTTTATATACTTACGTACACACAGCCATCACAAATACTACATGCATACAGAGATATTAAAACAATACGTGGTGAGGCACAGGAGGACGTGAGAGGAGGTGTTTACCGTCGGGCGGACAATGCTAGACTGATCGATGCGCACTGCCCGGTCGGCTTTGTTTTCACTGCCACCGACCGACCTGCGTGTACATGTTAGGCCGCCCACCACCGAAGCAAACCTCGCATTTACCTAATTTATTCGGTAAATCCCCACATATATTGGACTCTCAGTAAAAGTTAGTTGAAGCCAAAATTCATTATATAGAGGTCCGTAAAAGAGAAGGTTTTTTGTACTGGCAGGTCAACACCAGGGATGATATTAATTTTAATTCCCAAAGATTATAAGATCAGGAAGCGATGGTGGTTGGCCTGTGTTGTGGTGGATGTACACGCTCGGCTCCGCTCAGATGGACTCGGCTTGGCTTGGGCCCGCTTGGTTCCCGTGCCTGTACATCTCCTGGCGTCACGACAATGGCGGGTGTTTTTTTCGAGCAATTAATTTTATCACCACTGTTACAGCACTTAATTCTATTTTTTGTGTAGGAATTATATATACTATGCCACTCTACAAACATGGCTGAACACATTTAGAACTCAAGTCTTCTCATAACAGACAACTTGTCTATTACAACAGCAATACAGCTGCTGTATCTACTGTAGCTATGATGAATAAAAAAAAGATCTTTCTTTGTTGCAAACAAAACCCATACAGCATTGCATGTAAGAAATATAAAAAAAATAAAGCTGAATCACTAGCCACAAAAAAAATAATATGGTAATCCTAGTACGGCCGTCCATCTGGAAATTTATTTCATTTGGAAAAGCGCCTTATTGCTAGCCACTAGGAACAAAGTTCAACGAACATATGGTTAGTAGCTATCAATACCGTATCCTTAGACGATCACAACCAGAATATGGCCTCTGTACAACTGGCTGTGACTTCCATCTCAAGCCACGGCATTGTTGTTTCGATATAGTTTTCCTATAGGTTTTAAGCGGTGTTGTTGCTTACGTGTGCATAAATCATCAGTGAAACCAGAGGTGCTTCACAATTTCTAAGTCATAAGAACATAGAAAATAAGAAAGCTACAAGAGGCTGTGAGACCTACACGAGGTAGTTCCTGTTACTTAACACTACCTACATCCACCTCTCTTCCCATATAAGTCCAGTTACAGTATATGTGCTCATGACTGCTTCCTTAGTAGTCTGAGCCTCATAGCAAATATATTGTTATTTTATGTGTTTATTTAACAAAAAATATTTCCTCAGATTAGGAGGTGAGCTGGTAATCTGTCCTTCAAGAAACTTATGGAAGTCAAGGCAGGAAGGGGGCAGCTGCGTCATGCTGAAGGGCAGCGAGCACAACAGCCGACAGCCACACCAGCATGACTCCACCACAACGCTGACCACCTGAGCTCCACACCCAAACAAGACCTTCCACATACAAGCTGGCTGTAGAGTTTATACTACAGCATGCCATAAATAAGCCTTATTTTCACAAAAACATTCACATAACTGTCAGATGTCTATTTTATAACCTGTAAATTGATGTGTGCTCAAATAGGCTAGTCACTACAAAAGTTATTTATGTCTATTGTAAATTTTCATGTACGTACTCATATTATGCACTTGACATTAGATTTGATATATTTGAGTCATCAGAGGTAGGGTACATAATTTATAAGTCCAGTTTATATTGCTTTGCATAACCTTAAGTAGATTATTTGCTGTTAGATTCTTAAGGTTGATACTTGCATTACTAAATATGAACTAGTGTGTCAGTAATACTCAGTGCAAGCGTGAAACACAGAAAAGATGAATAGGTTTTGTGAATATTAATCATTCAAAATGTTTTAATATCAAGTTCACTTTACACGTATCATGGATACAAAGATCCGTCACACATCCTATGAGTGTGTTGAGTGCGGCCGCAAGTTCTCTGCACCCCAGTCCCTGAGGATACACGCACGGATGCATGATGGCAGGAAGATGTATGAATGCCAGGACTGTGGTAAAACATTCAGGATGGAGTTTTACTTCAAATATCATCGAATGAATGACACGGGCATCGATATGTTTGAATGTGGTATCTGTGAGAAGAAGTTCAGCAACTTGAGCTGTATGGACACCCACTACAAAATTCATGCAAATGAGAAGTCCTATGAGTGTAGAAAATGTGGGAAAGTGTACATTCAGTTGGGTAGCTTCAAGAACCATGTCATGGCTCACCCTCCAACCTTCACCTGCAATGAATGTGGCAAAGTGTTCACTGACAAGACAACCCTTGCATCGCATGAACAAGCTCATGTTTCAAAGAAGCCTCATGAATGTTTGAACTGTGGCAAAAGGTTTGCCCATTCTTTTAATTTAGAAATACACACAGAGTCTTACTGCACGTTACAGCAAGACCATGCTAAGAAAACAGACAGAAAACCTCAGCAGCGTGCGAGGCAAGCCAGTCCACGTCGAGGCAAAAGAGGAGGTGGAAGAAGAAAGCGCTCCCTTGAGGTGGAGGTGATTGACCTGGGCTCTGACTCAGAGCCCGAGGAGGCAGAACCTGAGGACTTCTTGCCCCTGGAGGTGTGTCTCAATGAGGGAGATGAAGAGCTAAGTATACGAGATCTCATGGAAAGATATGAAGACAAAGATGATGTTTAGTCTATAGATATATCAGAATTTATATTTTCTACTTATGCTTTAAAGTTAGATCTGTGTAAAGACAGTGATATGTATTGTCTAACAATCGTACATGGTAAGCTATCTCAGGCACCTTTTGTAAGGAAGTTCAAATTTTTTTGTCTATGGAATGTAATTTTCCCTGAGTATTCACTTTTACAAGAATCCCTTTCATAAGAAATACTCCCTTGTATAGCATAGGTGTTTCACACGCAAAAGAAACATAATGTCTAGGTTTTGCACATTTCCATAAAATATGATATGAACTTTGTCTTTCATACATCCTCGAATCCCAATCATAGCTTCAAACCGGACTTTCTTCAAGTTTTCATTCTTATAAATGATGTTAACCAAAGGTTATGTTGAAATCTTTCCTAAAAGTAATAGGCAATTATTACAACTAGCTTTTATCATATATTCTATATTTAGGACTTCATCCATTCTTTTTTTTTTTTTTTGTTACTTAACCTTTTTTTTTTCTTCTTTTTTTCCCCCCTTTCTATTGCCTACAACAGCCGTCAAACTACGTGGTCACAAGTAACACCATTGCCTCAAATCTTTCAGTGCGGAGTCAATAGGGAGCTTTAAAAGGAGGCTGGATAAATTCATGGATGGGGATGAAAGCTGTATGTAGGTAGTGTTAAGTAACATGAACTGCCTCGTGTAGGTCCCGCGGCCTCTTGTAGCTTCCTTATTTTCTTATGTTCTTATTTAATCTACCCATGAGCCTCTCCAAAGCATCACGACGGTAGAAGATTGCTTTGACTTAGTTTTATATCATTAGATGTCTTTGTAAAAGTTCCTTCCCTTCCATATTTGTACAAACATGAACCACTGAATAAACTTTATACAATAAAGTGCATTCAGGATATATGTAAATTGATTTTCTGCTAAAATGAGGAACCATACAGAAAGCAGAACAATTTTCTAAGCAAAATTCGTAGTTACAACGAGGATTCGTACGACTCGCAATTTCTTGACAGACGGAAAAGTCAAAATTGGCCTTTGTATACAGTTTTTTAGGTCAAATAAACATCTGAACTTTTTTTTTTATGAAATATTTCTGAAAAGATACCATGGTGTGGGATGTTCTTATTTGAAGAACAGGCAGTCTTTTCATTCAGCCACTGGCAGACATACTACTCGACTACCCCTTTCTCCATTATTGTAGCCAATTGCACAATGTATTTCAGGACAAGACAATGCGCACGGCTACTGTCGCTGTCTGTCTACTGTTGTTCTGTGCAGCACAAGAGTATAATGTACAGCTTTTGGCTGTCTCTGCATACCATCCATAGTATTGTCTTATAAAAGGTTTCAATTGAATAATACATGTAATACCAGGGGTGCACCCAGGTGGGGGCCAAGGGGGCCATGCCCCCCCCCCGAAATTTACTTCCTTTTAAGAAATCGGGGTACACTAGCAGTCATTAAATTTTCTTTTAACAGATTATTGCGATGTGACTGCGTCACCTGCCCGTGTACACCTATACTTTGATTTGGGCGCACTTATGCTTCACGTATATTGCCTTGGACAAGCATCTAACACTACTAAAACTATTGTTTCAGTAGCAGAAATAAGAAATTAGGCCTGAAAAGGGAATAAGCTGATCACGGAAAAATTTACCATCCAGCAGCTAGCGAGAAATCTGGCGGGATTACTATACTGGATGGCGAAAAAATAATTCTGACCCCCCCGAAAAAATCTTGAAGTGCATTTTTTTCGGA
>JACEEZ010017449.1:225000-252500 GCA_016584305.1 Chionoecetes opilio | reverse complement strand
GTTTTATGAAATCGAATAATAACTGTTGCCATGGCATGAAGAATATTCATGAAATATTAGGGCGGAGGTATGCGCTCTACTGAGTGCCCCCCCCCTAGTTAACAATTGCGTTCCCACGCCTGCCAGGAATAATTATCCCGAAAATTAGTCGCCGCATGTCGCCTCACTGATAAGATGAGGAAACGTGCTTATCAATGTCATGAAATAATCCAGCCGTTGTGACCCGCTTACCAGCCTCCTTCTCTCTCTCTCTCTCTCTCTCTCTCTCTCTCTCTCTCTCTCTCTCATACTCACATGGTAACTCCCAAGGCGAACATTTCATCGTAGTTGTCTTTGGAGGAGTAGTTTGGGATGACCATGCCGTTGGTGACGATGACCCTGGGGGAGCGGGGGTCGGAGGGGAACAGTCCCAGGGGGTGGCCCGAGTACATCACCAGCGTCTGTTCCTCAGTCATCACAGACAGGTAGTGGATCACCAACCAGAACTGTGACAAGAACCAAACCATTATCGTTACCACACCAAAAAGCAAACCATTCTTATTACCTCAACCAAAATTGAGATCAGGAAGAGGAGCTCAAGAAAAATTCCCAATTTATCCTCATAAACTCAGAAAAAACTGCCGGTCGCATGATTCACATAAAGGTTATGAAGCTGTAATTTAAGAAAAAAAATTCAAATAAAACATACACATGCACAGCCAAATACACACACACACACACACAAGCACAGCCAAACATACACACACACACACACACCACACACACACACACAACACACACACACACACACACACATACCTGCGCCCAGTTGGAGAAAACACAACCGTTCCCGCCGTAGGTCACTAGTTCCTGCGGGAATTGTGCCACGCGGGGGTCCAGGTTGTTCATGATCATGTGCATCACCGCCGCCGCCTTGTTGGTCTTGACGGGGTACTCATGCAGCGGGTAAGCCCTGACACCGCCGAGGGAACACAGCATATCTAATCATTAACCCCTTGAGACCCAACGTAATTTCCACTGCAGTTTGGCTACCATTAGACGATTTATAGTTAATATAAGCAATATTTTATAGATATGACTGTTTAGTATCCTTGTCGACTAACTAATTTGGTATATCAAGTTACTTTTCGTAATTATATGGCTAAGAACATAGGATTATATATAGAAAAAGAAAAATATGGGCGCGAAGGGGTTAGAGATGAAAAGTAAATATATAAGTATTAAGTAATTATTAAGACTAAGTAGGAAAAATCGAAAAGAAGTTATAACAATACACACACACACACACACAACACACACACACACACACACACACACATGCACACGCACACGTCTTCTCACCTCATGTCTATGTCGGGAAAGAAGCGGTACATGTAAATGTGGCCGAACACTCGCAGCTCTTCGGCGAACTCCGGAGCGAGCGTGCGGTGGCAGGGGTTGGGGAAGTAGCGCAGTGCATTGGTGAGGGCGCGCTGCCAGGGAGAGGTGTGTAGTGTATCAGCTTGTGAACGGTAGGATTTAACCCAACACTCGACGTATAAGTAAGAAAAAATAGAGATTAATGTTATAGTTTCCTCGACATCTCCGTCTCTTAACCCTTTGAACATAGGGTAAATTAAGACGCTTAGACTATTTATCATATAAAGAAACACTCTCAGATCTAAGCCGTATTTTTTTCTTAGTCCTGTTGATATACTGCCAAATATAAAGAACCGGAAAATGTTAGAATCAGCAGATTCATTGAAAGGTACGCTAGCCTTCATCCAGCAAGAGTGTATCTCCAACCCCCAGATTTTTCCACTTCTCGGTGTCACTCTCAGACCGCCTTATATCGAGACCACCGAGAGACATCTCGGTGGCCACGCTTATATACGTCAACAACCACATATGCACGGCAGCACCAAATATCCAGAACCCCCTTGTGAGTCTCGTGGTAAGTGAATTCAAAGTAACCATCAATAGGGGAGGCGGTAGCAGAGCGGTTAGAGTCTCCAACTGGCGTTCTCGGTTTCCCGAGTTCAATCCCCGAAGAAACCCAAAACCTTTCTGCACCGTCGAGTGGCCTAAGAACACCCACATGCCCTGCCTACAAACTCTACCTTCGACTGCGAGTGCATCGGAGGACACAGGGGGGCGGCATGAGCCTCACAGCGTCGTCACTATAAGAAACCTGCCTGCGCCACCAACGGGCGAGGACCAACCATCAGAACCCTCAAGGGAACCTCCAGAGCCTACCATCCGAGCCCTGGGTCACCACTGCCTACAGGCGCTATAGGCACAAATAAAATAAAAAATAATAAAAAAAATATATATATAAATAAAAAAAAAAACTTAATTATATCATTACAATTGTCATCGTAATTGCATACTTTCAAGAATAAATGCATTAATAATTTTTACTATATACAGTATAGTAGAAGGCGATTATGCTGCTTATCATGCAAACAACGTATAACTATTATAGTGCACGTCAAATGCATCCATTATTTTTTTTTATTCAATACCATAATATTGGTAAACAATAATTAATTTTTTTTATTCTTATTTCCAAGGAGAAAGAAGTCGCCCTGCGCATGCCAGCGAATTAAATAACTAGCCATCCCTGCCTCCTGCCCATTCCACGAGTCCCACGGCTGCCAGCAGGGCGGGCATTACCTTAAGCCACTTTATAATATGATAGTGAGAACGCTTTAAGAATACGCCGTCTTACCTCTTTCTGTTTGGGGCTGAGGTTGTGGGTCCTGACCGGGGCGTGGGCGATGCTAGGGTCACGGGTCCGGAGTGGCGGCAGAGGGCTGACGGGCAGGCCGCCGCACAGCTCCTTCAGGGTGAGCTTGGGTCGTGAGGGACCCTTGGCTTGCATGATGGAGTTGTGATAGAATCAGCAGTGATGATGTGATGATAGAAGCAGCAGTAATGAGATGTTATTGTGTCAGAACAACAACACTAACATACAGCTATAGCTTTTACTTCCTTGATCAGTACACTGAATAAACGCAGAGGACAGGCTTGTGAACACCACGCAGCCTCGCACAACACTGACGTAATGTAGAATCCTGATACCTCACATTCTACTCCACTTATTAAAAGATAAACCAGTTTTGCATTGCTTACGTCATCCGATAGCGCTGTGTGTGACAATGTTCGTTTTCTATTAATTTGCTAAGCTTATGTAAGTCTCTTCCAGTCTTTTACCATTTATGCTCTATACTACATAATTACCATGTTACCTAAGCCACGGTAAAGTCGGTACCCTCTACCTGACACCTCCAACATCCAATCACCAGCCAGGACGGACACACCCTCCATGGCAGCCAAGCTTCAGGCAGGACAGTCACACCCTCCCTCCCAGCCAATCAGATCTTCTCCCTCCTTCTACACAAGAACTATTCATTGGCTGAGGACGAGTCAAAGTACTAGAATCAATATTAAAGGGACTGGTTGGTCGCTAGGCAGACTACCGGTTCTCCTTCAACGCTCTTCAAGGTCGATGCCCTCCACTGATTACCTTGTTCACACCAACTATCATAAGTTGTTTTTTTCCAATCATATACGTCTTAATGGTGGACTTTTAATTCCAAAAGCTCACCTACCCATCAACCATCCTATTCTTCCACTTATCAGCAAACACACATACTCACACTCATACTCACTCATTCACACCGCTCCTGGCCGTTCAATTGCATGTATATAGTGCCTGAATTCCCTATTTGGAGTATGCTCGGGACCACGGGAATGAATTTAAGTTAGAATTTGGGGATTCAAGAGCTAGAGAGACAAGACATAAAAACCATGTGGCATAGAATGATATCTGAGGTCGTGGATAGAGGGTTTGTGTAGGGGTCAGTCTCACACACACACACCACACACACACACACACGCAAACAAACAAACAAATACACACACACACCAAGCATGCACACACGCAAACAAACAAAACAAATAGACACCCACAATCATGTCCAGTTGATAAGTTCAGATGGTCCAGTTGATAGCGCGCTGGGTTGCCATTCTATGGTAGCCCGATCGAATCTTCACAACTCACGGTGATTTTCACTGACAAATTCGGGCGATTACTGTCCCCCTTGAGCAAGGGGATGGGTGTGTGTGATGTGTGAGATCCCAGCATTACCCAAAGATCGGTAATAATGAGCTCCAAGTTCACTCGGAGAGGGTGAAACTGGCGATCGCGATGTCCTCGTTTGACGTGTCTGACACGTGTGTGACGCAGTATATATACTGCACATATATACTGCGTCATCTTGCTTTATTAATGAGGATGAAAAAAAGTCTCTAAAAAAGTAGTTTTTCACTGTCGCCCATTTCTCATTTCCAAGCCTGAGGACAAGACTGACCCTACAAAACCTCTCCCCACACCCCCAGATACATTTATGCCACAGGTTTTTTAGTCTTGTCTCTCAGCTTTTAAACCCCCCCCAAAATTTCTAACTTAAATTCTTTCCCCGGTTCCGAGCATACCCCAAATGGGGAATTCGGCACAAAATACATGAAATTTTGAACGGCCAGGAGCGGGGGGGAATGAGTGAGTAGTGCGGTATGTAATGTAGGAAAAGGGCTCCCGTGGGGTTTTTTTGTGCAAAATTTTTTTAGCAGTTCTGGCTTATAGTATAGATTAAGAAAAAGATGGGGTCCCAATTTTAAAACCCCCCTTTCCCCCCCCTTTTGGGGGTCATCCCTTTTGGGGCCCCCCCCGGAAATGACCATGCACCTTTTTCTCCCCCCAAAAATTGACCGATTTTCATAATTTGATATCCTTTTGAGGTTTTCAGGTACCCGAGTCGATTTATAAGCACTCAAAAAGAACCGGAAGTGTTTTATAGCACTTCCGGTTCAGTTTTAGCACTTCCTTTCGAGTATAGGGTCTTAACTCCATTTTTTTCTTTTTCAGGATGTTGAAGAAGCAGTTTTGGAGCTCAGTCAATATAAACCCCGGGTAAAACTGAGATCGTGGTAGTTCGCCAATATGCGGAGGAGGACGGAGTTTGCTGATCTGAAAAGAAGGTGCCACATCAAAGAAGCGATTGGTAAAACCCGGTAGACAGATGAAATTTTACAACACTGTCAAGAAGAGTCCCCTCTTGGGATATGAAAGTGATTATAGATACAAAAATTACTTGTCAGGTTTAAATTAAGGAAAAACCCCAAGTACGTTCGGTATCATAGGGAATGACGGAAACCTATCGTCAAAAGAAAAAGTTTGAACGTCTTGGGGAAGAGATCCCAAACCCGATTCCCCGTCTGCCTCCACGAGGACCGGGGCAAACCTTCAAGTGGGGGGGATTGTTGGGCCCAAAAGCGGTCAAAGATTTTCCAAAAAGGAACAAGTGTGTCTTTTTTCCAACTTGACTTCTGTCCCAAGAATGACTCAGAGCCACGCACCGTGTTTTTACTGCTCAAGGGGTAAAAACCCCCCTACAGATCAAAGCAAAAAACCCCCCAGATGCCCTGTTAGAGTTTCAGTAGCGGCCCTTGAAAAACCCCGGGCGACGCATCGCTCTTAAAAAGCACATATCGGACATGTTTTGCGTCTGCCAGCGAATATAAACGGGGACAGACACAGTAGTGCACTCTTCGCTCAGTATGTGATGCACAATTGGTCCTCGCATTCAAAACCTTGATGACGAGGATGTTACACGAGCATGGCTGGGTAAATGATGCCACTTGTCTTTTGAAAAGATACCTGGGATGTAAATGAGAGCGAGAACTAGGGAAATACCTCAAAAGATCATAGGACGCCTTCCAGGGTAAAGTTTGTAAAATCACTAAGACGGAAGAGCCTGACCTTTCTTGTGCCTCCCTGCAGTACGATGGCCATGGTTTACAGGTCTAAAGATGAATGTGATGAATATTTTGGTCCCTGAAGATGGCCCAACTTCTGGAGAAGAGTGCGCAACAACGCGTTGGTCGTTTACAGGCGCTTCAGTAATTTTGAAAATCCGCTTTATCCAGCCCCTTCATGAGTCACCCCTCTTTGGTAGCCTGTTGTCAAGTGTCCGGGAATCGAGACCAGGAGGTGACAAAACGGGGCGACTTTTCATGCCAGTTCCTTGCCCAAAATATCGGAGATCGCCAGGTGAAACATCAGACAAAGAAAGACAGTGCCTTCGACAAACAGTCCAACCCCCTCGTCAATCGGTTTTCCCCCTTGTGTTATTCAGAGTGGTGACAAGAATTTGTTAAAAACCCTCAGGTGTATAGGAAGGGGGACTCCCTTCACATCTTTGACTTAGAGAACGGTTGAGCGAGTGTTCTCCAGGGAGAAGGAGGCTGGTGGTTTTGTCTCCCAAAACTTTGTAAGAAAGGCCTGAACAATGGTTTGCGTCTAAATTGACCCCCGGGAAGACACACCGACGGGCAAGGAACCTTCCATGGAACATGGTTGTCATTTTCCCAGCAAATAAAGATGGAGAGTTCAAAAAACGACCATTTGAAAATACCGAAAAGCTTCTCTCACAAAAGCCTTGGCCTTTGACGTGAAGGGTGCAAGAACCACATCAAAACCACCCCATTGAGATTATCGTCTAGAAAGGGAAAGGGAAAGAAATTTCTAGCAAAGATTTACTCACCCCGGGGGCACTTGCAAACTCCCCCTTGGGGACTGATGATCCGGGTATGATTGTGATTTCACTGAAACTGATCAGCGAAGGAACAAACACAGGACTGACTAAAAGGAAATCAGGAAGAGTGCCCCCTGAGAGCACTCCAGTCGAGCAATACTATCAGTCAAGGAACAAGCAAACCAACCAGGGAAATTTTGGGTAAAAAAGATGTGATGCCAATTTTGGTGCTACCAAATCTCTGCTGTTATCCCAGTCATCCACAGCCAACCGCCGAATGAAAGGGTGATCGCTCCTTATTCAAGACCAACCCACTGACTATGGGACTTTTACACTGTTTTTTGGGGTTAGCCCAGGGAATCTCTGTACTTTCATTGGTCCCAAAAGAAAAACTTTAAATAAACGGGACTGGCCCTATTTTCCCCTTTTTGGGAAAAATTAAAAGCAAGTCGTTGGGGAACCAATTGGATCCTGGGGGCAGGAGTCTCCATTTTTGCATTTGTGTTTTACTTTCTCTCGGAAAAAACGATAGATGGCAGGGCCTGGATTTGTGCCCTTTGAAAGTGGTGCATACACACAGCAGCCCTTGTGGGATTTAAAGGGGCAAACATACAAAAAGGCTTTTCGAATACCAAACCCCAAACAGTCTAGCAATTATGATTGCGGTTTGATGTCAATTATCCACTCTTTAAAAAAGGCCCGTTAGTTCCGGTGCAATGCTTTCAAGGAAAGCTTCATTCACAAAACCCCGAATGACTGAAGATATGAATATTCAGATATGGTACGCTGGAAATGTGAAGCCATGGAGGGAGGATGAAAAACATTGGGAGTTTGCAGAATTCCTTTTCCACATACCTCGATCAGGGAAACCTTCTTCTTTTCGTCAGCTTTTGCCGCTCAGGGGGAGGGGCAGAGTATTTGCCCTTGGAGAACTGATAAATTTTTTCTTGCACGGGACTTTTTAAATTACGCTCGACTGATCCCTGTCCATCTTGCCAAAGAATGCGCTGGAAGAAAATGGCCCTGAAACATGGAATGCTTGAATGTCCGGTGATTTGGTTTTTTGAAAAATCAAGATCCCCTTCAGAATCTCGCCACGATCAGGCACTCGAACAGAAACAAAAACAAAAGGGACAGGGGGTATGGTAGGACTCGCAAGATGAAGCTGCCCCAAATCACTCGTCACCATACACCTTGCCTTCCCGTATCGTTGACGAGATCTTGAGAGTTCCCAAAAGTTTCCAGGTCACCGAACGCACAGAGCATTTCCACGTCTGGACAGATTGCACTGGGTCAAGAGAGAATGCCATAAAGATTCGCAAATCAATAGAGTTGCACGAAGACAAACCCTTCAGAGTGAAACACCATTGAAAAGTTTAGTTTATCAGCTCTTGGCCAGGGTAGCAAAACATGATATTCGTTATGCAGAAAAGGGTCGAAGCGACGAGGGGGTTCGTTTTTTGAACGTCTGACACCACTCAAATCTCCGGTTTGGGACATGAAGAAGCTCAAATTGAAGGGATTCTCAAGTTGGATGGATAAATCAAAAAACGCATTGGAGATAAAGTCTCAAATTGCGTGAGGGTCGTAATTTACTGGGCAGATTTCCATTTTTTCAGGGAAGCCCACCAGGTCTAGTGCCAAAAATTTGAGGAAATAAATGGAAGTAAGAAAGTCAACAGTGCCCCCCTCTCGTGTGCTGTTGATAATCTTTGTACATCCCAACTGACAAGGCCCGTCGATGATGAGTTGAAGATGCACGGGTGAATCCCTTGAGTTCCTCCAAAACCAGACATGGGCAAAGGGAAGTCCCCAGTTTTAAAGTTTCATCATTGAGCAATGGGTTTTTCTTTTAAATATGACAAAGACGCCAAATATGCTGAAAAATTTCAAACCTTCAGGAGCATTTAACAAACGCATAGAACAATGATGACAAGCTAGAGAGGGGCGTTTTGTGTTTTTATCGTACTTGGATCGTCGTTTAAAAACAAAACCCCGGGAGAAGCGATCAACCCCTCCATTTATACAAGTTTATCCCGAAAAAGAATCAAACCCTGTCCATTAAAGGGTTACTTTCAGCATAAAAACAAAACGGAAGCTCACGCTGTTTTGGGCCCAAGGACTGCTTGGGTATTTTGCAAGCAAAGTTCATTCGTGCTCGTTTTCGTGACGATGATCATATCAAGGGAAAGGTTTTTGAGTATGCTCATACAATAAGAGGCTGACACATTTATTCCCAAACAAATACTTTTCCCCTACAGCCTGTGGTGCTGCCCGAAAGATTTGGGGTATGGTCCCCGACACTGACGTATCCGCTCCTTCTTGATTTATCGCCCCAGACAGATAGCTCTACTAATTCCTTTAAATTTATACAGGGAAAGGAAAGAAAAACGGGAAATAGACTCTTTTAAAAAAGTGCAGGTTTTGACCCTTTCAAATGTCAAGGACTCTTGGACCCACAAATTTTCAGGTGGGGATTGGGGAGGCAGAATCAAGGAAAATTTTAAAGAAACGTGGTGATGCTACCCAAAGCTTGATGATGATGACCCTTTTCCATTGGGGTGCTTTAAAGCTTAGGGTGCATTTCTATTCTGCCGAGTTGGCAATGACGACTTCCACGCGGTGAAGCGTTGGAAACTTTGTGTTCTTTCTAAGTTAAAAGGGCCACAACCCAAAAAAATCACCAGGGGGGAGCGTTTCGGTCAAAGAACTTGGAAGGGGGGAAAAGCTTTCCCCCAACTCGTGCTGATTGCTTTCCCCCCTATCATGCGTGCAAACTAAAGACAATGCGGGACAAGCATACCCCCGAAAAATTTTCCAACCCCTTTCCCGCAATTGAAAAAAATGGAGGAAATTGGAGAAAAGGGTGTTGTTCCAATGAAGGGTTTTCCCTGCCGCCCCCAAAACTGTAGTTGAACTCGTCAAATGTGGCGCAAAAGGGGGAGCAAGGGGAAATAGGTGTAGCCTTGAAAAATGGCCTGCCCCTGTACTCCTTCCCGTAAATGCTATGGAGTGTTGCGCAAAACGCTATTCGGGGGGACGTTTTTAAAAAAAGGGCATGATGAATAACGATTTATTTTCTCCGATTTTGACAGTATCGCAAAATCGGAGTACGAAATACTAACGCGCTTTTTGGGGGGATGGTTGGGCGCAGGGGTGGAAACCCGCCGTGGAACTCCACTGTTTCTTAAGCCAGGGAATAAAGGAGGAAAGACAACCCTGTTAACATATTTTAAGTATCTAGCATAAAAAGTGGGATGGAAAAGTAGCTTTAAAGGCTTTTTGTAAAGAAGGGTGAGAAACAACGAAAAATAGGGTTTCGGTTTTACCCAAAACTGGACGGATAGAGAAATTAGATATCAGACCCGAAATCGCATCAGCAATTTAGTAGAATCAGAGTTACGTGTCTGAAAAAAAAGAAAATTTGAAATTTGTTTTTTAGTGTTACCAGAGACCAATCCTGGGGGTGCCAAAAGAGAATGACCCCCCCGAAAGGGGGTGAGGGGGGCTGAAAATTGGGACCCCCTCTTTTTTTGTTAATCTGAACCCATAGAAGCCGAACCCTGCAAAAAAAATCAATTTTGACAAAAATCTACGGGAAATAATGGTACACACTAAAGGAGTGTTGGCAAGGCCGCTGAACAAAGAAGTGGAGCTGCAACTGTGACTATCTTAACGAGGCTTACATCACGCCCCATGCAGCTTATCCTGCTGATGTACAGGACTTGATTTCTCCTTTGAAAGTAATCCATGGACGAAATTTATACCCCGCACAAGTCGCTCCAAAAACCTGACAGCTAGCGGGACACCTCCGGTGTGTTAGTACTCAGGTTTCAGTGGCGTGGGGACAAGTCACTGTGACAAATCGGGTTATCAAACAGGCGGTGTCTTTACAATTTTTATTAATTTATTTTGAAGATGGAGAATGGAACTTGCGGTAAGCGAGTCTGCTAGTGGATGAGAACAGCGTGATGTGCACGATGTGGCTAACGAGTTTAGTAGCGGTTAGGTTTTTTGTTAAGCTTTCCTCAATGCTACTGGTTTTTTTATACTAAAAAAGGAGTATTTCAACTTGTGCTCAGAGAAGACTGTGAGTGAGGGTACACGGAAACCAAGCACAGGCAATCTATCTCTACAGAGATACACCTAATGTAACTATTAGGAAACTAAAATAATTCTACTTATATACTAAACTCTGAAAACAGTAATTTATGAAATATATCTTTCATTAACACTGATTACGACTAATAATTACTTTGAATAATAAAGATGACTCACATTCTATTATACATCATTTTTTTGTAAGCAAACTATTTATATCATGTCCTGGCAAACCTTAATTTTCAAAACACAGCAAACCCTATCCTTCCGCACCACTTGCGGGCGCGTCACCGCGACCAGGAAGCACCCACCACTCAACACATCATATCAATTATTGCACCTATTCTATATATTTACTTTGAAGGAAGATTAATATGTACAAATATAGTCATCAACGCTCTAAGTCCTTTCATATACTGTCTGCCTTGATTATGAAAAAAATATCTATAATATAATGACAATAATAGTAATAAATACTTCCCAAGCCTGCTGAATCCAGCGTTTGGCAAAGGCCTTGGAATCACAAGTCGTATTACACTCAAGCCACAAAATCTACATTCTTTAAAGAATTTTGAGTCAAGCAGCTAGTGATTCTATAAACAACAGTTGACGGTCATTATGTCTTGCAGGGAAGACATTTAGCAAAGGTTCCCTGCAATGTTGTCACTAGACTGATGTAGCAAAAAGGTGTTACTCTTAGAAACTAATCATTGGTTGAAGCCAAAAAAACAATATGTGTACGAATAAATAGAATAGAAGGGATAAACTGTGAGTCAGTCAGTCAACTTATAGATAACGCGTTAAGTTTAGTGTCGTGGCAGGACTACAAGCAGGTGGCAGGTGGTCGCCGTGCCGCCAGCCGTGGTGGTTTGTGGCAACACGGCGAGTGGAGGGACAGACGTGTACCTGTCCCCCTCCCTGCCTGGCTCATGGCCTTATTAAGGTATATAAACAGATGAACCCGGATTCCAAGTGCGTACTAGTCGCCAAACAATAAGAAACCTTCAATAAACCATCCTTCAGTCACGGTGCTGTGTGCCGCCCTCAGCACTGGCCATCCCGACGCCAACTCAATGTTTACATAGTCTGATTAACATCAAAGCCATCTGAGGTAGCTCTCCTCAGTACTTACTTAGAACACCTCTACCCTGGTTGATCCTTTTCCATGCCTGTCGTACGCAGCCAACTTCAAGAATCTGTTGTTTATCAAAGCTGAACACATAACGTGGCGCCTTGTTGTGGGACTCGTGGGAGTTACTGTCTCACTGAGGTTGGCGCGTTGTCTCGTCTCGATTCATTACCTTACACATTACCACATTAACCACGTGTAATCATACATATCTTTTTTTTAATATATCCCGTGACAAAAAAAAAGGAGAATTACTGCTAATGCAAAAGATAAACA
The DNA here is from genome assembly GCA_016584305.1 of Chionoecetes opilio. Lineage (NCBI taxonomy): Eukaryota > Metazoa > Arthropoda > Malacostraca > Decapoda > Majidae > Chionoecetes > Chionoecetes opilio. The sequence continues at coordinate 240,416 of JACEEZ010017449.1, read as the reverse complement.
AAGCGAGCACTAGAAAACATTCAGGCTTTGAGAATATTCCCCGCGAGGCTGTTATTGGCGGGCAGCGCTAATCCTGTGCAGCGGTGGCGTCCTACAACCCGTTAGGCACTGGGCGGCTCACGTCGATGTACACATTGCGCCGCTTTTCTGGGGGCAGCTGGTTGTAGATGGCCTCAGGCACATTGTCTGGGGGAATAAAATCATGATAAATAATAGGAAAAAAAGAATATGTGGAATGCAGTTGTTAATGCTCCCTTTGGACCCTTTGTCATCATTAATTTTGACTACCAATGCATGTCGGTCAATAAGGTGAATATTTCAAAATTAGAATAATTTGAAGAATAATTGATGCAGGGAAAGCTTATTAATGTTGACGGAAACCTTAACATGACATAAATAATATTATGTTTACTTTTATAATGAAACGCCATTTTTGTAATGACAGGCAGCCTCAGCAAAGAAGTTGAAAGTTACGCTATTTGTAATCAAACTTATCTTAATCCAAATATATAAAACCGGACAAAGAAAGGTTCATGAGAGTAAGTGGGTAAGTAAATAACGTCAACATTTCACAAACACAAACTTGTTCCTCAAGAAAAAATTATTATGTCTTCCTTTTCTGATAATGATATGCGCGGATATTTTTGAAACGAGGTACTGCGAGTTCAATGACATGACGCTTGAGGGACAACAGAGCCACAGAGACACAAAGAGAGCAAGAGTGTGTCAGGACGACTCACCATTACAACGGTACACGAGGTCAGACCAGATGATCATTTCTTGCGAGAAGCAGAAGACCCCGAGTCGTCCGCCCTTGAGATGGTCGTCGAAGATGTTACCGGAGTCAGCAACCATGTTTTCGCCCTCGAAGATACGGAGCCGGATGAGGCCGATCTTTGGGCGGTGAAGCAGCAGCCAGCGATAGGCGGTCTTCTCCTTCCAGCCGACGTTGCGCGGGTCCTTCCACAGCAGTTTAACCTGAAGGTGGGAAACGTTTGTCAAGCACACCTGTACTACACATTTCTTAACAGTGATTCATCTTGTTCCTGTATCTCGTACGGTAAAGCCATTATACACGCTTTTTTCGACCCAACTCTACACAAGAACGAAAAGTAAGCAAGCAAAGTATATTCTTCCCTCAATTACAGTCTAGTGAAAGCTTAATCTAGTTCAGTCTAGTCTTCCTACCAAAAAAAAGGGGAAGAAGATAAAAGAAAAGACAGTCAACACTTAATGACTGTCGTATATATCATCAAACACAGTCCCATCAAACACTTATGCTTATGAGGCGAAACGTATGCCAGTCCCATCAAACTTATGAGGCGAAATTACTTGAGATCCTCGACTGTGCCTACCTGATCTTCGGTATCACCCGTGTGCCACAGCGAATTCCTCATCATCTGGCCCGGCCCGGTGGACGAGTTGACTAGTTTGAGTTGAATGCCCGGCTCGGCCACGGCGCGGAAGGGTGTAGCCTGCCAGTAGGTTTGTGTGTTCTTCTTCCACATCACCGTGTAGAAACGTGCATTGTCCTGGTAACTGAAAGAAAAAAGCGAGGATTCAGTCAGTCATAAAAACATAAGAACATAAGAAAAGATGAACATAAAGATAAGAAAATAAGGAAGCTACAAGAGGCGTGAGACCTATATACACGAGGTAGTTCTTGTCACTGTCGAGGTCATTGCTTTCTTTTATTAGCATTACTATTACTGTTATCACTGGTACCTCTTTGCACACCACTGACCTGAAGATAAACCCTACGTAGTCATCATCGATCTCAGTGTCCACGAAGAAGGTTCCCTCGAAGTCTACTCCACCAAACCTGTGGAACCCTGGAGGAGGACAGACATAAATCCGTAAGTATTTTTTTCTCTCTCTCTCTCTCTCTCTCTCTCTCTCTCTCTCTCTCTCTCTCTCTCTCTCTCTCTCTCTCTCTCTCTCTCTCTCTCTCTCTCTCTCTCTCTCTCTCTCTCTCTCTCTCTCTCTCTCTCTCTCTCTCTCTCTCTCTCTCTCTCTCTCTCTCTCTTGTATGTTATTAACTATTGCTTATATAATAATTATCTTTGGTAGAATTTTTAAAGGTAATGCGATTTATTTTTTATATTATTTCTCGGGCCTTATTTATCTGACCTAAATCGGCAACTATGTTTCGCAACAGGTCTGTATAAGAGCTCCGGTTCAACAGACCAGCCTTATAATATATACATGTATATATAGTTTACATTACTGTATTGCTAAAGGACCAAATAAATGTATAAGTATCAGTATCTCTCTCTCTCTCTCTCTCTCTCTCTCTCTCTCTCTCTCTCTTCTCTCTCTCTCTCTCTCTCTCTCTCTCTCTCTCTCTCTCCTCTGTCTCTCTCTCTCTCGCGCGCGCGCGCTCTCGCTCTCTCGCTCTCTCGCTCTCTCGCTCTCTCTCTCGCTCTCTCGCTCTCTCTCTTTCTCTCTCTCTCTCTCTCTCTTTCAAAAGTATCAGTTATCCCCTTAACTCACCTACAGCCAGACCAGGATCGGAGTTCATCGTCTGGACAATCTCAGCGCCCTTGTTGTAGATGACCCAGTTGGGATCGATCTGGGAGTCACCCTCAGGATCTAGCACCACTGTTTGGTAGGTCCTGCAGGGAGAAACCGAGACCCGACGGTAGAGTAAAAAATAGTTAGTACGTATAGTGTCAACAAGATGATCAGGCCAAGAGAGGCAGAGGATAATAGGTATAGGAATATTTAGTTAGTAGAATAGGATATACTGTTTGACCATCAGAGAGGTTGTGTATGTGTTCAGAAAAGTTCCACTAGTCCTTTCACGAAACTACATACACGTACTAACCTCGCTCGTATCATCACCTCAGTTCATTTTCTCCCTCACGTTCCAACTCACCTGAAATCTGTGGCGTAAATCTTCGAGTTGTTGGGACAATTGTCAAGGAAGTCCTCCACTTTGTCAAAATCTGCATCTCCGTCGCATATGTCGCCCTGGCCGTTGTTGTTGGAGTCGCGCTGGTCCGGGTTGTAGACGAGGAAGCAGTTGTCCCTGTCGTTGGGGATGCCGTCGTTGTCTGCGTCAGGATCACACTCGTCGCCGATGCCATCATTGTCGGCGTCGTGCTGGTCGCTGTTGATCACATCTGGACAGTTGTCAAGGTTGTTGTTGATGCCGTCCCTGGGGATTGATGGAGATTGGTCTGAGATTAGAATATTGGCGCAATTATCTCCTGCACTCTTCGCCTTCAACCACGCACCCTGCAGATACACGTCGTCACACACATCTCCACACTTGCCCCAACCACACACACACACAAACGCGCCCTTCACGCTTATCCTCCAACATTCGTCACTCTTCCATCTCACATCCTCCAACATTCGGCCCTCTACCACCCCACATCCTCCACCATTCGTCCCTTTCCCACCTCACATCCTCCATACTCGTCCCCACCACACACATCTTCTGACAATGGTTCTACCTCACGAAGCAAACAACTCATCCTTCCCCTACCACAACCACTCAGACCTGCTTGGGACACGTACTCACCCCACCTGTTTCCTCACAACCCTCCTCCCTCACTTACTTATCGCTGTCGTCGTTGGAGTCGCACACGTCGCCGACCAGGTCCTTGTCGCTGTCCTCCTGCAGGGGGTTTCTGACCTTCGGGCAATTGTCACAGGCGTCGCCCAAACCGTCGCGATCAGTGTCCACCTGGTCGGGGTTGGGCGTGTAAGGGCAGTTATCCTTCCGGTTGAGGATGCCTGTGGAGGGGCACGAGGAATAAGTAACCAAATGTATCTCAAAACTTCTTAACTTTCCGCCAAAATCTCCAAAGTATCCTTCACTACATGCTCTATGCCAGACTGTAGCTCTGTTATGCCTAACGTATATACATGTATACTGTGCCCAACATAGCTTTCTCTCTATCTTCTTGTTCTTCCCCATCCTATCCCCTTATCGCCTCAGTGTATCATGCCAATTTATCTCGACATCAGAATACCGTCTTCTGCGTCACACAGGCCTACTAGCATACCCTCCTTTCATCCCTATACCCTACCCTCTCCTCTTCATCCGCCGTCAGCCACTCACCGTCGTCGTCAATGTCGGGGTCACAGGCGTCGCCCACCCCGTCCTTGTCGTTGTCCTCCTGGTCCAGGTTGGCGATGGTCGGGCAGTTGTCACACGCGTCTCCCTGCTCATCGGCACCATCGGGGTCGGAGTCGGACTGGTCGGATTAGACACCAGGGGGCAGTTGTCCTGAAATACGAAGAAATTGTCAGTCTCCATAGATGCATGTGTGTAGGGGAGGAGGGGGGAGCTGGTGGGTGTTAGCTTTCATCAACTGCGCCGTATATAGTGACACGACCCCTGTCACTCACCGGGCTGTTGAGGATACCGTCGTTGTCCGCATCATCGTCGCAAGCATCGCCGATGTTGTCTCCGTCGGAATCCTCCTGCCCCGAGTTGGGAGTGACGACGCAGTTGTCCTGACGGCACCGCCTGTCGCTGCAGCCCAGGTCATAGTCTGCCCAGCCGTCAAGGTCACGGTCAGGGCCGCAGGTCTGACCGTCGCCAGCCCACCCGACCTTACACTGCAACATGTAACCCATTATGAGCCCCAATTACACTTGTGGGAGCAATTCTTAATACGATGATCTGAAAAATTTTGGTATGGGATGTCATCAAAATGTAGTATGAAAAGTGGTATTTTTTTCTTCTAATACCAACTTTGCCTATGTAACACGTGCAATTTACTGACGAGATGCAATTGATGATTTGGGAAAGAAAAAGGGAAAAAATTCATTATGTGATCTATCTACTTCGGGGAAACTTAAAAATTAAATCAAACTAGAGCAATCCTTATAAGTACTTAATTAAAAGACCGATAAGAAGATAAAAACTGATGTGAGTCACACAGAGGAGACACAGCCAACATGTGCGCAGGGAATAAAGGTCATCGTGGCGTGGCTCACCTTGCACGTGTACCTGTCAAGGCCAAAAGGCTTCACGCAGTCGGCGTTCACATCGCACTGCTTGCCGTCGGGACAGAGGCCAGTCCCGTTGCGGCAGCCGGATGTCTGGTTCCCCACAAAGCCTGACCGGCATTGCCCGCAGTAATACGAGCCCTGAAACATGTCATCCACCCTTACTTTCTATATCTCTGGCTCCAACTGGTTTTCTTTAATACCTTTGTTCCTTCATACCGCATGAAATCAATAAACCAGTTTTACTTTAGCTTTAAAACATCATATACACAAGTAGTGTTTGGGTTGGTGTCACACCCCTTTTATATATATATATATATATATATATATATATATATATCAGTCGCACCTCGGTGTTGATACATTGGGAGTGGTCGACGCAGCCGCCGTTCCTGCCGTTGTTACACTCGTCGATGTCGTAGCAGCGCTGTAGTTTCTGGCGAGCGAAATCTAGTCCCACGCCCTGCAGGCCCACAGAGCCCGTGAATCCCGGCGGGCACGAGTCACACCTGAACCCGGGAGACAGGTTGGTGCACCTCACCCGCGGGTCACACGGGAAGGCCAGGTCACACTGGGGAGGAGGAAACACCCATTAGTATTGTTGGTCCTTTGTGCCATCAAGCATTGCAGTGTTTTACCTCCAAACCAGTGGCATGGCCACCATGATGTCATCCGGCCTTATAAACTTTATCTCTGCTTATTATAAGACTGCACATATACGCGTGTATGTTTTATACATGTGGATCTGTGAATTTAAAAAGACATTTTGATAAATAAGTACATTATGATACATACGCACATACATACACGCATAAAGTAAGTGTAATATACATGTAGATCTATGAATCTGTGCGACCCACCCCATGCACGCCGCCCTTCCTCACCTCATCTATGTCGTCGCACTTCTCTCCGTTACCCGTCAGGCCACTGGGGCAGGCGCCGCAGCGGTAGAAGGGCTCGCTGCCTGTATTGCTGCACTGCACGCCGGGGTAGCAGGGGTTGGTTTCGCAGGAGTTGACGTAAGAACACGAGCGGCCGTCGCCTGTCTGGCCGATGGGGCACTGGCCGCACCGGAACCCGTCAGACGTGTCCATGCAACGCACACCTAAGCGCGAACCAAGGAGGGAGAGCGATGGGTGAGCTGATGTGTGTTATGGATATATATGAATAGATAAATACATATATATATATATATAAATACATATATATATATATATATATAAGAGAGAGAGAGAGAGAGAGAGAGAGAGAGAGAGAGGAGAGAGAGAGAGAGAGGAGAGAGAGAGAGAGAGAGAGAGAGAGAGAGAGGAGAGAGAGAGAGAGAGAGAGAGAGAGAGATAAGATAAGATACTTTGATCCTATCTAGACACTTTGCAAGTACCAACTACAAGGTTATTGACTATACAAAGCGCCACCACGCCAGGACGAATTTGGTGGACTCGAACCGCTGACCGAATGGCGCAGGGACTCTGCAACACCAGTCCGTGGTTCTACCAACCGCGCCACCCTGGCGGGTAGAGAGAGAGAGAGAGAGAGAGAGAGAGAGAGAGAGAGAGAGAGAGAGAGAGAGAGAGAGAGATGCCATCCTATGTTGATGCAAGCTTCAGAAATAGTAATTACAATAGGTTTAGCTTTTGAATATGTAAACACTATGAAATAATGCTTGAGTGCACAAAGTATTCCCTCCAGTCTTCATCTTTTTTTTTTTTTTTGCTGAACACTTTGATGCTAATGTCCAGGTAAAATTGTTTGATATAAAAAGTATCAAACATTAATCTTTAGTGGTGTGAGCAGTCAAGGTGAGCCTCACACAGCTAGTTCAAGTTATCAAGGATGCAAAGTAAGGGGCTGAAAAGGAAAGTGTAGGGGCGGGACCTACCTGAGGCGCAGGGCTGGTCCTGGCAGGTGGTGCCGGGGACGCAGGTGTAGCCGTTGCCCACGTAGTTCCTGGGACACGCCCCGCATCGCGCTCCGTCGGGCCCCCGGTAACAGTCCACGCCGGGGTGGCAAGGGTTGGGCGAGCAGGGATTCGTCTCTGTGCCACCACGCACCACGCTGTTAGTACCCTGGCCACACAACACCATCTCCCCAACCCCTCCCCAACCCCTCCCCACACCCACTACTTAACTAAGGCTTGTGTTGTGAGGCTACGTGTATTATGTACTTACTTGACGAATAAACCGATGGGTCTGAAACTAGATTAGTCTAGCGAGGCAACACCCATGTCCAGAGGCCCGCCTTGCCCTGCTTTGACGCGTAACAGTCTGTACACTGAGGGGTCCCTGTCTGTCTTCTCTCTATATTCCTCAGTCTTTAAGAATTCCTTAAAGTGTAACATAAGCATAATGACTCACTCAAACATTTTCCTCAAAAGATTTCATTTCTCATAGAATGAAATCGACACTGAATACCACTAAGAATAAAGAGTAACTTTTGCAATACATATGAAAACTTTGATTGAAGTTCCTGATAATATTTAATAATCACTTCATATGATGCTTGCTTGGTCTATCAATTATTTTCCTTGCAATTGCATATCCACTTCCAAGCTTAACACACTGCTGTCCCTCATTGGCATAACATAGGCAGAGGATGTAGTGACCTTAATTAAACATTGCCGGGCAAGCTATTACCACCAGCAGGTCATCTGCCTTTCAACACTATTTTGTGTGCACGAGATGTGGAAGGAAGGAGCGGCGAGGAGAAAACGCGATAGAAACATGCAAGGATTTTGTCTGTTAAGTAGTTTTTCAGTGCAGGTAGTCTATACACATTTTGGAAAGAAACTTAACACCCACACACGCGCGCGCGCTTATGTAACACAGGCATACCCTGAAAGCCCTGTATCTTGTTTATTGTATAATACTATCGTTTTAGTGGTTAGACAGTCAGACAGCTAGCAAACTGATGTGACGTCACTACCTGCTCTATGGGTGCGACACGCGCTGGCTTATTGAACATCTGTTACATACCACGTCATGAAAAAAAACTTAATCTGCTTCTTGGCATAATATTTACAACAGCAATCGGTCCATTAGGTTGATCGAGCAGCAAGCCAAGGATGAAAAGCACAGGTAAAGCAGACTGCAAGCAGGATGCAGAAATAAAAAAAAAAAATATATATAAATAGACAGGAAATTCAAAGTGATGAAGAAAAGACGTGATTGAGAAAAAAAGACAAAACATCTTTTGTCTCAATTAAGGAAAGCATATATCGCCAAAGCAGATGATATCAATCCATAACATGCGATTAAAGTATTTTACATCTGTTTTGTGACCATGAATGGGTCCTTGCCGCCTGCATCACGGTCTGTGCTTCATCCTCCACAACGTCTGAGGCGTCAGCACAGTTTGCTTCATCGTTATGCACTAATTACCTGCACTATGAGGATCTTGAACAGAAACTAGAATTTCGTTCAGCATGTTTTACTAAGTTCCAAACATCCTACTGAGTACTTCATTACTACTAAACCACCGAAGTAGACACAAGAACTTCACAACCAGTTTTACTGAGCACTTCATTTAATTTACCTCTAACGTGAATGAAGCAGAAGCGATACAATTGAGTCACGTTACACACAGCACGTAAGCTTTGTAACACTGAAGCCTCTTAGTTGATTTTCCTGCGAGAAGTTAACTATAGCGGCAGGACAGGAAGTAAACACCGAGTGGGGTGGATTTCACTGATTAGTGAAATGCGTCTCTTCCACCCACCAAGCAGGGAAGCAAAGGAAAGCAGACTCATCATACGAATGTCTCCCCAGAGAACATTGAGCAACACCTTGTACTCTTGAAACATTCCATTCAGATAAACAAGATCAGTGAAAAGCATTCGACGCTCAAGCATAGATCCCTTGTGGCCAGCAGTGAACAAATTCTATTGAGCCTACAGCTGCCAGCCCTGCCCTATAAAATCCCTAACATGTGATGCATAAGCCCCTAGCAATACCAAACCCATTACCCAACGTGCCTCTTGACAAGATTATGTCGTGCCAAGACACGAGGAAAGAAAAACTAAAACAGAGAATAGCTCAGCGGCCAAGGCTGCTGCCCCTACCCGGTTTGCAGGCCTCGCAGTTGAGCAGAGCGTCGCGCAGCATGGTGGTCTCCTCCCTCTGCGTGGAGGAAGCGAAGGGGAAGATTAGAGATGCAGTGAAATGGGAATTACCACGTTGTGTGTGCATTATATATATATATATATATATATATATATATATATAGAGAGAGAGAGAGAGAGAGAGAGAGAGAGAGAGAGAGAGAGAGAGAGAGAGAGAGAGAGAGAGAGAGAGAGAGAGAGAGAGAGAGAGAGAGAGAGAGAGGAGAGAGAGAGAGAGAGAGAGAGAGGAGAGAGAGGAGAGAGAGAGAGAGAGAGAGAGAGAGAGAGAGAGAGAGAGAGAGAGAGAGAGAGAGAGGAGAGAGAGAGAGAGGAGAGAGAGAGAGAGAGAGAGAGAGAGAGAGAGAGAGAGGAGAGAGAGAGAGAGAGAGAGAGAGAGAGAGAGAGAGAGAGAAGAGAGAGGAGAGAGAGAGAGAGAGGAGAGAGAGAGAGAGAGAGAGAGGAGGAGAGAAGAGAGAGAGAGAGAGAGAGAGAGAGAGAGAGAGAGAGAGAGAGAGAGAGAGAGAGAGAGAGAGAGACTAAGGACCAATATCCTGTAAACCTTGTGGCATACACTGCAGTGAATTCTTATACTCATTTAAAAGATCTGAATAGACACAGGACAATCTTGTGTATCATCCTTGGCGCCGCGCAGCCCTGCGGCGCGCCTGTGTGGCCTCACCTGCGTCTGGATCTCGATCTGCAGGTGCTTGATGGTCTCGATCAGCTCGTTGATGGTCTTGATCAGCTTGGTGTCTGGGGAACAAGGAACGGCACCACGCGCTCAGATTACAACGTCACTTTAAAAGCGTCACTAGAAATGCTTAGCTTATATGTACGTAATTCCTTATAACCTTGGAAATCATTAAAAAGATTTGTTGTAAACATTCATTATAATGATAAAGGAATGATGATTACAATTAAGAACTACAGCAACAATGATACCGACAATAACAATGATTGCAATGATAGGATCAGTGATGATAATTACTATCATTAGTATTCGTCTGTGAATATTTGACTTTTATTTTATTTTTACTTAAGCTTTGTATTCCATGAACATGTTTACTGTAGATCATTCCAATCAGTGTTACCACGACGTTCAAGAGAGTCTAAGTGTTGGTATTATACACCAGCTAAAAATACACCCGTGACGTAAGTGTTGCAAGAATTACTTACTGCTCAGGTCATCATGCAGGATGGGGATGTCGCCTGTAAGGAATCAAAAGAATCTCATCAGTATGAATGAGTCAGGACACATGGCGGGGTGGCGAGTGTCAGGCCGTGTGGCGCCAGGCAGGGCCAGGCAGGGCCAGGCAGGGCAGGGGCGGCACACACTGGCGCTGCACCCGCGCTGTGCCACTCAACACTTATTTAGTACTCACTTATGATCTATAGAGCCTAAAATATATGAACATAGTTACAAAATGCCAACAACTTGGCCTTCCACAATACAGTATATATTATATATATATATATATATATATATATATATATATATATATATATATATATATATATATATATATATATATATATATATATATATATATATATATATATATATATATATATATATATATATATATATATATATATATTCATGAAACATAAAACTTAAAACCTACTTTTAATATTATGAAGCAGTGGGTTAAAACAAACTGTCGTGCATCTGTTTTGCGTGCAGTAATGCAAAACATTCCAACACAGCGATATCAAGCCATTGTTTATTGATCAAATGATGCGTCTGATTTGTGTCACATAAACATATGCACCGATATTGCGGAACAAGGCGATCTCCTATCTGTCATGACGCTGCTCATGCTGTCACAGGCCGCGGCGAAGCAAACAAGTTACCACGGACATGTTTTTACTGTCGCGAAAGAATTCAAGCTAAATTCAGGCAATTAATGTGGCGGCTGCCACGACGGCGATGTGGGTCCTTCCAGGAGGCCATGCCCTGCGAACTTTTGCAAGACAGTTCAGGATGGTTGCAGCATCGAACCAGCTGGACGTAAAGATGAGTTTGGTGCGGCGAAAACTTTTCAGATTCAAATATGCCAGAAAGGAGGGAAGGATGGAGAGAGGCAGAGAGATGACATGCAAAGGCTGAAGCCACGGTCTCTTATGGAGGCTTTGGATAGAATACCACGACATGCCCGGGCCTTACCTCGGTCGGGAGGGGCGATGGGCTCCGTGAAAGTGGGACAAGGTTCCCCGTACTGGAGGTTCTGACACCTCACCGCTGCAGCGGCGGGAGAGAGGGAGGCTGTCACTAGGGTGCATGGAGGGGTCAAGCATGCCGCTGCCCTACGATGCACTGCCCACCCGCCTGCACAGCGCCCGTTAACACTATAACATAAGCTTATGAATATGAGCCTCGCTAATGAAAGCCATTCATGGGCACGCTCGAGGTACAGGGCGTGATGGGCGGTGCTGTTGGAAGGGCTGCGTGGCAAGGGGCGCCGCGCCTCATATCTCAGGCAACAACCTATGTAAACGTACTCCTCACGAGCCAGGCATGGACGGTCCAGCAACACAACCAAACATTTTATTTTGAACTGAATCATATAAATCTAACTTCCACCACGATGGCGAGAAAGAAGGAAAGAAAGAAGAATGCAGTCTTGAACATTGCACTCCATCCTCCTGAAGCTCTGCACCGCACCCTGGCTGTGTTACCACGCTGCGTAGTTGACGGGCTGGCGAATACTAAAGTCTAAGGGGTTTCTCCTTAACATTCGGCGAGTGTCACACAAGGATGGATTATTACTTGAGCATCAACTCTATCATAACAAGCGAAACAGAAAATAAATATATAACTATTACAATCTTATGTAATTGATGGGGTGCCATATAATATATTTTATTGGTAAACGACTAGGAGTGTGTTATGGCTGGAGGGGAGCAGTAAGTCTGAGAGGGAGGCAGCAGGTGCAGGCCGGGGGGTGGATGTGACGCGACGCATCCGCTGCTTTCAACAACACTCCATGCTCCTGAGGCAAACACTATTTCATTATATCCTCTCACTTGTTTACAGGCGCTCCATTGATGATGATGGAACTATACAAAAAGTCAAATTACGCTCTGTAGCTAAAGCTTTATATCAATCTTCAACGTAAAAAGCCTTCAACGTATAAAGAAAATTTGAAAAAAGGCTTCAAAGGCTTCAACGTAAACAAAAAACATAAAAAAAAAAAAATAATGACAAAAAAAAATGTTCAAGACGCACTCGAGAGCCACTTCTATACAGAGATTCATGGCAATGCAAACACGTGTCATACTGGTGGTTCACTACAATCATTATAAACACTAAAATACATCTCAACAAAACATCACTATACCATTACCATTCCCTCATTCTACATGTTATCTTCCTCACTGTTATGATTAGGCTAATACGCAATTCCAGTTAATCTAAGAACTACGGAGACTTTTTGGGAGTGTTTTTTGAGAAGTGTTGCATGTCTGATGAGTGCGAGGACGGGACAAGACAGTTGTGTGTGTGTGTGTGTGTGTGTGTGTGTGTGTCTGTGTCTGTGTCTGTGTCTGTGTCTGTGTCTGTGTCTGTGTCTGTGTCTGTGTCTGTGTGTGTGTGTGTGTGTGTGTGTGTACCTAGTTGTATTTTACAGGGTCTGAGCTACACTCGTATGGCCCCGTCTCCATAGCTACATTCTGAATTTGCTTCCTTGTGTGTGTGTGTGTGTGTATGTGTGTGTGTGTGTGGTGTGTGTGGTGTGTGTGGTGTGTGTGTGTGTGTGTGTCCTCACCTCTGCGGTAAGTGTACACCTCGTTGCCTGCCTGGGCCTGCACGGGGTTGGTGTCGTGGCTGCCGCCGTCGTCGCCTGGGCAGCCCATCTTCTGCAGCAGCTCCAGCAGCGACGCCTGCCAGTCCAGGGTGACCTCCACGTGCCTGTCGTGGTACTGCCGGGGAGAGAAAAGGAGAGGGTACTGCCGGGGAGAGAAAAGGAGAGGGTACTGCCAGAAGGAAGAAAGGGAGAGGGTACTGCCAGAAGAAAGAAAGGCAGAGGGTACTGCCAGAAGAAAGAAAGGCAGAGGGTACTGCCAGAAGAAAGAAAGGCAGAGGGTACTGTCAGAAGAAAGAAAGGCATAGGTTACTGCCAGAAGAAAGAAAGGCATAGGTTACTGCCAGAAGAAAGAAAGGCAGAGGGTACTGCCAGAAGAAAGAAAGGCATAGGTTACTGCCAGAAGAAAGAAAGGCAGAGGGTACTGCCAGAAGAAAGAAAGGCAGAGGGTACTGCCAGAAGAAAGAAAGGGAGAGGGTACTGCCAGAAGAAAGAAAGGCATAGGTTACTGCCAGAAGAAAGAAAGGCAGAGGGTACTGCCAGAAGAAAGAAAGGCAGAGGGTACTGCCAGAAGAAAGAAAGGGAGAGGGTACTGCCAGAAGGAAGAAAGGCAGAGGGTACTGCCAGAAGAAAGAAAGGCAGAGGGTACTGCCAGAAGAAAGAAAGGCAGAGGGTACTGCCAGAAGAAAGAAAGGCAGAGGGTACTGCCAGAAGAAGAAAGAGGGTACGAAGGAGAAGGCAGAGGTACTGCCAGAGAAAGAAAGGCAGAGGTACTGCCGAAGGAAGAAAGGCGGGTATCCTGCCAATACGGAAGAAAGGCGAGGTGTACTGCTCGAAAGCATATGAGAAAAAAGGCAGAGGGTACTGTCAGAAGAAAAGCAACTGCCTAGAAGCCTGATCACTCTCCTGGAAGAATAGGTTTCTCTTCAGAAGCATTAAGAACAATGGCTATGGGCATACCACCCTGGTCGATCACTTGGCCACGTGATCAAACTGTTATCTCTTCGGCTTAAAAGATGATAGAATTTCACCTCCTTATTACGGCTCCACCGTGTGTCGCTGTTTCTTGTGTAGCGTGTAGATATGTTGGTGTGTGAATGTTGATAGGTTATATGTTACTTTTAATAATGCGATAATGTGTGTGTGTGTGGTGTGTGTGTGTGTATGTTATGTTTAATATTTATAGGTTGTTGTTTGTTTGTGTTTGTTGTGTGTGTTGTTTGTGTTTGTTTTGTTTGTTTAGTTTGTTGTTTGTTGTTTGTTTGTTGTTTGTTGTTTGTTTGTTTGTTTGTTTGTTTGTTTGTTTGTTTGTTTGTTGTTTGTTTGTTTGTTTGTTTGTTTGTTGTTTGTTTGTTTGTTTGTTTGTTTGTTTGTTTGTTTGTTTGTTTGTTTGTTTGTTTGTTTGTTTGTTTGTTTGTTTGTTTGTTTGTTTGTTTGTTCGTTCTTGGATCACCTTCTTAACATACTTAAACACGCGCTATATGTTCACACAACCTTGATCCCTGGCACGCACACCACAGCCCAAGCAGTCCTTGTCCCACGCATGCTTGCCGCGGACCCAATCACCCTCCTCTCGCTCCCTCACTCCTTACGATGACTATCTAATTGATATTATAAAATTAATTCCCGGTGTGTTACTCTTCTTTAGTTCTTACACATTTTTGCAATGAGTCATTTATGCTCACATCAATAGTTACGTAGTAGTTCCTCGAGGGAGTCCAGGGATAAGTAACCTTAATGACACCGCCATATGCCTCCTCCTGCGTGGTAAGACTCACGTATGAGGTGCAAAGGAACACAGGTCACAGCCGCATTCCTGCCTCCCTTCCTCCATCACGCTCCTGCCTGACCTCGTCCTCGTTTCCTCCTTTCTTGACCGTCATCGCAAGGACTCGGCAAGGCGCATCAACCCATGACGTCACGCCCACCCCGCCCACGCCCCTCCCTGAAAGTCACCGACCCTAGGAAAGCCTCACGAAACATCGCATCATGCCCTTAGTCCTTGTGCATTCCTTAGATCGTTGTCTCTTTCCTCTTTTGCATGATGACCTTAAACTTTTGGTATTTCTTGCCGCTTCAGGTTGAGGACAGTTTTCTGTGATGATGCCATGGCTCACCCTCTCACATGCTTCGCTGCACATACACAGATTTAGGAAAATATATCCAAGGCAAATGTACCGAGAGTTTTGCGTCGCTCACTGGACGAAGTGACATGTACTTTGCTTTGCTATTGTTGTCTTAATTAAGGCCTACGAACAAAATTCCCATCTATATATATTGCCCTCAGTTCCCTTGCACCGATTTTTCCACCTGCTTGTGAATGATGATGGTAGTGGTAGTAGTAGTAGTATAGTGGTTGTGAGGGTGGTAGTGGGTGGTGGTGGTGGTGACGGTAGTTGTAGTGGTGGTAGTGGTGGTGATGGTAGTGGTAGTGGTGGGGGTGAAGGTGGTAGTTGTGGTGGTGGTAGTAGTAGTAGTAGTGGTGGTGGTGGTGTGGTGGTGGTGATAATGAAAGGGCGTAACCTCTTTGTTGACCTCTAAGGTGTTAA
>JACEEZ010017449.1:217500-220000 GCA_016584305.1 Chionoecetes opilio | reverse complement strand
TAATCTCTCTCCCTTTCTATATAATCTCTCCCCCTTTCTATGTAATCTCCCCCCTTTCTATGTAATCTCCTCCACTTTCTATGTAATCTCCCCCCTTCTATGTATCCCTCCAGCTCTAGTAATCTCCCTTGCTATGTAATCTCCCCCTTCTATGTAATCTCCCCCTTTCTAGTGTAATCCCCCTTTCTATGTAATCTTCCCCCTTTTATTAATCCCCCCTTGATGTAAATCTTCCCCCTTTCTATGATATTTTTCCCCCCTTTCTATGTAATACTCCCCCCTTCTATGTAATACTTCCCCCCTTTCTATGTATCCCCCCTTCTATGTAATCTTCCCCTTTCTATGTAAGTTCCCCTTATTCTATGTAATCTTCCCCTTTCTAGTAATCTTCCCCTTTTTAGTAATCCCCCTTCTATGTAATCTTACCCTTTCTATGTAATCCCCCCTTTTGTTATCTTCCCCCTTTCTATGTAATCTTCCCCCTTTCTATGTAATCTCCCCCCTTCTTATGTAATCTTCCCCCCTTTCTATGTAATCTTCCCCCCTTTCTATGTAATCTCCCCCCTTCTATATAATAATCCCCCCTTTCTATTAATCTCCCCTCCTTTCTATGTAATCTCCCCCTTTCTATGTAATCTCCCCCTTTCTATGTAATCTTCCCCCTTTCTATGTTAATCTCCCCCCTTTCTATGTAATCTCCCCCTTTCTATGTAATCTTCCCCCTTTCTAGTAATCTCCCCCCTTTCTATGTAATCTCCCCTTTATATGTAATCTCCCCACTTTCTATGTAATCTCCCCTTTCTATGTAATCTCCCCCTTTCTATGTAATCTCCCCCTTTCTATGTAATCTTCCCCCCTTTCTATGTAATCTCCCCCTTTCTATGTAATCTCCCCCCTTTCTATGTAATCTCCCCTTTCTATGTAATCTCCCCTTTCTATGTATCTCCTCCCCTTTCTATGTAATTCCCCCTTCTATGTAATCTCCCCCTTTCTGATGTTTTCCCCCTTTCTATGTAATCTCCCCCTTTCTATGTAATCTCCCCCCTTTCTATGTAATCTTCCCCCTTTTATGTATTCCCCCCTTTCTATGTAATCTCCCCCTTTCTATGTAATCTCCCCCCTTTCTATGTAATCTCCCCCTTTCTATGTAATCTCCCCCTTTCTATGTAATCTCCCCCCTTTCTATGTAATCTTCCCCCCTTTCTATGTAATCTCCCCCTTTCTATTAATCTCCCCCCTTTCTATGTAATCCCCCCTTTCTATGTAATCTCCCCCTTCTATGTAATTCCTCCCTTTCTATGTAATCCCCCCTTCTATTAATCCCCCTTTCTATGTAATCTCCCCCCTTTCTATGTAATCTCCCCCTTTCTATTAATCCCCCCCTTTCTATTAATCTTCCCCCCTTTCTATGTAATCTCCCCCCTTTCTATGTAATCTCCCCCCTTTCTATGTAATCTCCCCCCTTTCTATGTAATCTCCCCTTCTATGTAATCTCCCCCTTTCTATGTAATCTCCCCCCTTTCTATGTAATCTTCCCCCTTTCTATGTAATCTCCCCCTTTCTATGTAATCTCCCCCTTTCTATGTAATCCCCCTTTCTATGTAATCTCCCCTTTCTATGTAATCTCCTCCCTTTCTATGTAATCTCCCCCCTTTCTATGTAATCTCCTCCCCTTTCTATGTAATCTCCCCCTTTCTATGTTTATCTCCCCTTTCTATGTAATCTCCCCCCTTTCTACGTAATCTCCCCCCCCCCCCTTTCTTTAATAAAACTTGTAAACACCCTCACACCGACACGCTCTGAGCTGACCCACCACAGAACGAGCCATAAAGGCAGAATCATCGAGCTATCTCCCAAATAGTGTAGTGTTTCAAAACCATGAGATAACATCGGTGACAAATATGTAAACATGCATTGAGGAAATAGGAGCACGTGGTTTCTCATGACACGGCACAAGGTTAGCCACACCAACTAATGTACATATTCACTCTACCAGTACCGTGTTTTAGCCTTTTTGGGGCCCTATGCGAAATGCTGTTTGAGAGCCCTATTTTTTTAAACTATGGTGGGGGGGGAAATAAAAGCAAATAATGGCAGCTTGGGGGCCCCTTGGTGGTTTCGGGGGTCCTATGCAACCGCGTAAATTCGCATATAGTAAGAAACGGCCCTGCACTCTGCCACCTTGCTCCCATTACGATACATCAGATTCCGGTTTGCTCTCCCCCCCTTCCCTTCCCGCCCCTTCCTATGCCTCCCTTGCTCATGGCACATCCGGAATCCTCTCATCAATGACGGTGAGAAACCACTTATGACGTCACCAAGAATGATTGCTCGTGTGTGTTGATTCAGAAGCATTTTTATGTTCCTCTACTTAAAAGTTCGAACTTATTTGTTGTATTTGTGAAGCACAGTGTGAATTTTTGGTCCTGGTAGTGGTGGTGCGTGGGAAAGGCCGCACCGGCAGCCCCGTCAAGGCCAGGGACGCCGCTCTGCCACAACA
>JACEEZ010017449.1:200000-212500 GCA_016584305.1 Chionoecetes opilio | reverse complement strand
GAAGCACGCATGTATGTAAACACGTACACATCTGGTCTTTATCGCCTCCTCCTCCTCCTCCTCCTTCCACCAGCCCGGCAGACAATAAATACAACCTACACAAGACAAATCATGATATTATAAATGTTTTCATACCAAGACACAAAACACGCTGGAGGTTTATCACATTGTAAGTCAGACAGGCGAACAGGCACACACATGGAGATGTAAGAGAAACATGTGGAGAGAGAGAGAGAGAGAGAGAGAGAGAGAGAGAGGAGAGAGAGAGAGAGAGAAAGGAGAGAGAGAGAGAGAGAGAGAGAGAGAGAGAGAGAGAGATGAGAGGAGAGAGAGAGAGAGAGAGACGAGAGAGAGATGAGAGAGGAGAGATGGAGAGAGAGAGAAAAAAAAAAAAACTAAGATAAAACAAGAAAAAGAGTGAGAGTGAGAGTGAGAGTGAGAGTGAGAGTGAGAGAGGAGAAAGAAAGAAAAATAAGAAAAAAAAATTAAAGATGAAGAAGAAAGAAAGAAAGAAAGACAGTGAGAGACAAGTGACAAGACACTGAGACACAGACAGACATACAAACACGGGGACAGTTACTCACCCTGTCCCCTCTCACGGTCGAGGGCCAAAGCGAAGCGGCTGTGTCCTGGGAAGGCGAGGGAGAAGAGGACCTGCTTGGCGCTCGTCCTTCTGGGAGGCGTGACCCCCATCAGGCTGAAGAAAAGTCTGTTCTCGCGTACCGCAGCTCGCGCAGAGGACGTCAGTGCTGTTTGGGAAGGAAGGAAGGCAGAGTTAAGTTTAGGTTGTTTCTAGGTAGGAAGGAAGGAAGGCAGAGTAATGCTTAGGCTGTTTCTAGGAAGGAAGGAAGGCAGAGTAATGTTTAGGTTGTTTCAAGGTAGAAAAGAAGGAAGGCAGAGTAATGCTTAGGATGTTTCTAGGAAGGAAGGAAGGCAGAGTAATGCTTAGGTTGTTTCAAGGTAGAAAAGAAGGAAGGCAGAGTAATGCTTAGGATGTTTCTAGGAAGGAAGGAAGGAAAGCAGAGTAAAGTTTAGGTTATTTCTAGGTAGGAAGGAAGGAAGGCAGAGTAATGTTTAGGTTATTTCTAGGTAGGAAGGAAGGAAGTCAGAGTAAAATTTAGGTTGTTTCTAGGAAGGAAGGAAGGAAGGAAGAGTAAAGTTTAGGTTGTTTCTAGGAAGGAAGGAAGGAAGGAAGAGTAAAGTTTAGGTTGTTTCTAGGAAGGAAGGAAGGAAGGAAGGCAGAGTAAAGCTTAGGTTGTTTCTAGGAAGGTAGGAAGGAAAGCAGAGTAAAATTTAGATCGTTTCTAAGTAGGAAGGGAAGAAGGCAGAGTAAAGTTTAGGTTGTTTCTAGGAAGGAAGGAAGGAAGGCTGGGTTAAGTTTAGGTTGTTTCTAGGAAGGAAGGAAGGCAGACTAAAGTTTAGGTTATTTCTAGGAAGGAAGGAAGGAAGGCAGAGTAAAGTTTAGGTAGTTTCTAAGTAGGAAGGGAAGAAGGCAGAGTAAAGTTTCGGTTGTTTCTAAGGAGAAAGATAAGGAATTAAGATCCCAAGTGAAATAGCCAAGGGAAGAGTTGACAAGATTGTTACCTAAGGAGACGAAGTTGAAGAGGATCTATGAAGCGATACTAAGCGTCAAAGGTCACAAGAAGAAGAAGAAAAAGAAGAGGAAGGAAGGCAGAGTAACTATCCACCTTTCTATATTAATCCAAATGTCGTAAGAGCTGTAACATAAACCAGGAAAAATATGTCATTCTCCAATAATTATAAAAACTAAGTTGAAGGTACAAAATGGTCAGTTTAATTAAGTTTAAGGTCCACTGTGTATTATTATGTGGCTTCTGAGATATGATACAACACACACAAAAAGACTTGAAGCTTTCTTTCTGTATCTGCCATTAGTTCTTTGGTAAAAAAAAAACTGTATGTGTGTGTGTGTGTGTGTGTGTGTGTGTGTGTATGTGTATGTGTATGTGTATGTGTAGTGTGTGTGTGTGTGTGTGTGTGTGTGTGTGTGTGTGTGTCAACCGCTGCTCCTTCACTCTGTTGTCTCCTGAGTTTACTTGACTAAATATTTACAGAGGTTCCTGAGGTCATGAGGGTAGAGGAGTGTGTGTGTGTGTGTGTGTGTGTGTGTGTGTGTGTGTGTGTGTGGTGAGTGTGTGTGTGTGTGATCTATGTTTGCTTCAGGAAGAAAAAAAAGATTCCTGCAACCTCATGTGTAAATCTGTGTTTGGTCTATTGTTGCCCTGTATGTATGTACGTACGTCTTGACACACTGTAACACTCTCTCGGATGACTGGCAGCTGTTACGTGGCTCAGTTACCTCTCAAGCCCATGACCGATATCCTGAACACTCTATGCATCACTTTCCCTCCATCATAAAAGAGGAAATACATCCCTTTTTTTCTAAGGTAAAATATATAGTGTGTTTGGAACTTTGAGAATGGCAGAGGTTTTTTCTATATTTTATATAAAGTATTTTTGCAGTAGTTTCAAAGCATTTATGTTTATTTGGTGACTCGTTTAAGACCTCCATCACTTTCTCTCATGTCTATGTAAAAGCCCACACGCTGGACATGGCGGGAGAGGAGGGAAAAGCTGATGGAAAAATACGTCTTAAGGGGAAAAGTCTGCCCGGAATCAGGTCAAGTGCCGCGCAGCATAAAGCGAGATTATATATATACTACTCAACATACAGAAAAAGAAAGAGAAAAATACACTGATCAAAGGTATATAGAAAAATATTCATGTATCGAGAGATTTAAACTTGTCCACATTTTTTTTCTAACCGAAGAACAGCACTAAGGACATCTGGCGGCTGAGACCATGAAATACAAGTCGTGGTAACTCCAATTCTAAACTCTGGATGTGGGGAAGGTTAAGTCTCGTGGCGGGAATCACACCTTTATGCAACACCCTTGATTTTAGATATATAGGTTTTGGCAGCATCTTTCTACGACAAGGGCAATGCAACGCTCTTCTTTCTTCTCTTCTTCTTCTTCTTCTTCTTCTTCTTCTTCTTCTTTACATCCTCGTTTTTTATCCGTTTTCTTTTTCTTCCTCCTCCATGTTTTTCCTTCTTTTCCGTATTAAGCTTTTCCTTCTCCTATCTTTACTTTCTCCTCCATTCTTATATCATGAGTTTCCTCCTGTCACCATCTTTTCATTTTTTCTCCCTTTTGTTGCTCCAGTTTTCCTCCTCCTCCTCCTCCTCCTCCTCCTCCTCATCGTAAAATTCCTTCTTCGTTCCTCCTTCCTCCTCCCCCCTCCCTATATCTACCTCATTCTTTTCCTCACTCCTGTACGTCGTCATCATCATCTCAAGTCACAACTCACGCGTCATCTGATTTAGCTCAGTTGGACATCACGTTGGTTCCATGACTACGCGATGCTAAGGGCGTGGTGATACTAGTGTGTGGCAGGTGTAGCAGCCGCCGCCCTGGATAGAGTATAGTCCAAGGCCAAGGGATGTAGAGATCTAAAGTCCCTTGGCCTTGATATATTCCGCCAGGCAGCAGGCAATGTATGGCCTTGCCGGGAAGCATATTCTCTAAGTCTGGAAAGCAGGGTTGCCACTCTATTTTCAGAAATCCCAAGACTGACCCAAAAAAATCCAAAGATAGACAAAAAAAATATCCCAAGGTCTTTAAAAAAACATTGAAACTGAATCCTGAATACGGTACATATGCTTACCTTGAGATAAACTACTGGAGAAATACTTGAATAATCCCCTTTACAAATCCCAAGATAGACGAAAAATATCCCAAGGCCATGGCCAAAATCCCAAGATCTTGGGGAAAATTCCAAAGGAGTGGCATCCCTGCTGGAAAGGTTCGTCTATGCCATCTATGGGGAGAAATTAGGACCAATCACAGCTCGAGTTTAAGCATGCCAAGTATTATAGCAGCTAATGACTTGGTAGACTTGGGAGAATATGCTCCCGGGAACATTTGCCGCGTCACTAATACAATTGTAGCACTTGTGGGCGGAGGGTGACGTGGACGCAATGTGTGGGTGTGGGACTGGCGCTCTATCGTGGGCGTGGGTTCATCGAGCTAGAGACCATACATGTGCATATGTGTGTGTGTGTATGTGTGTGTGTGTGTGTCTGTGTCTGTGTCTGTGTGTGTCTGTGTCTGTGTCTGTGTCTGTATCTGTGTCTGTGTCTGTGTCTGTGTCTGTGTCTGTGTCTGTGTGTGTGTGTGTGTAAAAACATAAAAAGAACATAAGAAAATAAGGAAGCTACAAGAGGCCGTGAAACCTACACGAGGTAGTTCCTGTTACTTAACTCTACCTACATCATGTATTATTACCACCCCTATCCATGAATTTATCCAGACTCCTTTTAAGACTCCTTTTCTGTGTGTGTGTGTGTGTGTGTGTGTGTGTGTGTGAGTGTGAGTGTGAGTGTGAGTGTGAGTGTGAGTGTGAGTGTGAGTGTGAGTGTGAGTGTGAGTGTGAGTGTGAGTGTGAGTGTGAGTGTGAGTGTGTCTGTGTATGTGTGTGTGTGTGTGTCACTGTGTGTGTGTGTGTGTGTCACTGTGTGTGTGTGTGTGTATGTCACTGTGTGTGTGTGTGTGTGTGTGTGTGTCTGTGTGTGTGTGTGTCACTGTGTGTGTGTGTGTGTGTGTGTGTGTGTGTGTGTGTGGATATAGTGTGGGTGTATATGTGAATGTGAAGGATGGCGTGGTGGGTACGTACAAAATATAGCCACAACCACTCTATGTTCTGTACCTGCAATAGTCACCTACTGGTTACTTTCTTAAATACCCTCCCATGTCTATTTATTTTTCGTTTCTTTTCTTTTTTACATCCCAAAGGACAGGTCAAGGGCAAAAAACAAGTAACAAAAAGCCCGCTTAATTGCCAAACAAGACAGTAAGAGGATATAAAAGAGGGTGGGGGTTCCAATTTAGTTAGTTAGTCTTACACTGCTTAAAGGATGCTTGACTTAGCAGAGTACAAATTTACATAGAATGATAAACACATAAGGAGTGTATGTACAAAAACCCCGTCGACCTAGAGAAGGCAGCTCCTCCTTATCCCACTGCCATCCCTTGTTCCCATCTATAATTAATCTAACCCTCTCTCAAAGATCTCCATTGCATTCCCGATCACTACCTGACTCCTAAGTTTGTTCCATTCATCCACAAATCTAACGAACCAGTTCCTGCCTATTTCTTTCTTACATCTGAATATACCTGAATTTGCATATGCCTCGCTATCCTTTTTATCATTTATCAAAGACACTATAACACACGACAACACTTAACCACTTGAGGCCCAGAACGTAATTTCCATTGTAATTTAGCTACCATTAGACGCTTTTTAGTGAATATAAACAATATTTTATAGATATGACCTGTTTAGTATCCTTGTCGACTAACTAATTTGGTATATTTAGTTACTTTTCGTAATTTTATGGCTAACAACAGACGATTTTATATAGCAAAGGAAATATCTGAGTGTGAAGGGGTTAAACATTGGCAAATAAGAAAGCACTGGACAGCCACCATACTAGAAAAGTGGTGACTAGGAATACAGCTATACAAAAAGGTATTTGCTATTCAGTTTTTATGTGTTTATAATTAATTTAGCTATTGTTTTTGCGGATATGAATATGTGAATATGAATAGACCACCCCACCCTCCCCTGTGCTCTGTTGGATGCGTTAAAGTGATAAGAGATAATGTTTAACGACACCTTAATAAAAACAGGCCAAGACACAAGACCCCGCTAAAACACACCTAATTTGGCTTGTTGCAGTAGGACGCTGTTATCTGTGTGACCTTGACCACATTCATTTGACCTTATGAGATAATGAACACACTCTCTCTCTCTCTCTCTCTCTCTCTCTCTCTCTCTCTCTCTCTCTCTCTCTCTCTCTCTCTCTCTCTCTCTCTCTCTCTCTCTCTCTCTCTCTCTCTCTCTCTCTCTCTCTCTCTCTCTCTCTCTCTCTCTCTCTCTCTCTCTCTCTCTCTCTCTGTGTGTTTATACGCTTCTGAAAATTGACACTTCCTCGTCCCTTTATCCTACGTCACTTGCATATATCCATGCACGACCGTTACGCAACTCATACCATGGGCTGCTACCCGGTACAGGCGTCCTTGGCGTGGGCGTGGGCGTGGAGGCAGCGTGGGTGACCTAGGTAACTCGCCCTAACCTCCGAAGTGTAGAGCCTCGCGCCCATAATAGGAGACTTCATTGTTAAGCCTCGGTAACTCCGACTGAATGGAGCTGTGATTTTTGTATTCTCTCTCTCTCTCTCTCTCTCTCTCTCTCTCTCTCTCTCTCTCTCTCTCTCTCTCTCTCTCTCTCTTGGAAGGGTGAATTCAATATATGTATAATATTTTCGCGTCACATGCCTTTAAAATAAATCTTCTGCCGATATTGGAAGTCAGAACAATATTAGACGTCACAATCAAAACAATCATATATCATCATCATCATCATCATCATCATCATCAAAAATAACAAAAATAACTAAAGACACTGCGTAAGTCTCTCCCAAGTAAGTTATGCCTACAAACTTCTCAACCTTATCTCTTTCAACTCTTTCAACATTCAACTCTCTTTCAACATTCAACTCTTTCAACATTCAACTCTCTTTCAACATTCAACTCTCTTTCAACCATATTTTATCTCTTCACCTCATGTCTTTGGTATTCCTGTACTGCGGCAAGTTTCTGTTCAGGTCGAATCAAATACGTATATTTTTCTGTCTTCTATTTGTTCCCCTACCTACACGCCCTACCCATCTATTTGTTCCCCTACCTACATGCCCTACCCATCTATTTGTTCCCCTACCTACATGCCCTACCCATCTATTTGTTCCCCTACCTACATGCCCTACCCATCTATTTGTTCCCCTACCTACATGCCCTACCCATCTATTTGTTCCCCTACCTACATGCCCTACCCATCTATTCGGTGGGCGTGTTGAACAAAAACAACAACGAATGAACAGCGTTTGTTCCATAAATAAACATACACATCATCAAATTTCATCATCGGATTGGTCTTACCTTATTCATCTACACAACGTTTTCATTTATCTCTTAATCTACATCATATTTTACATATTAAAGCGTTGTTTCACAGTTTCACCATCAGATCTGTAAAGACGCAACGGGGCGCATATTCGCCTTTTCTGGAAGAGTATGTGGCGTTTACTCTTGAACACATCAGGTTAGGTTACATTAACTTACGATTAGGGTATGTTAAGTATACCTAGCCCATTACGTGGTAACTTTCTGTGGGAATCACAATGAGGGTATTTTCGAGAAAATCTTATGGTTAGTTTCGGAGCTACAGCCAAACGTCTTCATTGGGAAACCACATACTCGCATAGAGAACGGGAATATGCCACCGGGACAGCACACCACGTCTGCTGCATCGCCACCCACGCCACGACAACCCTAACCTCCATCTACATGTCACTGTATAAAAGGCATTAATGATCCAGTCCAGACATCAAGAGAAACCGCGCCTTTTTTTAATTAATCCAAACGACCCATAAATTAATTTGAGCTGAATTAAAAATGTTGACTAAACCTTCGGCGCCAACCCCACGCAGGGAAGGCAGGGGGCGAGGCTGGTGCAGGAGGGGAGGCAGGGGGCGAGGCTGGTGCAGGAGGGGAGGCAGGGGGCGAGGCTGGTGCAGGAGGGAGGCAGGGGGCGAGGCTGGTGCAGGAGGGGAGGCAGGGGGCGAGGCTGGTGCAGGAGGGGAGGCAGGGGGCGAGGCAGGGTTGAAGCTGCTGCAGGAGGAAGAGGCAGGGGTTGAGGCTGGTGCAGGAGGGGGAGGCAGGGGTTAAGGCTGGTGCAGGAGAGGGAGGCAGGGGTTGAGGCTGGTGCAGGAGGGGGAAGCAGGGGTTGAGGCTGGTGCAGGAGGGGGAGGCAGGGGTTGAGGCTGGTGCAGGAGGGGGAGGCAGGAGGCGAGGCTGGTGCAGGAGGAAAGCGGTCGCCAAACATGTGCAGCTGTGACCCACGATTCATTACCTCGTTTATTAGCTTTGATAAGTATACGGTACAAAGCCTCCTCACGCGCTCACCCACACATCACAACTCATTAACTCCTACCTACGTAATAGCATACATTAATTTGTCACGACCTTCACATTCACATCCACGCCCACAATTACACAGTCGCGGCTGCACCCTTAACTTATTCACGCGCCCAGCTGCCTCAATCTGACGCCCTCCGCCCAGAGCACCTACACTCACGGGAGTCTCATATATATATACATAATCTCTATCTGCGACACTTATGATAAGTTATTGACGCTAAATTAGGCGCACACACGGTCCAAGAAGCAAATATAGACGCGAGTGCCTGAGAGGCGCTAAGCTAAGGGCAGCCACCGTCACCCATCACCGTCATACCCCTTGGCACAAGCGACGCAACGTTTTTATAAGTGTCTGTCTAAAACGTTGCTATTTCTGGATGATGTCTGTATCAAAGTAACTAAGAACTAGTACGTCTGCTCTCTGTATCTCCTCAAGACGATAATGCCGTAGGTATATCGAGTCATTAACCTATTGAGACCCAGAACGTAATTTCCATTGTAATTTGGCTACCATTTGACGATTTTTAGTTAATATAAGCAATATTTTATAGATATGACCTGTTTAGTACCCTTGTCGACTAACTCATTTGGTATATTCAGTCACTTTTCGTAATTTTATGGCTTACAGCATACGATTTTGTTTATAGCAAAGGAAAGATCTGCATGGGCGTGAAGAGGTCATTAAGTGGTGGAATTCTTGTGACCCGCCGCCCATGAAACCCAAGTCAAGCACGGGATGAAGGTCAATACTGCAATAAAAGACTATTTACCCCGCCCCTTCACATTACCACATGCCCAGGAGAGTCAAGGGGGCGCTGATGTTCCAAGGTCAGCTTAGCTCTGCGGGGGCGTCTTGGAACGATGACGATGCCAGTCTTTATTTTCTTATTATCATACCGTTGTAACTGAGACATCGTATTGCCAGCTGTATCCGTTTTATCTTACACACACACACACACACACACACACACACACACACACACACACACACACACACACACACACACACACACACACACACCTCTTGTTTCTCTTGTTTGTTTTGTTTAGAGGATAATGCCTCAGAGCCATAGTGATCTACCGCTGCTGCATATTAGTGTTGGCCGAAGCCACCACCCCGGGGGGGGGGGGTTACAAGCCCCCGGCTGGCACCCGGTACCCATTCACTGCTGGGTGGACAGGGGCTAGGGATTTAAGAAAGACCACCCATCTATCTTTCGCTCCGCCCGGGGATCGAACCCGGGACTTCTCGGTTGTAAGCCGAGCGTGCTAACCACTACACTACGGAGTTCCACACACACACACACACACACACACACACACACACACACACACACACACATACACACATACATACATACACACACACGTGCCCATGCCCGGCCAACCCCTTCTTCCTAAACACACACACACACACACACACACACAACACACATGTGGGGGAGGCGGTAGCGGAGTGGTTAGAGTCTCCGACTGGCGTTCTCGGTGACCCGAGTTCGATCCCCGAAGAAGCCCAAAACTTTTCTGCACCGTCGAGTGGCCTAAGAACACCCACATGCCCTGCCTATCAACTCTACCTTCGACTGCGAGTGCATCGGAGGACACAGGGGGGCGGCATGAGCCTCACAGGCGTCACTATAAGAAACCTGCCTGCGCCACCAACGGGCGAGGACCAACCATCAGAACCCTCAACCCACACACACACACACACACACACACAGACACAGACACACATACACACACTCGTCACGCAATTATAATCAATTCACAGACACAGACACAGACACACATACACACACTCGTCACGCAATTATAATCAATTAGGTTTCGAAATCCGCATTGCGGTTCCTTTGAAAGAGGATCGCAGGGACAAGGAGACAAGTTCTGCAACAGATAACTTCACAATAGAGCTTAATCCCAGTGCTGAAGAACAACACTCAACAATCCCTATCACGTGCAGCCTCCAAAACCGGCCTCCCGAGCATAGGGCACGCCCAGGAATTTTTCGGGGGAGGACCTGAATTTTTTTTCGCCAGCCAGTATAATAATCCCGCCAGATTTCTCGCTAGCCGCTATAGATGGTAATTTTTTCCGCCACCTGGTGATTCTCTTTCCAGGCCTTATTTCTTATTTCTGCTACTAAAACAATAGTTTTGTTAGTGTTAGATGCTTGTCCAAGGCATTACGTGAAGCATAAGCGCAACCAAATCAAAGTATAGGTGTATAAGGGGAGGTGACGCGGTCACATCGCTAGAACCTGTATTTTTTTTTTAAACTGACTTAGTGTATTCTAATTTCTTACAAGGAAGGACATTTCGGTGGGGGCCATGCCCCCCCCACCCCCCCTGGGTGCACCACTGCTCCCGAGTCTATGGTAGGTAGCTGGAGGCCTCGTATTATTAGCCCCTCAGCCTGCCTGTCGCACCGCACCAACGCCCACCCCTCACCTCAGGACGTCACGCGTGTCGCCTGTCCTGCCAACGGAGAGTTTGCAACGAGACATGTGGTGAGGCAGGGAAGAAGGGTCGCGATTTGTGGTGGGAGGGCGCTGATGCTTGATTAATACAGGTACAGTTGCCGAGGTGGAACAGATACCAGAATGAGGGTTGCAGCGGGGCGAACAGGTGCAAACCACGCATGGATATCAAAACAAAGCAATAGCCAAAACCTCTTCTATTTTTTTTTTTTTTTTTGACTGTACGGTATAATTATTCTTTAGCGCCCCTTTGGCCAACCATCACGACCCTCCAGAACGTGCAGGGCCAACCACCTGAGCCCTTAAGGAAAAACATAATAGCCTACATGCGCTATAGGTTTCAACGTAAAAAAAAAAAAAAAAAAATACTTTTATATTCTTCTGAAGGGAGAGAAAAAAATGTATAAAGGAAGACCCTATTATATTAGATTGGATTTAACTTTTAATGCCAGGTTTAGCTATACCCCCGTCTGTGTTGCTGTTGCTTACTACCTACCCAACGGCGGTGTTGGCAAGTGTCGGGCTGCAGTGTGGTGGACGGTAATAGTGTAAGCAGCCTCAACCAGAGACTACTTTAAAAGCTTTTCACGATATGCCGCCGCCACACCGGGCTCCTCACCCACACGTTACATGTAGTTTGCATATTATTCCAAATTCATTTACGCAACATAGCAAGGTACCTCGATGACATCTTTCCTCTGTTCCATATTATCCCAATGGACGATCACAACCTCGTTCATTTCATCATACATAAAAATGCGTTGAGGAAACCCGTCTGTTTATCTTCCTCTGCCTCCATGTAGACTGGCTTGGCTCCCTACACCACCTCGCCTATAAGAGGACACCAAAGCAGTGACCTTGGCGCGCGTGCCTCACATGACCTCACAGATAAAGTCAATGTGTTATCTTGTCTCAAGCCACATTCTTTACATGAGTCAATTTTCCACTTCGTCACACCTCGCTACAATATTACACCATGAACAAGAGTATACAGTAAATTATCACTTGCAAGTGTAAAATACTCCATCTCCAACTGACCCTGAAAACAAACACTACCCATTGCCATGCCGCCGCGCCGCGCCTGTGGTTGGCTCAGCTTTACTTGACGAAAATACGAGCAGTTATCTGGCTGAGAGGCTGCCGCGGTTATGACCTTGTGTCTCATGACTTCGCCCCCTCCCCCCCCCTCTCGTCTCTCTCTCTCTCTCCTTCTCTCTCTCTCTCGCTCTCTCTCTCTCGTCTCTCCTCCTCTCTCTTCTCTCTCTCCTCCTCTCTCTCTCTCTCTCTCTCTCTCTCTCTTCATCTCTCTCTCTCTCTCTCTGCCCTCTCTCCTCTCTCTCTCTCCTCTCTCTCTCTCTCTCTCTCTCTCTCTCTCTCTCTCTCTCTCTCTCTCTCTCTCTCTGTATATGTGTGTATCTAAGGAGCAATAGTCATTAAGGCTTCAATGTCAAACAGAGGAATTTCCTGAGCGTAATTTCCTCGAATAAGGGTCTGGCACATTTTCGCCTTTTAGCATTAATTAAATTCCTTGAATAAAGGAAGAAAAAAACGATACCAGAGCAACTGACTTACAAAAAAAGAAAAAAATGTTGCTATCTAGTATTCTAGCGCTTCGTGTCCTGGTGGAACGCCGACGTGAGTTTCGACAGGTCTTGCAGCCTATGTTGATCTCAAGAAGGCGTTTGACTCAGTGCATCGTGATTCACTTTGGGATCTTCTGCGACTTCGAGGGATTCCTGCAAGGACTATTGGTTTGATAACTGGTCTGTATTCTGGGACTGAGAGTGCTGTGAAGTGTGGGGCAGGTGTATCCAGCTTCTTTCCTGTGAATACAGGAGTGAGGCAAGGGTGCGTCCTTGCCCCATCACTTTTCAACGCTTGTATGGACTGGGTATTGGACAAGGTTGTAGATCAAAGTGATTGCGGAGCATCCATCGGCAACACCAAGATCACTGATCTTG
>JACEEZ010017449.1:135000-190000 GCA_016584305.1 Chionoecetes opilio | reverse complement strand
TCTCTCTCTCCATTCTCTCCCTCTTCTCTCCCCTCTCCCCTCTCTTCTCTCTCTCTCTCCCCTCTCCTCTCTCTTCTCCTCTCTCTCTCTCTCATTTTGATGAAAAAACTAGAGTAGGCCAGCTTATTTCATGGCGTATTAAAGTATAATTACTGTAGTGCTCTGGATAATGATGATAACATTTTTCTATAAGAATAACCAACTGTTCTTTGTCATCAGAGCAAGTCGTCTGTCTGTCAGACCGTTGACAAACTATACATCTCCTCGGCACAATGAAATGCATGAGCCTGCTATAGAGTTCCAAAGATTTAAGTCAGAAAGAGGGCATATTATGTTTTTAATTTTCAGAAGCATTCCTGTGGTTCTCAGATTAAGATATTATTTTATATCTTGCATGGAGGACGTGCCCACGACGTACATATTGCCAGTAGCAACATTTTATACTGATGTCAGAATTATCTACTCGTCTTACCACCTATCCTAAGTTTGTTCCATTCAGTTCCAAAGAGTGAAAATATTTAAGTTTATATAAATATACCACGTGTAGGTCTCACAGCTTCTTAATTGTAGCTTCCTTATTTGCTTATGTTCTTCTTATGTTCTTATGTTAAATCGCCTATATCTTATTGGAACTCAAAGCTGTAAACTCAGACTGCATCACTCAATAAAACATAAGAACATAAGAAAATAAGGAAGCTACAAGAGGCCGCGAGACCTACACGAGGTAGTTCCTGTTATTTAACACTACGATGTGTGTATGATTTATTGATGTAATAGAATTGTTTTAAAAGTTTTGTGAATTTTACTAAACATGCATGCACTGCGGTTTGTAGAATCGTGTGTTCATGTTATCGCAGCGCCTTGATTATTCAGAAAAAAATTGTTTGCATTTGTGAGAGTCTGAAATTTTCTTTTCTGAATGAGAAATTGCGATTTATTTTGTACTAGCCTCAAAGCCGCCCTCTGGGCGGACTTTTTGGCTAGCTACTGCGGAGGGCTATTGGTGGGCCGGCCCACCATCTGTGTTTGGTGGGCCTTCGGCCCACCAAACACAGACTCTCCAGATAGCCCCTTCTAGCTTTCCTGAAATCATGGATGTAGAAATGTATGTATTAACGCCAACCCATTCACATCACCCCCAACCCATTCACATCACCCCCAACCCATTCACATCACCACACACCCATTCACTCACCCATTACCCATCACCCCCCATCTATTCCCTCACCCATCAGCCCCCACCCATTCACTCACCCATCACCCCACACCCATTACCCATCACCCCACCCATTCACTCACCCATTACCCATCACCCTACATCAAGGTTTCCTCAATTCTCGCAACCCACTTTTTTTCACAATTCTCACTTATAGGCTGCTAAAAAAAAAAATATATATATATATCGGATCATCTCATAAGTAGGCTTAAAACCTTCCCCTGGTCGAGCTGGTTCCAAAACTGTGCCATATGATGGGATTGGGGCACTGGGGGCGGAACCTAGCGCGGACATACACACAGACACACTTTCGCTTATATTATTACTAGCCGCAAAGCCGCCCTCCGGGCGACCTTTTTGGCTAGCTCCTGCGGAGGGCTATTGGTGGGCCTTCGGCCCACCAAACACAGACTCTCCAGATAGTCCCTTCTAACTTTCCTGAAATCATGGATGTAGAAATGTATGTATTAACGCCAACCCATTCACATCATAGCCCCTTCTAACTTTCCTGAAAGCAAAGCCGCCCTCCGGGCGGACTTTTTGGCTAGCTCCTGCGGAGGGCTATTGGTGGGCCTTCGGCCCACCCCGGGGGGGGCCCCCCCCAAAAAACGATTTCCCAAAAAGCCCTTCCCACCCCCCCCCCCCAAAAAAAATTTCTTATTTAACTTCCTGAAAGTTGTTCCCCCCCCTTTTTAACCCCCACCATCCCCCCCCCCCTTCCCCCCCAAAATTACCCTCCCCCCCAAAAAAACCCCCCCTTAAACCCCTAAACCCCCCTCCCAACCCATTAATCACCCCCCCCCTTTTTTTAAATCAATCCCCCCCCCCTTTTTACCCCAAAAAAAAACCCCCCCCCCCCAAACCCATTCCCCCCCATTAACCCAACAGGTTTTCTCAATTGGAAAAAAATAAACCCGGGGTTTTTTAAATTTTAAAAATTTTTTTAAAAAAAAAAAAAGGGTTATTCCATGTTTTAAAACACAAAGTATTTTAAGAACGATTTTCTTTAGAAATTGTATAGAAGCCCATTCTGTAAAACATTTTTTTAAAACCCAATAACCAAATAGGTTAGTGAGGGGGCGAGGTAAAATTTTTTATTTATTAAAAAAAATTTTTTTTTTTTAAAAATATTTTTTTATTTTTAAAATGTTTGGGAAGACCGGGGGGAAAAAGGGGGAAAAATTTTTCCCCCCCCCCCCCCCCCCCACCCCCCGCCCGGCATCCCCCCCCTTTTAAAAAAACCGGGGAAAAGGTTTTCCCCACTTTTTTAACAGCATTGATTTTTCGGTTTGGGGCAATTGTTTGAAAACCGGGGTAATCGTTTTTTCCCCAAAAATACATGTAAAAATTATTTTAAAAAAAAGGGGGGGAAAAAAAAATTTTTTTTTAGGGTTTTCCTCCAAAATTTTTTTTATTGAGAAAAAAAAAGGTCTAAAAACCCCTATAAACTTTTGCTACTCGAGGCGAGTAATTTGCATTAAATTGCTATTATAGAACGTTCCATCGTAATGCATGTCATCCATATAATTAGTAGAACAACAGAAGAACTATATTTTTTGGTATTCAGATGCGGTGCATCAATATTTATCGCGAAATTAATTTATGAAAAATATTAGTCGCGGAGCCAAAACACAGTAGACCAACCTTTGAGTTAAAACTGCCAGCGACCACTGGCATTTCTCGAGTTGCAGTTCTCTCTAATTAGAGAGAACTGCAACTCCGAAATGCCAGTGGTCGCAGGCAGTTTTAACTCACAATTTGGTGAAAAGTTGGTCAACTTGAAAGAAAAATATGGGCTTATTCCACTGCACTTAAAACACAAAAGTATAATTTTAAGAACGATTTTCTTCTATATGTATATTGTATAGAAGCCTGATTCTGTAAAACATGTATTTAAACCAAAATAACCAAGTAGTTATAGTGGAGGAGCGAGGTAAATGTTACTCTATGATATTATACAGTCAATAACGTATGTTTAGAAGTTATCTATACCTAGGCAGTCATATGTTCCTGTTATTATTGTGTATCAATCAGATAGAAAGCCTGGAAGTGCAATGAGTCGACGCGTGAAGTAGCAATGTTTTGATTCAATCTCCCCGCCACAATCTCCCCGCCACCACTCCCCGCCGCGGCGTGTCGCCTCCACAATGGGCCCCAGACATAACTACGTCACGGTTTGTTTACATCGGTGCATTGTGGGGATAAGGCGGGGTCGCCGCGGGTGGACCTACGAAGGGAAAACTACGGCGATGGAAGAATTTCGAGTTATTTTGCGCGAAATTGATATTCCAGGTGCTATATTACTGTGCTCTGTTCTCGCTGACAACACTATAGAGAAGACCTGAGGTAATGGCTGATGTGCAGAGGCTTCTAAACCAAGAAAACAGAGTCATAACAGAGCCTCGTCAAAAGGTAAGCAACTGGTAGGTACGTAATGTGTCCCTACCACTTGCTTACTTCTTAATGAGACTCTGCTGTGACTGTTTTCCTGGTTTAGAAGCCTCTGCACATCAACCATCACCTCAGGTCTTCTCTAGTGTTGTCAGCGAGCACGGAAATATAGCACCTGGAATATCAATTTCGCCCAAAACAACTCAAATTTTTTTCATCGTCGTAATCTTCTCTTTGTAGGCTGTAGCCTACATATTCATGGTTGTGATAGTATTAAAATACCTTATTAATTGAGTTCCTTTTGTTGTCTTTGATGTAGTAGTGCTACATCATGGTTTAAGTGTTACTTGACGAGCCAATGAATACTCTTGAGTCTATACCAACATCACCAACCTTTGCTTTGATTTATCTTATTACTCCATCCATAAACAAGTTGCATAACCACGGTGACATTACCCATCCTTGCCTCATGATACCTGCATGGTACTGTCGTCTACCGATATTTTTGTCCCTACACAAATCGGGAAAGCTCGCCGACAGTAATGGTTAGGTTGGTATCCGGTCATTTCGCCATACCATAGTCATTTCGCCATACCATAGTCATTTCGCCCACAGGTCATTTCGCTCACACTATGGAGTCATTTCGCCCACACTATGGAGTCTATAGGAGCTAGGAGGTTAGGTTATATTTGTTTAGTGTGTCGAGAACCCCCAACCCCCCGCTAGGAGGTTAGGTTAGATTTCTTTAGGTTAGGTTAGGGTAGGTTAGATTTGGGTAGTTTAGGTTAGATTTGGTTAGGTTAGGTTAGGTTAGATTAGATTTGGTTAGGTTAGGATAGGTTAAATTTGGTTAGGTTAGCTTAGGTTAGATTTGGTTAGGTTAGGTTATCGGTGGGTCAAGCCCCCTGCTAGGGTAGGTTAATTTTGGTTAGGTTAGGTTTATTTTGGTTAGGCAATTTCGTCATTTCGCCCACAAGACATTTCGTCCACATGTAAGTCAATTCGCCCACATGTAAGTCAATTCGCCCACTCTAAAGTCAATTCGCCCACACGATCCATGTCACGGAGTCATGTAACTATATCTTCCTCTGGCAGAAATGGAATGAACCACCAGTAACCTTGGGCGAAATGACGGTAAAATTCTAGTGTTTGCCCATACTCTCCCACTTCCCCTAAACAAGTTTGGGGACCTGTGGGAATGCGGGGTTTTCGGGTGGGGAACAAATTATTCGTCGGAAACACGTAATTAAAGAGTTGTGTAGGGGAGTAAAATTCCCTAGATCTAGGGTAATTTCTTTATATCTAGAGAAAATTGCCTAACCAAAATAAACCTAACCTAACCAAAATTAACCTACACTAGCAGGGGGCTTGACCCACCGATAACCTAATCTAACCAAATCTAACCTATCCTAACCTAACCAAATCTAATCTAACCTAACCTAACCAAATCTAACAGGTTAGATTTGGTTAGGTTAGGTTAGCTTAGGTTAGATTTGGTTAGGTTAGGTTATCGGTGGGTCAAGCCCCCTGCTAGGGTAGGTTAATTTTGGTTAGGTTAGGTTTATTGTGGTTAGGCAATTTTCTCTAGATATAAGGAAATTACCCTAGATCTAGGAAATTTTACCCCCCTTACACAACTCTTTAATTACGTGTTTCCGACGCATAATTTGTTCCCCACCCGAAAAACCCCGCACTCCCACAGGTCCCCAACTTGTTTGGGGGAAGTGGGAGAGTATGGGCAAACACTAGAAATTTACCGTCATTTCGCCCAAGTGGTTCATTCCATTTCTGCCAGAGGAAGATATAGTTACATGATTCAGTGACATGGATCGTGTGGGCGAATTGACTCTTATATGTGGGCGAATTGACTTACATGTGGACGAAATGTCTTGTGGGCGAAATGACGAAAATTGCCTAACCAAATAAACCTAACCTAACCAAAATTAACCTACCCTAGCAGGGGGCTTGACCCACCGATATGCTAACCTAACCAAACCAAATTTAACCTATCCTAAACCTAACCTAACCTAACCAAATCTAACCTAAACTACCCAAATCTAACCTACCCTAACCTAAAGAAATCTAACCTAACCTCCTAGCGGGGGTTGGGGGTTCTCGTCACACTAAACAAATATACCTAACCTCCTAGCCCTATAGACTCCATAGTGTGGGCGAAATGACCGGATACCAACCTAACCATTACTGTCGGCGAGTTTTCCCGATTTGTGTAGGGACAAAACTATCGGTAGACGACATTACCATGCAAGTACCATGAGGCAAGGATGGGTAATGTCACCGTGGTTATGCAATTTGTTTATGGATGGAGTAATAAGATAAATCAAAGCAAAGGTTGGTGATGTTGGTATAGACTCAAGAGTATTCATTGGCTCGTCAAGTAACACTTAAACCATGATGTAGCACTACTTATTATGAGGAAAGACAACAAAAGGAACTCAATTAATAAGGTATTTTAATACTATCATAACCATGAATATGTACAACCTACAAAGAGAAGACTACGACGATGAAAAAAATTCGAGTTGTTTTGGGCGAAATTGATATTCCAGGTGCTATATTTCCGTGCTCGCTGACAACATAGAGAAGACCTGAGGTGATGGTTGATGTGCGAAGGCTTCTAGACCAGGAAAACAGCCACAGCAGAGTCTCATTAAGAAGTAAGCAAGTGGTAGGGACACATTACGTACCTACCAGTTGCTTACCTTTTGACGAGGCTCTGTTATGACTCTGTTTTCTTGGTTTAGAAGCCTCTGCACATCAGCCATTACCTCAGGTCTTCTCTATAGTGTTGTCAGCGAGAACAGAGCACAGTAATATAGCACCTGGAATATCAATTTCGCGCAAAATAACTCGAAATTCTTCCATCGCCGTAGTTTTCCCTTCGTAGGTCCACCCGCGGCGACCCCGCCTTATCCCCACAATGCACCGATGTAAACAAACCGTGACGTAGTTATGGGTAGGGTCCATTATAACCTACATTGTCGCAGCAACAAGCCGATTTCGGCATTCTTTATTCTTCGTTTTTCCAAGGCATTGCTTATTGTATTTTGACAAGCGTTTGCCAGACGCAGCAGTACTGTCTTAGAAAACAGTGTGAACATCGCCCAAATTTTACATGCCACAATATACATGTAAAAAATATATTAAGCTTTGCTACTCGAGGCGAGTAATTTGCATTAAATTGCTATCTTAGAACGTTCAATCGTAATGCATGTCATGCATACACTTACTAGAACAACAGAAGAACGTTCTTTTTTAGTATTCAGATGCGGTGCAGCAATATTTATCGCGAAATTGATTTATGAAAAATATTAGTCGCGGAGGGAAAACACAGTAGACCAACCTTTGAGTTAAAACTGCCAGCGACCACTGGCATTTCTCGAGTTTCAGTTCTCTCCAATTCTCGCAACCCACTTTTTTTCTTCACAGTTCTCGCTAATAGGCTGCTAAAAAAAAGAAGAAAAAAAAGAAAAAAAGTGATCGGATCATCCTATAAGTGGGCTTAAAACCTTCCCCTGGTCAACCTGATTCCAAAACTGTGACATATGATGGGATTCCGCCACAGGGGGCGGCACCTATCGCGGACAGACAGACGGACAGACACACACACACACACACACACACACACACACACACACACACACACACACACACTTTCGCTTATGTTATTACTAGCCGCAAAGCCGCCCTCCGGGCGGCCTTTTTGGCTAGCTCCTGGGGAGGGCTATTGATGGGCCTTCGGCCCACCACCTGTGTTTGGTGGGCCAAAGGCCCACCAAACACAGACTCTCCAGATAGACCCATTACCCACCACCTCGGCCCACCAAACACAGACTCTCCAGATAGCCCCTTCTAACTTTCTTGAAATCATGGATGTAGAAATGTATGTATTAACGCCAACCCTTTCACATCATAGCCCCTTCTAACTTTCCTGAAAGCAAAGCCGCCCTCCGGGCGGACTTTTTGGCTAGCTCCTGCGGAGGGCTATTGGTGGGCCTTCGGCCCACCACCTGTGTTTGGTGGGCCAAAGGCCCACCAAACACAAACTCTCCAGATAGACCCATTACCCACCACCTCGGCCCACCAAACAGACTCTCCAGATAGCCCCTTCTAACTTTCCTGAAATGTATGTATTCCCCCCCACCCATTCACTCACCCATTACCCATCACCCCCCACCCATTCACTCACCCATTACCCATCACCACACACCCATTCACTCACCCATTACCCATCACCACACACCCATTCACTCACCCATTACCCATCACCCCCCACCTATTCCCTCACCCATCACCCATCACCCCCCACCCATTCACTCACCCATCACCCCACACCCATTATCCATCACCCCACCCATTCACTCACCTATTACCCATCACCCTACTTCAAGGTTTCCTCAATTCTCGCAACCCACTTTTTTTTTCTTCACAGTTCTCGCTAATAGGCTGCTAAAAAAAAAGAAGAAAAAAGTGATCGGATCATCTTATAAGTGGGCTTAAAACCTTCCCCTGGTCAACCTGATTCCAAAACTGACATATGATGGGATTCCGCCACAGGGGGCGGCACCTATCGCGGACAGACACACACACACACACACACACACACACACACACACACACACACACACACACACACACACACACTTTCGCTTATATTATTATAGATAGATAGATGTAAGTTAGCTATTCCCTCCCACAGCATTATTCTCTCTCTCTCTCTCTCTCTCTCTCTCTCTCTCTCTCTCTCTCTCTCTCTCTCTCTCTCTCTCTCTCTCTCTCTCTCTCTCTCTCTCTCTCTCTCTCTCTCTCTCCCTCCTCTCTCTCTCTCCTCTCTCTCTCTCTCTCTCTCTCTCTCTCTCTCCTCTCTCTCTCTCTCTCATACACCACTCCGTCTCTCGTTCCCCTTCTCTACTCCCTTCCTTCTCTCTCTCTCTCTCTCTCTCTCTCTCTCTCTCTCTCTC
The DNA here is from genome assembly GCA_016584305.1 of Chionoecetes opilio. NCBI lineage: Eukaryota > Metazoa > Arthropoda > Malacostraca > Decapoda > Majidae > Chionoecetes > Chionoecetes opilio. Next base: position 181,414 of record JACEEZ010017449.1, on the reverse strand, counting down.
TCTCTCTCTCTCTCTCTCTCTCTCTCTCTCTCTCTCTCTCTCTCTCTCTCTCTCTCTCTCTCTCTCTCTCTCCCAACAGATCACCACAGGAAATTACAAGATAAACAAACGTCAATATTTTTTTACCTTGCTGTCTGGCCTCTTTGTCATTTTCAAGAGGTCTTTGGTGTTCCTGAGCCTGTTTATAGTGGCACCTCGCACTGTCCAACACCTAGGGTACCAGAGAGCCTACCCACACCATGCCTCGGTGCTCCCCTTGATGTATGTAAGTCACAATCGAGTGTAAAGTATCTGAAGGAAACGTGAGTGACTTTAAACCACCTGCCGACAAGGAAAATCACTCTACTGGCATAACAATTAATTACTACTACAGCCGAATTGATGACCGCCTAAAGCACTGTCTCTAAAGGAGGAATGGCTGAGGTATTATTGTATAATTGGTACAACAGTGACTAAGACAAGGAAATTACGTGAATATACTAGAATATTCTATTCGTGAATTTAAAGTGGTACTGCGTAGTGGTTAGCACGCTCGGCTCACAACCCGGGCCCACAGTCTCGGGTTCGATCCCCGGGCGGAGCGAAGATAGATGGGCTCGGGTTTTAAGAAAAACCCGAGGCCAATATATATATATATATATATATATTATATATATTTAATAAATATATAATTTATTATAATTTATTATTTGCCAAAGGGGGGGGCCATGGCCGCATGCCCCCCCCTCGGTACGCCACTGGCTCTGAGGAATTATCCTCTAAACAAACAAACAAACAATATTCCTACTGTGGATATTTTTTCCCACTCTTCTGTCTGAGGCCACGGTCAAGTTCTTGCTATATAAACCAGGACATACGAGTGAAAAAGTTTGCTCAGACACTTCCTTCTTGAATATCTTATATATCATATCCTTTGTTTCACCAAGAATTACTAACTGAAGTATCAGAGGGAGTGTACTGAGCAGTCTTTAGTACAGTTTACGTCCCATCACAGCGAAAAGGCTGTCGAGCGGTCGTAAGCAGCTTCTCTCCTCCCAGGTTTTCTTTGATTGAGAACAGGGTTGACCGTCCAAAATATTTATGTCTCGTATATCAGATATCAGACAAAAAGAACAATTAACAGTTTTTGGATGACCAGAGAAAATAAGAAGAAAAAAAAAGAAAGAAACTAATAAGATAGAATAAGAGAAGAAAACTAATTAAAGACCCAGACAGCAAGAAGAAGCACGTCAGGGAGTGCCGGTAAAAAAGGCCTGACTCCCGACCAACAACTGAACTGAACTGATATTTTTCAGGATCTTCACTGGTATATCATGAAGTCCAAAGAATAAGAGTATCAACTGCAAAGTAATGTAAGTGATTAGGAGCAACGTTTTAATCACTGCCGTGCTGACTGCTGCTAGATTTTTTCCCCTTATTTTTTTTGCATCAGAAGGAGGAAAACAGCACCACTTTCCGAACTGAATATTAAGAAATATATTTTGTGTAATAAGTAGTGAATAAGTCGGTCTGAGGGAACAGAATTTATATCTACCAGTAGCATAATGTATTGCCTTTAGAAAAAATTTAGATGTATGCCAGTGCATCTAACCCCTCTCATTAAATAACGAGTGTCTCAGAGTTATCTGTAACATGTTTACAGGCAAGCAGTAAGGCTGTGAAATATGAAAATTAAAGAAAGAATACTTATATACATTCTCGACTTGTGTTTGGATTCCCTCAAAGTTTTTGTGCATGCGCAAAAGGCCACATGCTGGTTTTCTCCGGTTTGTTTGTTTACAGAATCAGCTGAGAGGCAGAAAAGCCGCAGGAACTGACAGGCGGAGGACAGCAGGGCAGAGGTTTCCTGACATCACTGCCCTTCAACGATAGCAAGAACAAGGTTAGAGGTTGGCATTAGTGTACATAGTAGGACCGTACTGTTATTAACCATACTGTCATCAAAGCTGTAATAAATTAATAACTATGCATGACCCTATAGCTTATAAAGTGTACGGATAGGTTCCGGTAAACTGTCATCGACCGGAATACTCGTCGAAACACGAACCGAGAACTTATCCTACTTATCCCCTTTTGTAATTGCAAACTTTCTAACAAAAACAGGGGCTAGTTGTTGCACAGAACCTCATCTGCCCAGCCATCGCCACGTCTACAACATATTGTGTCTCAGAAGATGAAGAGGACATAATCATTTGTTTCAAGATGAGCAGTAAACGCAAGGCTCCTGCAGCAGACGGCAACCTTAATGCTGGCATCTGCGATATGCTCATTGGTACGCCATAGAAATTCTTCATGATTTTACTAATTTAGACATTTATGAATAGATTATGAAACTATTGAAAGTATATGGCAATATTGTCTTATTAGCAGATGTCTTATGCAAGCATTCATACTGTAGGTCTCAGAAGTGTGATGAATGTAGAATGCAGCGGTGAAAGTATGTCTCACAAGAGGGAAGATATGAGGGCATTGATTTGTTTATGTGAAGGAAAAGGCTGTGAGTGAATGGGTGAAACATATTGAATACTTCGATTTGGAAGACAGACCAAAGAAATCTTGATGATTTCCTTTTTTTTCCTAGATTATTTATTTGTTTAATCTGTTCCTATTTTGAATGCCACCTCTGATATATAACAAAATACAGGAATACAATTATTTTTTTCAGAGTTGGCAGACTATGAGAAGAATGTGAATCGGAACATACATAAATACAATGCGTACCGGAATGCAGCTGCCGCCGTGGCCCAGCACCCAACCCGCATCACGAGTGGCAGTGAAGCCAAGCAGATCAAGGGTGTCGGCACCAAAATTGCCCAGAAGATAGATGAGCTTATCAAGACAGGAAAACTTGGAAAGTTAGAGAAGGTAGTTATGATTGATGTAATGTATGCAGTGGTGGATGAACTGTGATTGAAAGTGGTGTCTTTTACCTCCTTTTGCCCTTCCTATCTCACTCTCCAGATATTTCATTGGTTGGCCCATTCCTTGCATGGAAACTGTGCAGAGGATGACAGTTTTCAAACCTGATAAGGATGACGATGATGATGTAACATATTAGGGTTATACATAAAGGCATAGCTAGAAATTTTGTGCTAAAGATGTTGGAATTTTTTTGCAAGCTTTTATCATAGCATATTTTAACATCTTAGTGGAACTCCTTAAAACAAAATCCAATATACGTAGATGTAACCAACAGCAAACACAATTTTTATCAACATTTTTTTCATGTACAGCCCGATTCATTTCCATAAGCAAAAGCAAAGGTTTCTCTGTACTTCTTGTGACCTTCAGCAGTGTCTGAAAGGCACTTGCGGACATTCTCCCGGAATTCCCCTCCTTCTCCCAAAAAAATTTAACCTCCTTCCTCCAACAAATCCACATCCTGCATCTGATCTAACCATCCTGCCGTAACATTCCGTTCTTTCCCCTTCCCTCACCGTTTTGCTATTTTTCTATAACACCTCCCCTTTTTATGCTTTGCCATAGTGCCATATGACCTCTGATGTCTGGCACATTCACCTTTTTTGGCATTAAATCACTCAATCTGTACTTATAGAAATTACCTTCTATCTTGCCAATGTATTTGTGCATTCATTTAATCTAATGCTTTGATATACGTACTCGGGTGCACATTCCTTCGAGCTCCCTCAAGGGTATAGCAGCAACAAAAGCATTTCCATTACCTCCTGTCTGTACATTCTTGCACATTTCATTCTTCTCAATCTCCCATTATTTTTCTCCCCCAAGTATTCCAGCACAGTTCTCCTATTTGATACAGGGTCTTCCTTTCTTACCGACAGTACCCACCCCATCTTTGTAACCTCTCAAATTTTATAATAGTTAATGTGAAAGTACACAAAAGATACACAGGTTATTTTGCTTTCTATGTGTAAATATTAATTGAAAGGTTTTGCCATATACGTAGATACCTTAGAAAGAGCAAGACTAATTTTGATGATGTTCTACTCTTTTCAGTCATGTATAATGTCCAATTTTAACTCATTGTAACTAACCTTCCAGATCCGAGCAGATGACACCACTGTTGCCATCAGTCTTCTGACTCGCGTGTCAGGCATCGGCCCTGCCAAAGCGAGGGAGCTGGTGGAGCAAGGCATCACCACAATAGATGATCTGTGCAAGCATCAAGATAAACTCACCCATCACCAAAAAATTGGACTCAAGTAAGAGGCAGTATCTTTGGGTAAAATTTTTGCTTGAATCAGTTCTAGTTTCATCCCCTTTGTCTCAACAATAGTGATATTCAACAAGGAAAGCAGTTATTTGGTGACTATTTCAGCTTACATTACTTAAACATCAGGTGAGTCATGAGAACAGGGAGTCCTACTTAAAATTATCATTTGTGTAATTCAGAAGATTCTTTATTTTGTAAGCATGTTAATACAAGCAGTGTGGTGAAGTGAGTGTAGGTCCAGGCTAGATGGATAATGTATAAATGCCATGTATTCAATATGAAAAATCCCCAATTATGAATGCAGAAAAACTTGCAAATCTTTCAAAGAACTATAAGATACAAATTAGTCTTTACCAAATATATGAGATATGGCAAAATAAGTGAGTGTGGGCAAAAGATGCGGAAGGGTAGCATTTTGTTTTGAAGTCAGTTTTACTGCTTACCATTATGTACGTATGGTCAAGAAATAAGATGAGAAAAAAAATGGAAATACACTTGAGGCACTGAATGACGGAGAGCACTGCATTATATATACTGCTTAAATATACAGATGATCAGCATATTGTTTTATTAAAAGTTTTGCACCTCAAACTGCTATTCATGTTTTGTAGAGTTTTCATTATCGTTTGCAGATATTTTGAAGATTTTGAGAAAAGAATACCCAGAGACGAGGTGGAAGAGTTGGAGGAACTGCTGAAGCGCCACATCACTGCACTGGACTCTGAATATGTGGTCACCATCTGTGGCAGTTACAGGTAAGTGTATAATATTGATAAATATTTTTAGTATGAAATACAATATGAGTTGATATTTACCTGATGCATACTAGCAGCAATAAGTTCCCAAGAGCTAACCCCTAACCTAACCTAACTCCCTAACCCTATGCTTGTTGCAGGCGGGGCGCATCAAGCAGTGGGGATGTGGACGCCCTGCTAACCCACCCCTCCTACACGTCAGAGTCCGGCAAGGCACCCAAAAAACTCAACCAAGTGGTTGAGGAATTGAAAAAGAAAGATCTTGTTACAGACGTCCTCTCTATGGGAGAAACAAAGTTCATGGTAAGATGTCTTCCATTTTATTCCTGCAAATTGTAGACTATCTTGTTTTTGCTGGAACATCATATTCTGATGATGATGATGCAGGCTTTTATGGTATAACTCTCTATCTGGACATAAGTTTACTTTTGTACAAAATAGCCCCATCAACTCCTTCAAAAGACAGTTTTAAGATCACAGATTTGGGTGATGTTTATGAAGCAAGAACGGATTGTATTTCCTTCCATATGTTGCCATTTGGTACCTTTTAGGCCATGAATTAAACCATTCAGCCTCTTGTCCTAAGCATCCACACACACACACCAACAGGAAGGAAATATTTCATTTTTGCAACAAATTAGCAACTATTATATTTTTCTCTTATCTATTTTCTTTTTATCTTTGCTGTTGTTTGTTTGTGACACTATTTTTTGGACCTGCTTACACATCTATATCTTTCTTAGCCTTGCTCTTGGTGGGCGTCAATAGGCAACCTGAGGGTACTTTTATCTTGCCTATTTGCCTTGTGTGGACCAAAAGGCCTTTCGCAGACTCATTTTGTTCCTATATTCTTATCTCTTGCAAAGGGTTCCTCGGAGGGGAGCAGGCTTTAAATATTGATGATGATATGATGATGAATAACTTTGTCCTTCATTATAATTTTGTTGTGTGACATAAGGAGAGAGGGAACATAGTCCCAGCAATCATATTTTTCATGTTAGCCAGCTGTCATTACATGGCAAAGGACTTGTACCTATTTTCCTCATGGATGCCAGTGTTTATAACTTATTTCTTGTTTTGGTCCCTTTTGTTACATTGAAAGAATTTGGACCCCCATTAGTAACCTATAGAGTATTAAGAGTTGTAACAGATGCATATAACTAGGATTGTCCCAAGCTTACATGTCTTCATTAAATTATGTCTTTGTCTGAACAGGGTGTATGTGTTTGGAAGAAAGGACTACCTCACAGGAGGCTGGACATTCGGCTGTTGCCCCATGATCAGTATTTCTGTGGGGTTCTTTACTTTACTGGATCTGATATATTCAACCAAAACATGCGAGCTCATGCCCTGGAACAAGGCTTCACACTGAATGAATACTGCGTGAGGCCCGTAGGCAGCACAGGTAAGGAGTCTTAACAGGTTAATTTATGATGAAAATAATGATGTATAAAGAAGATTTAGTATAACTGATAGAGGTGTGGGAATAAATGCTCGTATTCATAGTCACATACCATGATTGCTCGTGGTAATTGCTATGATTTTGTTCCATTTCTACTCAGTCAAAATGATTCACTTGATCTTGTAGCTGCCATGGAAAGTACTAGAGCAATCATACAGTACTCCTATTGCAATCACAACAGAGCTGACATGACATATTGATTTAATTAGGACAAGACAAAAAGTGGACAATGACCACGTACAATGATGGTATGTGACTACGAATACGGGCATTAGAGCGATGGAGATGGTTAAATGTAACACCCTCAGATGGTTTAGTCACTTGGAGAGAAAAGAAAGAAATGAAATGAAAGATATGTAAAGGAATGCTAATGTATTTGGGTGTCGGTGTGAAAGAAAGCTTCCCTGTAAAATTGGAGGACATAGTGTCGGAGAGCTTGAGAGGAAGGAGAGATGGAGTTTGCAAGAGTTCAGTGTACAGATTGGAGGAAATTGAGACACTTCTGTAATTGCCACCCCATTTTAGAATTCTAAGAAATGGTCGTCAAGTTATTAGATTAGAACGACTAAAAAATCAAATACACTGCCCAATTTCTCTATAATTTGCACATATTACATTTGATCCTTATATTAAATTATTGAAATCATATACCTGACTTAATCCTTTGCAAAATATTACTATTATAATTTTCATTGATGAATATTTAGTAATGAAGTAAAACCCTTCAATGAAATCCATCCTCTGTTGCATGAAAATATACTGTAGTGCCATTCATAGTAATTGTAGTGGTTTGTTATGAAGAACTGAGAAACAAAATAATGTACAGGATGTGTTGTCATAATATTTTCATTTATGTGTGTGTTGTTGCTCCCACAGGTGTGCCCGGTGAGGCTCTACCTGTGACCTGTGAGGAAGACGTCTTTGATTACCTCAGCTACAAGTACAGAGAGCCGCAGCAGAGAAACATGTAACATTGTTCTATTACAACTGTATAGCCTGTCATGTATAAAGAGGTAGGTTTTGTAGTTTTTAGTTCTCTGTTTTGCCAGTAGATAAGGTTTATTTTACATTACTTACCTAGATCAAGAATCTCCTTCCTCTCTTAATGAAGTGGAACAAGATAAAGAATCTCAAAATCGTATAAAATGAGCCAATTTTCAACTGTGTGAGTATTGTCACACCATGCAATTACATACACGTATCTCCTCCCCTCCCTTAGAAACCTATTTTCATTATACAAACCTTACTGAGAAATTTATCAAATGAAATGTATGACAAATTATCATTGATTTAGAAATTTGGCACTCATTTCCTTCAGAGATTTACCTGTAAAAACACTCGTATGTCAGGGTTTTGGGTAATAATGGAGGAGAGTTTCACGTTCGTTTTCAGAGACACCAACTACTTTTTTTTTGGCCAACAATAGGTGCTTGTTCTAATGGTGCTAGTTTTATTTTGCACAAAAAAAAAAAAAAAATGAAAAAAAAAATTGAAACCTAACCTAACCTTATGTTTTAATGAAACCTAATCAAAACCTAACCTTACAGGTTTTAAAGAAACCTAACCTTAACCACAAAATATTATTATTTTTTTTTTTTTTTTTTTGGTTTGCGCAAAATAAAACTAGCACCATTAGAACAAGCACCTATTGTAGGCCAAGAAAAAATAGTTGGCGTCTCTGAAAACGACCGTGAAACTCTCCTCCATTATAACCGGGTTTTGTGTAGTTAGGGCTCTAAAGAATCATTTCATCAAACCTCCACAGATAAGTGTGTGATGCTTTCCTGTTGCACGCTTCTTCATTTGATGGACTTCCTTTGCACGGTGATGAGAGGGGCTGTGGATCCTGACTGACATCTGAAGGTAACCTGGGTGGTTGTAGTCATTAGCTGTTGACTTGTCAGTATTATTTACTGAGCAATTTGCAACATATACAGATTTTCTTTCTCATATTTTTTTGTTTATAGTAAATGGTATTGTTTCTTTCATATGACCTTCCTTTCTTTGGCATTGGGGGTGGTCAATTTAGTGTTATCTCGTCCTCATTACTTCATTGACTCAGCTGGTCTCAAACAGTGAGAGGAAACCTGTAGGGGCACGCTAAGATAGTGATGCAACTATGTATATTTTTAGCAAAGTGTGATGCAATTTTTTTCTCGAAAGCTTACATGCATCACCAACTATTTTTGTTTCATCATTATTTTTGACGGTTGCACTTCGGCTATTTTCTTTAAATAGGTTATGTACTCACACGTGTCATCATCATTGAAGTACTACATACATACTTCACATTTTTATGAATGGAAATAAAGAAAACAGTAAAACCAAGGAGTGAGGATTGTGCCATTTTTCTTATGTTTCTTGGGTGTGAGACATTACAAGATGTGACATGATAATATTAAGGAGAGTATTTATTATTTATATCAAACATTCAGTTATAGTACTACTTCATTAAACAGTGTTCATATATTCTTGTCGCTAATTTTATCATTCATGACATCGAAATGATATAACATGCCTAATATGTATGTGTTCTTTCTTACCTGATTGCATGTTCACAGGATTGAGTCAGACGCGTGGGTTTCTGTGTTCCATAGTCATTTATCATATTCATCCTTATTAGTGTGGCTACTGCTTGCACACTACATCAGCCAGTCATTTCTTCCATTCTCTAATACTCTGTTTGGGAAGCTATACTTTGTGACATCTTTATCTACTCTTGTTTTATATATTTTCATACTGTGTCCTCGTATTCTACATCATAGCAACATGCTATCCACTTGTATCGACTTGTATCATATATATCCTTGGCATCTCTTTGTTACTGCTTGATATTCTATTCATAAAAAGTCATTATATTCATGTAAAGCTCATTTTATTTTGAAAATAGTAAGATGGGAGCTTTGGACAACTCTTAATTTAATTTTCTCACTTCTGCTCATGTCATGGACACCTGTTGCTGATGGAATCATATGGTACATTATAACTGCTGGATAATAATATACCATCAGCTGTAGCAACAGTTTAGCGCTGGATTTAAAAAAAGCAAATCAGCTATATGCTTAACATTAAGGTAGTTTTCAACTTGTTACATCGACCAGAAGTCACACTTAAGACTATAAACAAAATGTTTTGGAGAAAGTGGTTTTAGTAATGTCCAGCGTGCTGTCTTAGTGTTTCTCTGTTGAATGAAACAGGAAGCACTCAGCATAACATGAGCTGTGATGGAAATGGGTATAAAAAGAACTACTTCTCCTGCAGGAGGCCTACCAGGTCTGATAGTGCTGCTTTGGTCTTGTGTAACACCACCACCTGACCTGCCAACCCTTCCTCTATGGATCCCACCACATACTCTGCCTCCAGTGGGGTGGCAGGAAGAGGATAGGATACCAACTGGTCATTGCTTTCACACAGCTGGTCCAGGGGAGATGCCACAACCTTGCGACTCTTGCCTTGCCTCCATAGTGCCACTACTCTTAGATCACTATCATGCCGTAGGTCAGATAACATTGGTGTGTTGACACGACTGCAACTCACGCTTGAGGCATTCCCCTCACAGCCATGTGTCCTGTCTGGTGTCTTGAGGCCTCGCTGGCCTATCTTGGGGGAACCTGGCAGGGTGGGAGGGCACGGGGTGACACTCCTGCTCCTTCCTGCCCTGCTGCGCGGCCGCAGATGCCACAGGTAGTCCACGTGGGAATCCAATTTGGCAGCTCCAGTGGGTAAAGTCAGGGCACAGCTCTGGACTAGGCAGCCACACACCACGCCCCAGTGAGCCTTGTGGCCACCCTTCTGACCAGGCTGATGGTTTCTCTCCGCATCGTACCTGTGATGTTAAGGTCAATTGAGATAAACACTGTTCTGATGCCTACATCCCTTAGCTAACCAGTATACTACCTCACCCTCACATACTAAACCCCACCAAACCCTCCTCGTGCATTCTTAAGCTTAAAAGGATACGGGACCAACACAAGGTCGCCCTGCAGCAGGAGCTGGAGTAGGGTGGCAGGGCTGCTCAGCACATCCCGCCTCACTTCTGCATGTAGCCCTGGTACTGTTCTCTCTGCCAGCTGTGCCAGTGCCGCTGTGCTAAACATTTCGCCGTGCTGCGTGGCACCTTGCGCCCTCCCTGCTGCCAGCAGCTCCTCCACTTCCATTGTTTGTGGGAACACTTGGGAAGCCATGCTGAGAGCCACCAGCCCACACCTGCCAGAGGGAAGTGTTGGTCAGAATACACAAACTATCCATTTGCAACAGTTCTTAAGCACCTGCACAGTCAGTTACCTGGCAGATGTAATGAAGCAAACAATGGATCTTTGTTATTTAAGTGAGAACACGAACTGTTACTTACTGGGGACCCTGCTGGATGATAGGCCTTAGTTGGGTGTACACAGAGAGAGTGTCTTCACTCTTTGCTAGGAACCCCCAATCCTTGGCTGCAGTGAAGGCAACCCTCACTTCTTCCTCAGGTGTTGGCAGTGGGAGATCAGAACGCACCACCACCATCTTTCCATAGGTTGATGTAGTGATGAGGGGGATATTTGCTGCCTTTTCTGTGTTAGGTCCCGAAGCTCCGGGGGGCATTGGGGGAGAGGATGGAGGAACATGCGGGGGAGGTGGGATAGAGGGTAGGGAAGGAGTGGTGGCAGCATCTACTGCTTGGGAGTTTGGCATTGGAGACTTGGGTGAGGCAGTGATGTAGGGAATCTCAGGAGGCGGCGGGATAGCTACGTCATCTACTGCAGGTGGGCGCTGATCAGGGTCTGAGGAAGGAGCACTACTCAGGTTAGTAAGTGAAGCAGTAACACATATGGCAGGGAAGGCAGGCTCTTGGCATGAACAGAGAGGGTTAGACAGCTCATCTTTGCCTTGGGTAAGAGAAGGTAGGAAAGGAAGGTTGAAGAGTACATTAGGGTCAGGAGGAGGTGGAAGAGGGAGTGGGGGAGTAGCCTCATCTTCTGACTTAGGGGGAGGAGGTAGGGGTGGCAAGTCCTCTTCTTGTTCATCCTCTGGGGGAGGTGGAAAAGCTGGGGGAGCATCTTCAATGCTGCAATAGGGGAGTGAAAGGGACTCTGATGGGAGCTGATTGGATGTAGCTGACGAGTCTGGTAGGAGGAGTGTTTGGGAAATGACACCCTCACTTACAGGAGAACTTGACTGGGAGCTTCTTGAAAAGACTGGTGATTGTGGATTTGAGGACTCCTCTGGTACAGGAGTGAGTGCAGGCTGAGGTGGAGGGAAGGAAGATGAAACAGGGGGTGGAGGCAGTGGTGGTCCCTTGTTCCACTCCTGCACTGGAGGTGGTAGGTGAGGGGCAGTGGGACGGGGAGGAGGTGGAGGTGAGGACCTGTGTACAGAGATGGATCTGGGTGGTGCAGGTGGAAGGCTTGCAAGCTGAGGCGTTCCAAAGGGGTGGTTAATGGGCACGAGTATGTACTGCCGCACTGGGGGAAGCGGGGGTGCCAGGGATGACCTGGGAGTGTTGTGGCAGGAGCGAGGGGGTGGTGTAGGAGGGGTCTTGGAGCGAGGTGCTGGCGGGGGTGAAGGCTGACCATCCAGGAGGCTGCCGGGTTTGGGAGAAGAACTCAGTGAGGGAAAAGGTGTCTCATTCCCCACTGGAAAACTGTCTTGAAAGCCAGTCCAGTGGGAACACAAAAGGACTTCTTTTTTAGAGGCAGATTCAGTGCTATCTTCCACTTGTAAAGTTGTGTTAGTGTGGTCATCAGAACTGCCTGAAGGAAGAGGGTCAGAGTCTGAATGGGGCTTGTTCCAGGATGTGGGAGACACACTAAGAGCGGGATTTACTGTGTTAACGATTAGTGAGGGACATGCAGGAGACACACACGTGGAGGGGCCGCTACAGTATGCATCCACACATGCATGTTTCAGCACAGTGGCTTCAGAGGGACAGATGTGTGGTGAAAAGGCAGGTGAAATGGGAGTAAGGTGAGGTAGTGAAGAAGGGATAAGGGGGGAGGTCATTGAGAGGTCGCAGGCTTCAACTTTCAGTTTCACAGGATTTCTATTTTGGGGGAGTCCAAAAGGAGACATTTTACTTGTTTCAGGAACATGGGTTCCAGGTTGGTCAGCTGTACTCAGTACAGTGGTTGGTGCAGCCTGTGGGAGTGAAGAGTCTGAGGACCTTGAAGTTGAGGAGGCTGGAAGGTCAGCCGACAGGTTTTCCAAGTTTATGACCACTGCATTAAGCAGTTCCATGGCTTCCATGGATGCACTTGACTCTTGTGTTGCTCTACAAGGCTCAGGCTTAGGAAGACGTGGACTGCAATGGGTGAAGGTCGATGGTGTCCCGCTGCATGGAGATACAGTGTTTCTTGCAGTATCATTGACAAGAGTTGCTTCACTATGGGTAGGAAGGTGTAGAGCTTTACCTGAGGATATGTCTCTGAAGGTTGGAGTGATGGTGCAATGGGCAGGAGAGTGAGTCAATGATGATGGCAACACTGGAGAGTGTGGCGAGACCACCTTCAAAATTTCTGAAGAGATGTCATCCTGCCCTACAGCCCTTCTTTCATGGACCTCTGCAGCAGGCTGGATGCTGCCAGCTAATGAGGCCTTCATGATTTGGGCCTCTGTATTCTCTGGTATGTCAGGTTTGCTAACATTCACATCTCCATTCTCTAGCTGTGCATCTTCTAGTTCCTCCAGGCCTGAATAACTAACATTTCCATTCATATCCTTCACAACATTGTTGTCACCATTCTCTCGGCATTCCATCACATCCCTAACTCCGTTATGGTTTTCTTCTTCCTTACACACTTTCTGCACACTTCTGTCTTTTCCATCTAGTTCGTCATTTAATTCTCTATTTTCACTTCCATCATTGCTGCACACTTTAATTTCTTCCTTTCCATACACATCACTCATTTGTTTCTCTGTTATTTTCTCAGGGAGTTGTCCATTTTCTAGTGAGGCTGTGGAGTGAGTTATCTCATGGCTTTGTGACGTTTTCTCATAGGTAGTTCTTTGTGAATTGGGGTTTATATCAAGGCTGAAGTGATTTGAGCAAGAGAGTACATATTTATTGCCAGAGGTCTTTTTGGCAATCTCTTTAATATGATTTACATACTGATCTGTGACAGAAGATGAGGGAGGCTGGGATGCACATATGTCAAGGTCAAAAGAAGAATAACCTTGAGTAGGGGGTATTGAACTGTGGCAAGAAGAGGAACTGTTCTCAAGGGAGGCTGCTTGTGATATGGAAACTCCAGATGATAATGAAATTTCTCCATCGTGTGTTTGCAAAGATTCTAATGAAGTTATAGCTCGGGGTGTGTTGGATCCTGAGTTCAGTGGAGATTCAGATTTACACCAGTAAGGAAGTGGGGAAGAGGGGAGAGGAGATGCAACAGGTGTGAGTGCAGGACTTGGGAAGAGAGGCGTGAGGTAATCTGATGGCATGGGCGTGATGGTACATGAAGTTGTACAGGCTAAAGATCCTGCCTCACTTTCCCCCGTGGTGTACGCTGTGTCTGAAGTTGAGAAACCAGAAGTTTCTGTCTTTATAGTGGATGCATCCTCTAGCTGAGAGTCCCATTCTGATGAGAGTGACAGTGTATCTGTTGTGAGGGAACCAAGGCCAGAGGACACTGAATCGGGGTCTGTCGGAAGGGAAGGGAGTGAAGGTATATCAGTGGAGAGTGGTGACGCCATCAGTGCTGGTCCAGCAGTGTCATTGGTGGTGCCAGAAACTTCACTGGGAATAGACATCCCATCCTCACTCTTGATAGATTCCATCCTTTTGTATTGTCCCGTTGTTTGTGTTTGGCACTCTTGCTGATCTAGCTTTGAGGCGATGAGGAGGGATAAAAGTGATGGATCAGTTGTGAGAGAGTCATTCTTCAAGGTGTCCATGAGCACTGATGCATGTGACACGAACTCTGAAGTGTTTGACTCTAGCGTGTATTCTTGACTAGCACAGATGAAATTAGGTGTCATTGAGACATCACTGGAAGGTGTTATGCTATCATCAACGCTGCATTGAGAGGATAATGTGATGTCATCCGTGGAAAGGGATGACACACGAAGGGTATGAGGAGGCAGTGGCGATAGGGCTGAATCTGGTGTTTGAAAGTAAGATGCTGTCAGTGTTGATGATGACGCTAGACTCGAAGTAGAACAATTTTCTATTGAATGGTCCTCACACCCTTCGGACTCCACAGCTGACTCAGGGTGGAGATCCAAAGCTTCATTAAGATTGGTGGCATCGTGTGGAGTGGGCGAGGCTTCATTTAGCAGGCGTGCTGGTGGAGTTGGGGGAGGAGGAGGAGAGGGTCGAGGAGGAGCAGGAACTGGTGGAGGTGGAGGAGATGAAGGAAAGATATCAGATGTAGAAAAGAAACCAGGAGGAAGCTTTGGGTCATACTCTGACTTAACTTCTGGGGATGGAGGGTCATAACAACACATGTAGTAAGGAGAAGCCATCTCCTTCCACAGGGTGAGAGGTGGTGGAGGGGGAAGGTCAGCTATAGAGAGATCAGAGATGGAGTACGAAGGTGGAGGTGGTGGAGGGGAAGGAGATGAACTTAGAAACACTTCAGAAGAACATGGCAAGAAAGGGGGCAGGGGTGAGACAGGTGTGCCCTCCATGACAAAGGATATATAGGGACGTGGGGGAACTCTAGGGATGAGGAAGCTTCTACAAGGACAGTGACGAGGGGGTGGTGTTGGGGGGAGGATCGGATGGTGGCTGGGAATGGCAGTAAGCTGAACAGTGGGAATGCTTCCCACAGCCAGGGTCATTCTACCATCTGAGGCGAGAGAACATCACAACAATTACAACAATTACCTTACAGTAGCTACTACTATAAGTACGTAAAAAATATTGCTTATGATTTGTTCTATTAGTTCTTCAAAAATGTGTGTGCAAAATCAACTAGACAATTTGCTATACTTTGGCGGTATGAAATTGATAGTCTGATTAATGAGTACCGAATTTTCCTAACATTGAATTGTATATAGATAAAGTTAATTTCCCGCACTTTCAAAAGTAATTTTCATCACATAATTATGCTTGCACTACAAGTTAAGATACACTGTTGTACTGTAACGTATGTAAGAAGCACATAGACTGGAGCAACAGCCTAGGAAGCCATCAGCAACAAAGCAAGGTTAGGCTATATTGGTTGTACTAAGCAATGGGCCAGTGGCAGAAGAGGGGAGAGAGAGAAAGAGACAGACTTTTTATCCATATATTTCGTGCTGTGGCATGGACCATTTCCTGTTTCAGATGGCAAAGGTACACAAACACACACACACACACTCCACATCTGCTTCTCTCTCTCTCTCTCTCTCTCTCTCTCTCTCTGCCTGTCACTAGGTCTGTCGCCTTTGGGCGTAATAAATTGATTAAATAATTCTCTCTCTCTCTCTCTCTCTCTCTCTCTCTCTCTCTCTCTCTTCTCTCTCTTCTCTCTCTCTCTTCTCTCTCTCTCTCTCTCTCTCTCTCTCTCTCTCTCTCTCTCTGGAGGTTGCGGTATAGATTATGCTATTTTATCCTGCTTCTAATCATGAAAGGAAAATTGGTATTTTTAGCACCTCTGGCATAATCGAGAGAGAGTCCACATAAAGAGAGAGAGCGGTTGTGGAAATAAGTAAAGGATGGGTGGAAGGCTGTCTGGCTGGGTTATTTGTGGGCGTCTGAGTTGTTGTAATGGACCAACGCCTCCCTTGCTCTGAGCTCTGAGGCCACCAACACCCAAACTCGCTCTTTCTTTCTTTCTGCCTCTATTTTCTGCCTAATAAGCCTGACCCTCGGCCCCACGTGGCTGTGACGCATGGTACTCGTGTGGCGAAACAATGATCATTATTATTAGTTATTATTAGCTAGGTAGTGTAGTTCTTACCATACTACTACTACAACTACTACTGTACTACTTTTTACTATTACTACTAATACTACTATAATACTCGATTCCTACCCCTCCTCCCGCTATCGCTGCCACTTATAATCCCTGAATGTCCCCAGTCTCCGCCCCTCTCCATTTTTGGCACAGTCTCCCTCCCTCCCGAGTGCCACAGACCATCGCATGACGCTCGCGAGTCACCATGAACAGGAGACATGTGGCACTAGAGATTATACCAGCATTAATATTATTATTGTTATTACGTATTATCATTATTACTATTATTAGCATCGTCACTGTTGTGGTTAAACTCATAATCTTATAATTTCTCAATCTGTTTTAGTGTGAGCGAAGGGTGGTGGTGATGGTTGTGGCGGCAAGGAAGACGGTATGACGCATTCAGGGTATTAATGGAGCCGCATCTTCTACTATTACGTCATCTTCTATTTTAATACCCGACAGCACACCTTCCCTCCCTCCGCGGTGGTCAGCCTCACACCACCTGGTTCAGTAGCCTATACATTTAGCGCGCTAGTCGTATTGCTCTCGTATGGGCGCGGTCAAAGCCAACTCTTGACTGGCTTCGGGTGTGGCCATTGACGTCGGCCAAGTGGTTCTTCCAGTCTAATGTGGCTCGCCCTGTAATTATCTTTTCATGTATACTGAGATAGGGAGGATATAATAATTATGTACCTTTATGCTTGACTTTGGTTACTAATTTATAAAAGATGAAGCTTTGTTAGAAAATATATATACGTTTGCACACATTAATTTTCACCCGCGCATTTTCGTTGAGGCGAAAAATTATGCGTGTGATAATACTGTACCCGGCTTCCTCTCCCACTCACAAAACCTATTACTTTATTTTACCCTTCTCCTGTAGACCTTCACATTCTTTTTAGGTATCTCTTTCTCCCTCCCTGCCATGCACGCCATACCAACACAGGCCTCTCACAGAAACTTAAAAAAATTTACCCATTTTTACTCACGTTTTGTATTTTGCTTAGAGATTTAAAAATTTTCCTACTTGACTATGAAAGTAGTACGTACTCGTAGAAACAAGAATTTAAATACGAATAAGAAATTGCGGGTGCTACTATAGCGTGCGGTCTACATCGGGGCTTGCAGTCTACGCTCCCCTAACGTGAGGTCTACAAAGATCCCGCCTGACCTGACCTGACCTGACCTGACTACCCCATAGCTTTAATGCGCATTCTAACAAGTCCGCACCTGACCTAACCTTACCTGATCTGAGTACCGGGACCCTACTCAACCTTGTAAAATAGGAATCAACGAAGTAATGTCTCAGTATCCTCCTAAAATTCAAGCCGAGAACATCCGTCTGACACTCCTCTACAATACTGTTGAAAGAATTCTACAGAAGTGTCATCTTGACAGAAGAAACAGCGGTTAAGTTTTTACGTGAAAGCAATCTTCTGGACACACCACAAGAAGCAGAGCCTTGTCATCGATGGTATAGTGTTATGTAAGAAAAAAAAGTGACAGGGGTGGGGAATATGTGCTTAATAAATTACTTACTAAAGTTTTGTTTTTTCTATAATACTCTACTGTATAATAGACAATATCATATAGCAATACTAAATTGCAGCCTGAAGTGTCAGAGTGTAGAGTGTAAGTAGCGAGTAAGAAATGTAGATGGCACGCTATAGTGTAAAATGTCCCGGTAGACCGCACGCCATAGTGTAAAATGTCCCGGTAGACCGCACGCTATAGTAGCACCAAATTGCGAATGCGTCAAAGAATCATGAAGGTCTTTTAAATGCATATGTAAAAGGAGAAAACTAATAATAATGTGAAGATGTAATGTTCCCGGAATGAAATTGAGAGAGAGAGAGAGAGAGAGTAGTAGTAGTAGGTACTGTGTACCATGTTTTTGTGGCATGTGACAGCAGTCGCTTCACTCCCTTTTTTGGTGACCAAAATACCATCGTGCTACCCCCTATCCTTTGTGTGTGTAACATAACGCCCACACCCTGGCAGGACCGCGGCCTTCCATATGTTTAATCCCACAAGCGTAGTTTTCATTCACAAACATGCTAGAGACCACTGAGACTCTCTCTCTCTCTCTCTCTCTCTCTCTCTCTCTCTCTCTCTCTCTCTCTCTCTCTCTCTCTCTCTCTCTCTCTCTCTCAGTTGGCACCTGTTATTCGTATTTTAGCAGAGGTGTGTATAAAGAGACATTCATGAGTAATGTGAATGTATTCATATTTAAGGGGACCGCCCACCCTGAATATATCGAAAATTCATAAAAATTATCGAAAATCCTTTTAAGTCATATAATGGTAGCTGTGGCCTTGGGCAACACACTGATATATAGTTTGTCCCTTAAAAGTATATTTAAAGGTGTTTAAATCCCCCCCCCCCCCCCCCCCCCCCCCGCACCACGCGAGCGCCACGCCTCGTTCTGTTTACATCTGTTTTGACGATAAAATATCAATTATAATGCTTGTTTTGCCTCAAAAGTAAAATGGAACCAATAGACAAAACCCTTATAGGGTTTACTGACATAACACTTAGTCAAACAAAACAAAAAAAATTAGGGCTCGTTTCTGAAAATTAAAATTATTCTTATACAATTTCCTACTCCTTCGTCAGTTTTTATCCGATCTTTACATTTGAGGTATCAATGGATAGCTGGATAACAAATGAAGAAAAGTATGATGGAGGTTTTTTGTTTATGTCAATTAGGAACATGGCACTAGTGTTTCAAACCGATTTTTGGGGAAAAAATTTCAAAATTTTCCAAAATTTTATTTCTCGGTGATAAAAAGATAAAGAAAACCCACACCATATAGTCTTTCATCATAAGTAGAAGAGTTAATGGTTATAAATTAAAAGTAATCCACCAATAATCTTACGAGTTGAAAGCAATTCAAATCAGCCTAATTTTCCTCTTTTTTTACATTTTTTATATTTTGCAAAAAACTATTGGCCAGATCTAAATGAAACTTATGTTTTGAAGTCCTTACTTAGCCCTAAATAACTCATCAAATTACAGCAAGATCCATCTGTAAACAAGATTTAGGGTGGGCGGTCCCCTTAACTGCTCTCTCTCTCTCTCTCTCTCTCTCTCTCTCTCTCTCTCTCTCTCTCTCTCTCTCTCTCTCTCTCTCTCTCTCTCTCTCTCTCTCTCTCTCTCTCTCTCTCTCTCTCTCTCTCTCATATAAGTTGTTTCATCCCTAATTCCCCCATAACCATCTTGGTCCAACCATATGACATTGATTTTTGGGAACAAACTATTATAAGTACTGTACATTATTAATACGCTTAAAGCGCATCATCATTCCCTATATTAGGTTGTATGTGTGTGTGTGTCGTTCACCCATGGTCTTGTCCACGTGAGCCGGACTCGCGATCGCCAGTTTCACCTTCTTGAAGCGAGCTTGGAGCTCAGTATGACCGATCTTTGGGAAATGCCCAAATTTTGGCCTTATTTTCTTATGTTCTTATGTAATGCTGGGACACCCCCCCCCCCCCCCCCCCCCATCCCCTTGCTCAAGGAGAACAGTTACCGCCCGAATTTGTCAGTGAAAAATCCGCGGGAGGGAGCGACGATTAACGGGCTAAAAACAGAATGGCGCGCCAACGCTTTATACATTGGACCATCGTGGCGGTGTTTGAGAATGTGTGTGTTTGTGTGTGTCTAAAAAACAGTATGCAACATGTTACAATATTACTTCCCATTACATCGTCCACCTCACGAATATAGTGACGATGGTGTGCATCACACGGGACACAAACACCGGCCCTCCCGCGTAACAGGTGAGGCTTCTATCACTGCTGAACCACTGAGGTGTGTAATGACATGCTGGTGTATTTACCTAGTTGTAGCATAGATGCTTATTCTCTACTCGTATGATCATGCCTCCGTATTTATGTTTATCAAGCCTTTCCTATTAAATTGATGCACACTTTTTGCCGGTATCACCTCTTCTAGTTCGTTCCAGGCATAGTCTGATCACGCGCTGAAAACGCGATCTACAGCTGTTACTCTCACAGAGAGAGCTTGGAGCTCATACCGATCTTTTTGTTTAAAGGTGGGGCCTCACACATCACACACACACCCATTCCTTTACTCAAGTGGAATAGTAACCACCCGCATTTGTCAGTGAAAAATCACTATGAGCGAGCGGGTATTGAACCCACGACCACAGAATGGACAAGTACGCTCAAGACCACCGAGCCACGCAGGCGGTTGGGTGTGTGTGGGCAAGCAAACATATTGAGATTATTAATTAAGATTATTTCGTGATTTATAAGACAAGATCACTGAAAATAAGAGCCAGAATTAGCAGCTGGTATAAATCTGGCATATGTCAAGTTTGATCGCCTCCACCATTCCCCCCCTCGTCCCCCATCACCTGTACTGCTTGGCAACTGCTGACTCGTATACTTGGCTACGACAACTGACCCCAATCTTGGTACTGTTATCTTGCCAGTACAAGTAGCATTTAACACATGCCATGGATGCCACCGAGGAGCTTGTTACAATGTTTAAGTGAAGTAGATAGCACGATCAAACAAGATGTCACAACTTCCTCCTATTTCTTCACACACTCGCGATCCACTCCTCATGTGCTTCATATATATTCACTTTTCTATTTATGAGTACATGAGTGTATTAATAACGCCCCTTTTGTCATAATACTGTGATGAAGAGAATATAGGTACCGTCAATAATACTATAGTCGCCACTGCACTAATGTCGCCAGGCGTCAAATATTACGAATTTTAGCATCATTACAGACTTGTATGTGCCACTAAAGACACGTACATAATACACATTACTAAGCATATGCCTCTTCAGTGGCACATACAAACCTGTAGTGATGCTAAAATTCGTAATATATGGCGCCTGTCGACATTAGTGCAATGGCGACTAAAGTGTTATTGACGGTAGCTACAAAGATATCACTGTGCTGATTCATTATAATTGTGTGTGATATAATGAATGTGTTTAACCTATCGTACCTTGCACTAAGAGGCGCCCACACGGGACCTGCTTTACCTGTGCTGCATCGGGGACGGGGGAGCGGCACACGCGGGGCTCGGCAGGCGTCGGTGGATGCGTACAGCGGCACACGTATTGTTCTTCTCTGCAATAGAAATGGAGGGTGACATTTAAGTATTTATGCTCTAGGCTACATCTCTTAATTGGTTGACTGTTTTAAATATTTGTTGTTTGAGTTTTAAGGGTAATAAGCACAGAGTTATAGACAAGTTACGAGTCCGAGTTAAAGTTAAAGAAATGGAGGGTGACATTTAATTATTTTTCTTATCAACCTTAATTGGTTGACTGTTTTAAAGATTTGTTGTTTGAGCTGTAGGTGTAAAAAGCTATGATGTGGGTTCTTGAACATTCGTAAGCACTCACAGTTCACTACGGTAGAAGGGCGCGGCACGGAAGGGCGCGGCGAGCACTATCCCCCTCTGAGCTATTTCCACTAACTGGGCACTGGCACTGGCACTGGCTGGGGTAGCGTCGCTGTCTGGGCCTTGAAGCTCCGCCTTCACTTGCTGAGACTCCGCAGCACGCAACCAAAATAACCCTGATTGGGGCTTGCATACTACCTACACTCCCTAACGATAGGATACATTGAGTGGAGAAATATTAGTCACTTATTTTTTACCCTATTACATGTGCAGTAGCTTCATTTTCTTAAATAACGCGTGAATTTGTGCTTAAAACATACATACAATCTTAAATGAAGTAAATTGTTATTTTTCCACGTTTTCTTCACAAGGTTTCTCTCACATTGTTTACCTCAATCAGCTGATCCTCCTCCAAAGTCCGAACCCGTGTAAGTGACTTGACTTCATCGTATGTCATATATTGTGATATCAGTGGTTCAATTCCGAATAGTATTCCATATATTCGAAACTATAACTGAAGAGATAGACCGATGTACAATTAGGTGTAACATGTTTGATGGATGTACGACCACCATACCGGTAAATCATAATCAAAATGTGTAGCTTATGCAATAGATGGTTGTATGGCAGACACGGTAAAAACGATGAAAAAAATATGCATAGATACACTCTATATGCATCAGTGTACCACGAGTCGGGGGGATGAATTAGAGGTTTGGTTTTTGGTCATATAATAAGATGGTGTATTAAGCCCAAGTCAAGGCCCATTTCGTTTACTGAAGAGTTGGAGGACAGTCCGACGAGAGAGGCTGACGCATAACAAGCTTGTGTCTCCTATTCCTTACTTCTGTCGAAGTGCCAGGCTACGATGCTTGCTGCAGCCCGCCTCTTGAGGGCCTCGGCAGTACAGTATGGGGGCGCCGCGAGGTGGTGCAGCGTGCAGGTGGGCAGCAAGGAGTTTTTCGACGACCTGGTGGGGAAGAAGAAAGTGGTCGTGTTCATGAAGGTGAGTGGTGCATCATCCACATGTTCGGTTCTACTGCAGTTTACTACAATACAAGGCACGCAGTTATAACCGTCCTCAACTTGTAGATCTGACCATTTGCAATATTTCCAACCCCTACCTCAGTCGTTGGAGATTAATAATAACATAAGGGGGTATGAGGGAGCTGCGTCCACCAGTTAGATTAGGTTACGTAATCAATGTCCAGGTTAGGTTAGTGAACTAGAGGGGGGTCTGGGGGGCGCAGGACAGGAAAGTATTGAACAATAGGGAGTATTGTGTTAAACTGCAGATTAACCCTAGTGATTATTATTTGAATAAGGTATACGTAGATGAAAAAGGTAATATGTAATTATTATGTTAGATAATGCTGCCATCTAAGATAAAACTATATATTTAGTACAGGTGATAGTACGATTTGTTCGATTTTGTTTCAAATATATATCAGAAGTTACCTGTATTATGATAATGAATGATAACGTCATACTTTATGGGGTTTATGCGCTCGGAATCACCTCTGGCCACAGTCTGATCTTTATAGCCCATGTGAATATGTAATGAAAGTAATAGTAGATCACACACTTCAGTTTATGTGATCCTGACATTGATTTAACTACTTTAAAAAAAAATACATCTTTAAAACATCAAATTTCCAGACATATAGAGAAGACAAGTTGGCTGGAAAAATCTCTGATATGATCTGATAGCTTTTCTTTATTATGAATTGGGTATGATAATGAAATAAAAATTATTTCTAGTACAGCAAACATCAGTACTTATCAGAGTGCAGATGAATATGATATAATTGAATTTTTGTGTACATACATATAATACACCCATAAATCCCTTTCTCAATTTTCCCTCCACATAGAGAGGAATAGGGGAATAATCATAAGGTTAGGGTAAAATATATTGAAGGCTTATTTATTGTGTATCAGCAGTAAAGCTCAATATCTACTTCCCTCAGGGCACACCGGACGCCCCGAGGTGTGGGTTCAGTAATGCCGTGGTGCAGATCCTGCGCATGCACGGGGTGGAGTACAGCGCCCACAATGTGTTGGACGATGAAGGCGTGCGACAAGGTGAGCTTTGGGGACCTATTGTTTGCTATAAGTATAGGACAGGAAAGGTTTTTTTTTTTTGGGGGGGGGAGGGGGGGGGAGAAGTAGGATGACTAAGTTGTTGAAATTTTTATACGTACTACAGTAATAGTGTTGTGGAAGTCTATATTTTTGTTTTAATATTTTGTTTTTTAGACCGAGACAATCCAGAGGAGGTCCATTGTCTTGTTTACTATGTCAGATCCTTTTATTATTTTCCTATTCTTTTCTTTTTTCTCGCAAATACTTCTTACTCTTTTGTATGCCATAATCTCTCCGATAAATTTTGAAGAAATTATACATTTTAACCATTTAAAAACAAAACAAAATTCTCCCTGATGCTTCTATAAAAGAAGCATTATATGTTCTGTTTCCTTGGAAGTAAGTGTTTCATACATAGAATTTTCGCACACATAAATGAATTAGTTAAAGATACCAAGATAATTGTCTGCATGTATTTTCCTTTGTTTTCAGGAATTAAGGAGTATTCAGAGTGGCCTACAATACCTCAGGTATACATGAACAAGGAGTTTGTGGGCGGCTGTGATATCCTCCTTCAAATGCATCAAAATGGTGAGCTGATAGATGAGCTGAAAAAGGTGGGCATCACGTCAGCTCTTTTAGAAGCAGAGGCTGGCCAAGGGGACAAAGAAGACAAGTGAATATTTATGGCATAGGAATGGGATTTCATGTAGATAGTATTTAAGTGTGTGTGTGTGTGTGCGGGTGTGTGTGTAGAGCATGATATATTTAAGTTTTCATTTAAAGTGATGGTTATTTGCAAACTGTCATAGGCAGTCAAATGCGATGATTTGCTGGACTCTTTGTTACCTAAGGAAACAAGATTCATGTACATAACTATAAATACTATTATTATATCCCAAGAGTTTCATGACCTCTGCACAGTAACACGAAACTAAAAGAAAAAGTCGGGGAATGTAACATTTACTTAGGGACAGTAAGAAGGATTAGGAAACGTCTGCCAGCCATACCCCAGCAGTGCCGGGACTGTTGGGCCAACATTGCATTGCTAAGAAACTGTATCAATATCCTTATTGATCTTAAAGTTTTAATTAATTGCAGGTTCTTTTCGACCCCCTTCCTTTACGTGCCCTTTCACCCCTTTCTAAATTTTCAAAGCGCTATTTCTCCGTTATTATTCCCCCCCCCCCCCCCCCAAAAACAGTATGGCTAAGACACGTCGTGGTGGTGTTCATTTCTCTGTATCAATATTTTTATTATTAGCCTATTGTGATTTTTTTTTTTTTTTAACTTAAAAATTTCATTTTTTTTGACAAAAACAAATCACAGTTCATAGATATAAAAATATACGTAACAATGCTTTGAAGAGCAATGATTGTTCTTGCTCTTAGTTTTTGTTCCAATGCAATCAACCAAACATTTGCTGAGAAATAGAATTTTGAACATAGAAAACTTATGTTTTGAGATACGGGCCGATGAAGTTTGTCCATCGATTGCACACCTGTAATGGCAAAACATGAAGTGATTTCAGGTATACTTTATTGTTTTTTAGGATTATTTACGTCTTGATAAGAAATTCACATGTATTTATAGCAAATCAGGCTCCTAGGTACCCCCTGCCCCTGCCTCCTTGAAGGCAAGGTATTATCTCTTCAGAGTTGCCCAGACTCCTCACTGGCTAGGAAAATTATGTAAACTTAGAAGTTACCAGGTGCATAGTCTCCTGATGTTTGTTCTTTCATTTTGGCTTTGGGTTGTAGCTTGCCTTTGCTGTGCCTTCTTTCTTTATCTTGTTGTGAGAGGGATTTTCTTAGTGCCTTCAAGTTGACTTTGAAGGATTTCAGCAGACTTACCTTCTGATAACCAAAGTTATGGTCCAATATTGCTGACTGCAACAAACGAGTCTTTTGAAGCCAACAAACTTAGTGTTCCGTGCACGTGACCACATCTTGCTGTGGAAGCTCTCATTTGTGTTGTGTCAGTCCACGGACACATCTCTCCAGGATGTCGCGCGATGTAGAATGGGTAGTAGAGGGGTAGGGTGGGGGGAACCATCTATAACTACGGAACCATAAGGTATTTTGCGCTAAAATTTCAGAATTATACTACTAAAGTTGTTGCCTTTGCTCAGGATTTTTTTTGTATTTTTAATTATTTCCTTATTTTTGTATTTCTAGCCGGACGCTCCCATTAAAGGGTTCTCACCCAGCACAGGCTCAAGGGCTAATTTGATGAGCCCTGAGGCCACGCGCAGCATTGCGTATGTCCCCATCTTTACCTTTATACTGTATAGTAATGCCAAGAAGACTTAGCATTAGGACGTGGTGACTCGCCACCCATTACACTGGTCTGTAATAATGTGTGGTGCAGCCAGTCTGTGATATTAACCATACAGCCCGGAGAGCAGGAGAGAGTTATCTAGAAGATTTTTGCAACAGTTCAATGACAAATTCTGTCTCTTGAGAGGTGTGATTGTACCTAAGGTGGAGTAGAAATAATTGACAATCGCACAATTTTCTGCTTTTAGAGCTCAGAAGCCAAGGCTATAAAAAGTCAACCCTTAATGTCATTTCCAGTTTTACTGACGCACTCTGAAATAGTTTATATATACATTCCTTCCTCTCATGAATATTATGACTGAACGCTGTACATTTTCCAAGGATAAATTCATGTCTGATCAAGTATAAAATTTTACTTTTTACAAGTATATCAATGGAAATATAAAACTATGCACAGGAACATGCAATCCTGTGTAATAACAATTAAATGCAATATAATTTAATGTGTGACATTCTGAGGCAAAATATTTGGACAGATATGTTTGACTAACTAAAGTCATCATATTTACCTAATATATATCTAAGATCCAGCTATAGTGATGCCACTGGCAAACTTGACCTGGTTTCACTTTCTTATTGGTGAACAGCGTTGAAAGAATGTTCCCAAATTGATACAGCCTTTTACACCTAACAGTAAGTAGGTGTCTGGATGTCATTTACTCCTGACTCAGGCACCGCCCACTCTCCCATGCATCCATCCTATAGCTACCATACAAACTGATGCCTAGTCAAACAAATGGGTTCCATGATAATTCTTGCCCTGCTTGAATAGTTAACATTATTTTTAGTTGACCTCAATAAATTTAATTTCAGGCAAATATCAACATAATTCGCAATTGAAAATATATGATCAATATCATGACACACTTTGGTATGTACTAATATGCATATAGTATGAGATAATACAAGCAAGATATTCTTAGGAATAACTTGCAGGTACTAATGGATGTTTGTGTGTGACATGAAATATACAATATTGATATGATCAATAACTAGCAAAGTTCCATTCCCAGCAAGATATTTAGATTTATAGTTTCTAGAGTTAAGCCGTTGGACTGTGAAGCGGGGATAGAGAGAGCAGTAAGAATAGGAGTGGCAATGCTTCTAACAAACTAGTGGACTGGTTAAAGTGGAAGGAAATAGGAAGTTTGTTGATAAATAAGAACATACTAATGAGTCACAGAAGTAAAGTATTTGAGGCCTGTATTAGACCTGTCCTGACTTACAGTGCAGAAACATGGGCACTGAATGACTGACTGACAAGTGTGCTACAGGAAACTGACAACAGAATGTTAATGTATATGGCTGGAGTAAGGTGGGGAGATCGCATCCTAAGTGAGGAGGTAGAGAGGATGTGTGAAGCTCAAGGGATTTGGTCATGTCAAAAGTGAGGATGAAGAGTTGTTAAAATGACAAGAAATGGAGGTGGAGGGACATTTGGACACGAGGAAGACCCAAGAAAACCTGGAGAAGCTGTGGGTAGCAAGATATAGACTGGATAAAGATGGCATTTCAGAAGACATGATAGAAGACAGGATTGATTGATTGATTTAATGCCATAAAAGGTGAATGTGCCAGACATCAGAGGTCATATGGCACTATGGTCAAGCATAAAAAAGGGAGGGGTTATAGAAAAATAGCGAAACGGTGAGGGAAGGGAAAAGAACGGAATGTTACAGCAGGATGGTTAGATCAGATGCAGGATAGAAGACAGGAAGGAATGGAGAAGAGCCATCACACATCCAACACCAGCATGAAGCCGAGAGAAGGAAGTTAAATGAAAATGATGATGATGAGAACTAAGCAAGTAAAGTCAAAATAACCATGCAAGGGTGACAAGCATTACCATCTTCACCTGGTAACAGCTCCAACAATTCAACACTTCTAATGAGCCACCTGGTACACCAACTACAAGAAATGAGCATAGAAATGTTTCGATGTTAATGGAATGTGAACATAGTATAATGGGAGAGGCGATGGTCAAGCAGTGATGGCCATGGCGAGGTGATTGCAGAGATCTGTCTTACAAGTGCTGAAAACAACCAGTCTTTTGAATGAAATTTATTCATCGTTCATTCTTTACTTTGAAATCAGCTTTAGGCATGGAGAGCAACAGGTAGGACACAGGTGTAGAAAGAAGCTTCTGTATTACTAAAATAACATTTGCCTGCAATTGTGCCATCAATGCAGACAATAACCTGAAAACACATGCCTTGTTTAATTATTAATATAATCAGGAGTTGCAAATAGTTAGGGGTAAAAAAGTTTCTGAAAGGATGGGTAATTTAGCTGCAGAGATGTCTTGATACTCATCTCTTTAAGAAATTCAATTCAAAGAAAGGAAAAAAAAAAAAAAAAAACAGAATGAGGCAGTGTTCCAATTTACCAGCAATAGGGATGAACAAGTGCTTCGGATCCATGTATTGATGTTTGTAGTAGTAGTATATATTTGACAACATGTGATTGCAAACTCCAATCGTGTTGTTGCTGTCGTTGGTCACTGGTCAAAGTGCCTCGGGATAGACCAAGTTTCGTGTGATTCCAACCCTTTGTGTTCCGTGTGATTCCCACACACACACACGTACACAAACGTCCATGAGTCTACTGAGTTTGTGGAATGCGGCAAGACGTTACCGCAGAGTTTTTCCTGTAATCTAATACTCTTAAAAGTGTTTTTAGCCCAAAACCCCCCTTCAAAATTATTCAATCGATATGGGACCAAGCCGCTTACCACCTACGATTTATTTGCGATTTTTTTTAGCCTACTCTCATCAAAATTGAATTTACAGTTTCGGCTACCCAAAACAGACAGACAGACAGACACACACACACACAGACACACGGCTACTCCTATAGTATATTAGATGAGCAAACTTGAATTAATAGAAATGGGAAACCGAAATAAAAATGGGTAGTCTTGTGCATAAAGGGAGTGAGGAGGGAGGTATACGATCAGTAAGGTGAGAAAATTATCAACTACGAAAATTATGGAAGACAAGCAAGATTTCCTGCACTAGAAGAATCTATGACTGAAGGCAGATGAATAATGGAGCTAATGATAGAAAGGGAGGTATGAAGGCATTACATAGAAGACCAAATGTCCAGTGATACATATCTGCAGGACATATAAGTTTAAGATTCAAGATAAACACAAGATGCTTCACATTACCTTTAAAAAAAATATGCCTTAGCCTTGACCTTGACTAAAGGGCTCGAGAGAAACATGAAGAATAACAAGGTGATGTTACATGCATGGACAGCTGAAAATGGAGGCTTCTGCCGTGGCCAGCCCTTTGAGGGAGTACTAAGGAACAGGCATCAATGTAGACTGGACTAGTCTACACAAAACTTTTCTTCAGTCATAGAGGACTAGTATAGTCCTCTATGCTTCAGTCCATAAGTTGTTTCCTTGATGCAAAGATAGTCTCGCATAACTGATGGCTGGCAAATTATAGGATGCTAAATAATACTGCTGCTGTATATGTAGCTTAACAGTGAGAACCATAATACTGAAACGATTTGTTTATTAAACCCCAGAAAACCCTTGTAATGGCTCAGCTCTAAGATTAATGAGTGATTACACCTCTGGAAAACACTGAGGCTTTAGTAATGAATAACTAATGTGAGTTAAAGGTGAGCTAAAGTATTAAGAGATGAAAGATTAATTACAGACATTATAATGTACACTTTAAATATATATATATCTATAAAACATATTTCAGTCTCGTTTACTTACCCCCCCCCCCCCCTCCCCTCTCTCAAGTATAAATACAAAAATATTTACAAACTGCGCTGAAATCATACCTCACAATAACTGGTTTCCATATGAAAACTAGAACGCACACATGTTATCCATTTACATTACAATGTATCCTCTGACCATAAGCCATCCGTACTTTAAAGTTATATTCTTAGTTATTATTCTTATTAACCAAAATTTACCTGAATATCCTAAAATTGCAATTCCATATTACTTTTTAAAATTATATTTTTGGTACAGATTAATAACACTAGGTATGTTCCACTACCCTGATATCCATCAGAGCAAGCTGTTACTGTCTTAATGGCCTTATACTCTTACTGTAAACATAACACAGGAACTAGCACGTGTAGGTGTCACGGCCTCTTGTAGCTTCCTTACGTTCTTATAACTTTGTACCGGGGACAGGATAACAACAAAAGCATTGATTTAAAATCTATGACTTTTCTTCCTTTTCCTTGTTGTATTTTTCCAGCTCCTTTAAGAACTGGGCTCTTGGCTTCATCACAGTTGGCTTATCTCCCCGGCACTTTGGACAGAACCACTTCCCCTTGGGTTTGTTGGTGAGACCCACACACGAAAAGTGGAACCATTCGATGGGACACAGGTCATTATCACAGCCAATCATCTCTCCGTACGACACCTATGCAAGCATAACAGGAAAGAAAATTTACATCAGTATTAGAACAGATTCAGCACCACAAGTACTCAGAATTACTTCAAGCCATGCCCTTCTTATGTACCAAATGATGGAACTAACACATGGAGGCTGAGAACTAATAGCATGAAAAGACTACTGATATAGTGAAAAGCATTACCAACACTGTTATTTTGTATATCAACCACGAATGAATTAGTATTGCCTCCACTAACAGCATGAAAAATTTGTTTGATGATAAAATTTCTGCTATAACTGCTACAACAGCCATGATTTGATATTACTAACTATGCTACTGACAGAGAACACAAACCTAGCACATCTTCATAGTTCCATAGTTCATCAGGAAACTTTAATAAAAATATGTCAAGACTATTGCAACTACTCAATCAATAAATGTCCCACCTGTTCACATAGGCAGTAGGTTGGCTCATCAGGATCAATGGGGATTTCTGTGGGAGAATCCTCACGCTCTCTCTCTACCCGAGCTTTTCGCTTCTTCTTTTTGGTGGTCTTCTTCTGTGCTGATCCCTGTGTAGCAGAAAAAAAAGTTTAACCCCTTGAGACCCAGAGCATAATTTCCATTGTAATTTGGCTACCAATAGACGATTTTTAGTGAATATAAGCAATATTTTATAGATATGACATGTTTAGTATCCTTGCCAACTAACTAATTTGGTATATTCTGTTACTTTTCCTAATTTTATGGCTAACAACAGACGATTTTTTATAGCAAAGGAAAATCTGGGCGTGAAGGGGTTATATGTAACAACTCAATTTGAGGACACTTCATAACTATGTGGACAAGATACAAACATTTGCCATACCTACTCTAATAAATCTTGATACAAATGGAGCACCAGGGAAAGACAAAAATAAATGTTAACGATGTCTGGGTTGGAGCAGACAAGACACTGGTGCCGGTAAAAGGGCTGCCACTCTCATTATGGAGTGTGGCACAGGGAGGTAGAGGGATGAGCTACAGCCAAATGTGGTATGATCTTGCATATTTCCTGTTCCTGCGTGATGTGACTCTTGGGCTCAATGCATTAAAACAATCACACAAGTAGACATGTGTAACGGCCATGAGAGAAAGCCTAAATTCAAAGTAAGTGGGATTACTTGTGGGTTAATTTAAGCTGAAGTACAGAGTGAGAGAGTAAGAAGTGTAAGACTATCAACCAGGCTATAAGTAGAAAAAAGGTGAAATTTTGTCATTCTTTTCTTGGAGAGAGACAGAGATATATATTTTTGTTTAGTAGTTATGTATTACGATAAAATGCTATCACTCAAATGCCATAACTAACTTATTATCATCATCACCACCACTGTTTTTATCGTCCTTATCCTCATGATCACATGTATACAGTTTTCTTAATCTTACATGACAAAAAATAACTTCTCTCGCCCAACACAACCCACCTTAGTATTTGTGACCTTCTCCGTGTGGGTGACTGCAGGGACCTCATTGGAGTTCTCATTGTGGGTGGTGGTGTGCTCGTTCCTGGTGCGCCGCGCCCTCTTGCTCACCCTCTCTGGCTGCACCTCCTTACACGACTCTGACTTCTCCTGCTCGTGGCCAAAGTCTGTTGAGAACATAAGAACATAAGGAAATAAGGAAGCTACAAGAGGCCGTGACACCTACATGTGATAGTTCCTGTTGAGAGTTGAGGTTTAAGTACTTGTATTTCTATCAATTATTCACTCTCCTCTGGTCTTACCCATGCCAGCTGGATTCACAATTGCCAGCCTTTACCCTCTACACTTACTATACGCAAAGATATTGAGTATGAGAACATTTTGCGACCAGCATGGAACAGCTGAAACACATATCTTGACCCTTATGAAACTCAAATACAACTAAACACTGTACAGGGAAGTCCCGAAGATACGAGCAGTTAGGTTCCACCTGGCATACTCGTAAAGCGAAATCTCGTATAGCGAAATACATAACTAATGGTAAAATATAGGTTTGGTTCCAGGACCCCATCAAAGACATGTTTTTCAAGCTAAGATAAAATGTAGTGGTCCCAAGGTTGGGGCCACACACCTGGCTAATTACCCCTAAAGGTCAGGCCGCACACCTGGCTAATTACCCTTCAGGTCACGCCTTGCTTGGGGTGACCTGACTGGGGTCAACCCAAATCCCCCTTTGTCCAGCCCGGGAGTCCTGTATTCAGTCAGTTACCTACCAACCAGTACAGTGAGAGGAACACCACTCCTCCTCTCCCTGTGTTCCTCTCACTGTGGTGGTAGGTAGGTAACTGCCAGAAGCTGGTCTAGGAAGGCAGGGCGGGAACCCAGCAACGGAGGTGCGGGAGGAATTTGGGTCATGAGCGAGTCAGGTCCAAGCCAGGTGTTGGCTTGACCTTTAGGGGTAATTAGCCAGGTGTGCGGCCCCAAGCTTGGGGCCACCACAACATCATCATACAGCCTAGGACAGCCCAGATGCATACGTGGTAGGGCGCGCATTTTGAACTTGGTAATTTTACTCACCCCAGTTTGAATGTCGTAGCATTGGATTTTCGATCTCGTATATTGAAAATAGACCCAAATTTACTAAGCTCGTATCATTGATTTCTCGTATACCGAATGCTCGTATAACGGGACTTCCCTGTATTACCTTGGGCAGCATTAATTACTATTTCTTTTGATAATGAAAATTTGCTGACAATCTTCTCATCACATTACATTACTCTAGCCTTATTTTCACATTGAGAAGAAAAGTAGAAACATCTATCATGGGAGAAGGTTGTTCAGTTCAGATCAGTTGTGGGTCGGGAGTCTGGCCTTTTTTATTGGCACTCCCTGATGTTTCTCTTCTTGCTGTTTGGATCTAGTTAGTTGTCTTCTCTTATTCTGTTTTATTTTCTTTCCTCTTTCCTTTCTTGTGCAGTGAAATGACTTGTAATGCATTGAATCAAACTGTCAGTATTGAAGCTACATAACCTGACAGCAGTACACCATCATAATTTCCTTCTTACTCCTCCTGTCTGTTACCCACCTAAGTTTTTGCTATCCAGTTCCAGCTGCCTCTGTCTGTTTTCAATGATGTCCAAGATGTGCTGCACAATCTGGAGTTTGTCATCACCAATCTCCTGGGTGGAGATCAATTTGTCTTGAATCTGCACCATAACCCTCTTGAGGGAGATGGAGTCCAGCTCGCCCTCCAGCTGACCCCGCAGGCCCTCCATGTCCTGCAGGAGAGCTGGTGGAGAGAACATAAGAACGTAAGAAAATAAAGAAGCAACAAGAGAGGGGAAAGATATAGAAGCCTCAGAAAATACAGGTAAATCACATCATTGGTGGGATAATTTTCTATTCTCTTATGTTCTTTGCAAATTGTCTTGTAGTATATAATAGGGTAAACCGAGCCTGGAAATGAAAATGAAGTCTTTATATTTCTTCAGTATGTATAAAGCAATGCAGAAAATGTAGCCTATTTATAAAGTTACAAAAGATATTCGCACATACGTACTATATTACATTTCTATAACTTGTATGCAATCAAATGGCAAATTCTTTACTTTTTCCACCGGCAAATCTCCTACATCACTGTACTTTAAAAAATAACAGGCTCTTCAGTAAAAGTTGATAGCCTTTCTAAGTGACAGCGGAGCACATTGCCTCACCTTGGTATCGCACGTCCAACTCCCGCATGCTGGAGATTTCCCTTTGGACTTCATCGGGCAGGTTTTCCACTGTGTCTGTAGATATGAAAAGATGAGTGAACAAAGCCATCTCATGTATATACAATAATAATGGTAATACTGATGAAAATAATCATGTCACTTTACCCATACAAGATAAATGAAGGAGGATCAAAGGTTCCATAAAACGGGTGCTTAACATGCATACTTTTACAACAACAATCTGAGTGATGAGTGTGTTGGCTTTACAACCCCCACACTAACCACTACCTTATCAACTCGCCACTAAAACTGCTTAAATTCTACTAAGGGCACACAAATCAGTCCATCTTTGTTGCCGATGTGTCCAGTTATATTCAACGAATGGACTGGCGTTGGCGTGCCTGCAGATCTGCGTCACCCCTCTATTACTATTGTGCCCGCTGTTCTCTACCTGGACATGATGACCAGATACTAGGGGTGGCGGTAAATATGCTGTTTCAACCAATACTCCCTATTGACTAATACTCTCCTGACATAACTGGAGCCCCCCCCCCCTTGCTAGTTAACTAACCTAACCTCGCTGGAGGGGTTTCAACCCCCCCAGACCCCCCTTGCGTTATTTTTCATTTCCGCTGGCTGTTGTAGGGGTTAAAAATACTCCTCATGATGAGAACGAAACGTTCAGCATACTTAAAACCACCGATCGTGTATTGGTTTAAACTGCACTTATACCGGGGTGGCTAACCAGGTGAGCTGATCAGGTGAGCTAACCACTAACCTATACCAACCACAACACTACCCTCTACCGTAGATAACACTATAGTCGCCAGTCACTTGCCACTGCACTAATGTCGCTAGGCACAATATATTACGAATTTTAGCATCACTACAGCCTTGTATGTGCCACTAAAGACATGTAGTGTGATGTACATAATATAAACTACTGTGCATGCGTCTTCAGTGGCACATAAAAGTCTGTAGTGATGGTAAAATTCGTAATATATTGTACCTGGCGACATTAGTGCAGTGGCAAGTGACTGGTGACTATAGTGTTATCTACGGTAGGCTCTACATCAACCTCTGGGTGGTGTTAGCTTCGTCAATATAACTCGAATGTATTCAATCTAAAACAGCAGTTGTTGTGGTGTGTCAAATGGACTAGACATCCATAAATTGTTGTCATTTCTTCGTCATAGGAGGTACAAGCAAGAGCAAAGCAACGCCCCACTATTGCTTGATACACCAGTCACAAACCTTTCACTTCTGCCAGATTGTAACGCATTTGACTTTAAACACAAATACCTGAAACATAGATAAAACGGCATGGATCAGGGAGCTTACCGAGGAAATTATCGACATATGTTGCGGAATACAGAGCTTCTAAGGCGGCTTGGTTGAGCATTTTCTCTACTGGGTCACTCATATCCAATCTCTCTCCCTCTCTCTATTCCGCGTCCGGTTCCACTGGTTCTGGATATGCCTTCACATCAGCCTCCCTTAAAGTATATGTTTCACTCTTGTGTATGTTTCTCTCTTCTATTTCCCGTCTTCAAAAATATATGAATTGTTTTCACTTCATTTTTGCCCCGCGACCTCTTGCCTCCGCACCAACAAACCTTCAATGTTTTGGTTCAGTGGCCGCTGTTTGAATGAAAGAGCATCCTTATTTTGCATCTTGTTTTATCTGTTACCTGTTGGTAGAGTTACATATATTATTAATAGGGAATCAAATATAACCTTCAGTAGAATATATACAAAAATGTTCAATTTTTTACTCGCAACAAATGTCATTAATGTAAACAGCCTGCCCCCAAATGGGAACCTATGGGGGGGTGAGGGCCCTGAGGGGGACTAACGTATGTGACTCGCGACTCGATAAGTGACTATTAGTGAAGAACCAGACGAAATTGTTCGCATTCTCAAGAGTTAGGTTACCACTACGGTATCATCCTTGAGTTAGGTCAATGGATCCGCGCCCTCAGCTGCGAGAGACAGGTCGCCGATGTCTGGGCTGAGATGCGATGGCCCTATAGCCGCGGGGGGTCTGCGGTCTGCCCAAAGATATTCATGTATTATCTTTGGGGCTGCCCCGTCGTGAGCAAACTTTTGAGTCATGAGGGTTAAAATTGCTTGACTGTCTAGGGGATAGCGGTTCTGAGTTCCTTAATTTGAGTCCTTAATTCCCTTGACAGCTATATAATTAATGCACCCTATATAGCTCTCCTTCCATGCTTGACTTGACTTCGATCCATGGTGTTGAGCAAGTGATGTACGTTTCTATCTAGTATAATAATTTTCGTAGTTTTCTTTTAACCATTTTCCCATCCATTTTAGTCTTATGTGTTTTTCTGTGTTGTGATCTAGCGTATGATTTGCAGCAGCAGGCCGCGTCGCTCTGTCTTATCAACTCATCGGCATACTCATACCTGTGACTCATGAGTCACCATCACCAGTGTAATTGACTCAGCAATATGATTTACAAATG
Source organism: Chionoecetes opilio (assembly GCA_016584305.1). Taxonomy (NCBI): domain Eukaryota; kingdom Metazoa; phylum Arthropoda; class Malacostraca; order Decapoda; family Majidae; genus Chionoecetes; species Chionoecetes opilio. The sequence goes on along the minus strand of JACEEZ010017449.1, from coordinate 144,789 downwards.
AAACTCATCAATATGACTCGCGAATAAGACTTTCTAATCACTCGCTGTTATGACTCACGAATAGGAGTCACATAACTATATGACTTACCAAAGTGACTCACTATAGAATAAGACTCACCAATAAGACTCACCAATACGACTCACCTGTATGACTCACCTGTAAGCAAATCATCAGCAAATCTGCAGTAGGGTTCCCCCGCGCAATACGTATTGTCTCTTCCCTACTGAACACGTCTTGACAAAACATTTTGCTACCAAGATAGCAGCTGTCGAAATTTATCCCTGTGGCTATTCTTATTCTCGCAGAATAACTTGTTGATTCCCCTGTATTTAATGCAGCACAGGTTATAGCAGCAGAAAATGAAATATTAAGGAGGCAAGAAGAGGAGAGAGAAGAGGAAAGGCTTTTTTTGGCCTTTGTTTACATACCTTATTGTGGCGCAAGCTGGCAATCCAACGGCAAACCAACTCCACGAGTCGGTGTGCGAGAGAGCAGTACGTATTGCAATACGTATTGCAAGATCATAATACGTAGCGACTTTAGCGTACGTATTGCCCTACTGAACGCACCCTTGAGTTTATTTACTGGATTCTTTACGGGACAAGAAAACGAAATCATTCAAGTGGGAAATACAGTACATAAATGACGTACATCCAACATTTTACGAGGGATACAAGTCACACAAGTACAAATACACATTATTGAGTCATAACAAACAAAGTAAGATAGACCGCGAGAGTCCAAAAAACGGCAATGTACAAGTCCATATAAGGCCAGGGTTTCGGCGAGGGAGAAACTGGGTGAGCGATACGTGGTGTGTGCTTCCTGGATAAATCCCTCGATACGTATACACTGTCAGGTTTAGTGCGTGGCTGTGGTTGTTCCTTAACACTTGTGCTATTGCAGTGAACGTGGGTAGGTGTTAGATACAGTTGTTTGGTGTGATAGGTGCAGTACGCAGGATTTTAGTCAGCAGTATCAAAGTGAAGGTGTCACAGGTAACACATTACGTTCTGACATGTTTACTCACTCACTTTCTTGCTTATTTTCTTTCTTACTTGCTTGTCTGCTCACTTGTTTGCCTGTCTATTATGTAACCAAAATTAAAGTGTGGATAAATATGCAGTTTCAACCAATACTTCTTATTGACCAATATGTAAAATTTTGGTAGTGGGCTTTCACCGACTTCGTGGCCGAAACTTAGTTTTCCTGAATAGTTTTGATGTGTTTTAAATGAATCTGGCACTCGTTTTTTGTCTGATTTAATTTTTTTTTTTTTTAACAGGTGTGTGTGGGGGGGATACTCGCCCCGCCCCTTCCGGCCCGCCCCCCAAAATTACGGTAGATTTTTGGTATTACATACATGTAACGCCATTATTATTCATGGGAAATGGGGTTCAAAATACTTAGAATGAAAAAATCAACACGATGATGTAGGTAAAAATCCTAGGACTTTTGAAAGCCCACTACCGAACTAATACTGACCAATACTCTCCTGACATAACTTGAGGGGCTGCGCTCCCCCAGACCCCCCTACTAGTTCACTAACCTAACTACCTCCTGCTCTTCAACAGCCAAGAGAGAGAGAGAGAGAGAGAGAGAGATTTAAGTGCGTTGATTATTATGAATTTGAAGCTCTTCTGCATCCATAGCGGCCCTATATTACAAGAGACAAGACAAAAAGTTAACTGTTCAGTATGACCTTGACAGTGGTGTGTCTCTAGGCTCTAGCTTTAGTGAATTTTCAGATGAAGTATCATGACTGATTAATCTCAGTATATCAGGACTGATAAAATTATCAGTCATATCTCATATCTATCTCATACTATCTCATAGTCATATCTCGAGTTCCAAATCCTCATAGTGTATACCGTCAAAGAATATTCTTTAACACTTCACAGCCAGGCTTTTGTATCTCTTGCAATGTTATTTATAAGATTTATTGAAATTATATATAATACTAAGTGTCCAATCTGGTAATGCTTTTACTGTCTTAAAATTTTGTCATACTTGTATTAATTGAATATTTTTTTCCAACAGGGAGATGCCAGTTCATAAGTTAGTACCAACGCTCAGTACTCTGTGTGTTCAGAGAATAGGACAGTTATTCATCGACCTTACCAAAGGCTTGAGTCAGTGCAGTGCCAGTAAGAAAAATGCAATTCCTTCACAGCTAAAATCTGTAAATGAAAATGATGCAGGCCACACAAGTGAAGGAAACAGTGCTAATGGGGAAACTCAAAGTCAGAATGAAACCAAAGAAATGGAGGATAAAAACTCTCCCACACAGGAGTGGTTGGAAAGAAAATGTTTTAGAGCACCACCACCCCCCACAGACCTCTTAACGAAGGAGCCGCTCTCTCTTCCCCCGGAAAATGAGGACCAAAGGAGAAAAAAACAAGAAGGTAAGTTCAGTTCAGTTCAATTCAGTTCAGTTGTGGGTCGGCAGTCTGGCCTTTTTTATCGGTACTTCCTGATGTTTCTCTACTTGCTGTCTGGGTCTTTAGTTAGTTAGTCTTCTCTTATTCTGTCTTTCAATTTCTTTCTCTTTCTTTCCTCTTCTTTTCCCTGGTCGTCCAAAAACTGTTGATTGTTCTTTTTGCTTCTTCCACATTACAAGTGTATGTGGAGGTTACCTTGAAATGTAATCACCAAATTATCCCTACAATTATGCTTTAGTAAAAGATTTTTATTATACTGACCGAAATAGCTGTATGATACCACCTGTGTGGCTCCCTGTATGTTATAACTAGACACAGCCAGAGTTAGGCAACAACGGAAGGAATGATTTGACCAGTTACTCTCATGTTCATATACCATGGTTTCATGGTTACATATCATGGTTTGATATAACCTACCTTGCTTAATGGTAACTACACATTCTGGCTTTTTTTTTCTCTCTCTATTTCTCATTTTCTCTCACTTTTTTTTTTCTCTCTCTCTCTCTCTCTCTCTTTTTTTATTTTTTTTTATTTAAACAACTGACATGGTATACATGGGGCTACAAATAGCAAAGAGGTTGTTGAAGGCAATGGGTGGCAGAAGCTAAAGATGTCCCCTGTCCCGGGGACATCTATCTGAAAGCTATGCCTTATAGGATAAACTAAATATATAATGTTACAGACTGAGGGTCACTGTCCGTCACAGGCACTTTTCAGGCGCACTATTTACACGTAACTGAGTCACTGTGTCACTGTATGTCACTATGTGTGTGTGTCACAATGTATCACTATTGACACGAAACTGTGTTACGCCTTACGGGCACTAAGGCGGATGTAAGCGGCACCATCTGTGGGCCGCCACCTTCACCTGCTGGGTGTTCATGGCCACGACATCCACCTCAACCGTGAAGGTGTTCCACTGTGTCGCCGTGGCCCAAGTAAAGGCTCGCTGGCCCATCACGGTGTGGGTCCTCGGGGCCTCGAGGAGGAGATCACCTGACGCTACCGTCCTCGTAGCGCGCTCTGACCTCCTCCACGGGACCCGAAGTCCTGCAAGGTGGGAAGAGTGTTGCACCTGGGCCTTGTGCAACACTGTGAGGGCACCGACTCTCCTCCGGTGCCCCAGGCTGTCAAGCTGGGAGCGGGGATCATCCCGCCACTGCTCCTGCTGTAGTCGTTGTTGTTGTTGTTGTTGCTGGTGTTGGAGCTGCAGCTGATGTTGTCGTCGCTGCTGCTGCTGCCACTGTTGCCGCGGGCGACGTTCCCTGTGATATTGGTCGTCGGTTGGGTGTATGAGGTGCTCAGCACGCCTCTGCACTTTGTCCAGCAGTGACAGGTGGCACTGGGCACTACTCATCCAGGTGAGAGGACTGTATTCCATGACGGGCCTTACTTGGGCCTTATACAGCCGCATGAGGCCGTCAGCGTCGAGCAGGTGCCTTACTCTGCGCAGGAGAGTCACCCTCAGGGAGGCTCGACGTGCCACTGTCTCCAGGTGGCGGTCAAAGCGGAGCCTGGAGTCAACCTCCACCCCCAGGATGTTGATGGAGTCCTTGATGGCAAGGGTATCGTCCCCAAACTTCAGCTTCCCCTCGAGTAGCCTGGGGTCCTCCCTCGAACGTGATATAACCATGGCCTGGGTCTTCTCGGCAGCAAACTTGACTTGCCACCATCTTCCCCAGGCCGTGATGTCACCAAGTTGACGGTTGGTGGCATCTATCACGTTCGCAGTCTCCTCTCTGGTGTAGGAGTGGGACACGGTGCAATCGTCAGCATAGGCAGACGCCACAGGGAGGCTTTGGAGGAGGTCATTGAAGTAAATGTTCCACAGGATGGGGCCCAGGACCGATCCCTGTGGAACGGAAGCCTCCACCGGGTACGTGGCTGACGTGCTCCCATTCACCACCACCCTCAGACTCCGGCTGTGCAGGTAGCTCGAGAACAACGCCAGCAGGTGTCCCGTGATGCCGAGCTGTTCAAGCTTTGCCAGGAGGCCCTTGTGCCACACACAGTCAAAGGCCTCGGCGATGTCCAGGGCAATCACCAGCGATGGGCGGCCAGAGTCCAGGGAGTCCTGCCATGATTTGGAGAGCAGGAGAAGCAGGTCCGAGGCGGAGCGTCCCTTCCTAAACCCGTACTATCTAGGGGACATCAGGTGGTGCTCCTCTAGGTGGCGGGTCAGTTCTCTCTCTCTCTCTCCTTCTCTCTCTCTCCTCTCTCTCTCTCTCTCTCTCTCTCTCTCTCTCTCTCTCTCTCTCTCTCTCTCTCTCTCTCTCTCTCTCTCTCTCTCTCTCTCTCTCTCTCTCTCTCTCTCTCTCTCTCTCTCTCTCTCTCTCTCTCTCTCTCTCTCTCTCTCTCTCTCTCTTCTCTCTCTCTCTCTCTTCTCTCTCTCTCTCTCTCTCTCTCTCTCTCTTCCTCTCTCTCTCTCTCTCTCTCTCTCTCTCTCTCTCTCTCTCTCTCTCTCTCTCTCTCTCTCTCTCTCTCTCTCTCTCTCTCTCTCTCTCTCTCTCTCCTCTCTCTCTCTCTCTCTCTCTCTCTCTCCTCTCTCTCTCTCTCTCCTCTCTCTCCTCTCTCTCTTCTCTCTCTCTCTCTCTCTCTCTCTCTCTCTCTCTCCTCTCTCTCTCTCTCTTCTCTCTCTCTCTCTCTCTCTCTCTCTCTCTCTCTCTCTCTCTCTCTCCTCCTCTCTCTCTCTCTCTCTCTCTCTCTCTCTCCTCTCTCTCTCCTCTCTCTCTCTCCCTCCCTCCTCTCCCTCCTCTCCCTCCCTCCTCCCTCCCTCCCTCCCTCCTCCTCCCTCCTCTCTCTCTCCTCTCTCTCTCTCTCTCTCTCTCTCTCTCTTCTCTCTCTTCTCTCTCTCTCTCTCTTCTCCTCTCTCCTCTCTCTCTCTCTCTCTCTCTCTCTCTCTCTCTCTCTCTCTCTCTCTCAATTCAACTTTTGGCAAACTGGTCTTCGTCCATATATTGAATGGTATAAGCCTTTAAAATACCTTCTTCTTAATTAGGACATAATAAAGGCATTTTTGAATAGGTAACTTTGATAACGTGCCTCGTTGATTTGGTAGAAACATTTCATTTCATTTAAGACCATTTCATTAGCAATTTTCCATTACTGAATTAATTCCTCTTTGTGTGGAATTTGATAAGAAAAATGTTTGCATGAAACTAACCCAGAAATATGTGTGGAGAAATCTGAGGGTAAATGAAAACTGGGCTCCAGGAAGTAATTAATTAATTAAATTATGGTAACTGACAGGCTTTGCGAATTGTGGATGAGTAAAATTTCATGATACATTATATAATCAGTGGTGGTTTGACCTGGTATCCACAAGTATCTTAGTGAGTAGTGATTTACAAGTCTGCAATTTTGTTTGCTCTCAATTCTTAGCTGTGATGTCATGATATTGCGAGCAACTTTCAGGGTCACTTTGAGCACCATGTTATTTCTCTTTTAAGAATTTTATAATTGACTTATTTTCCTGGCAGCATGTATTATTTAATGTTTGCTTTGATTATTTTGCAGATTTGGAACAGTTTTGCCAAGATCTGGGTCAAGCGTTGACCTCACACTCCCATGTTACATTGCATAGAACACTCTTCGGCTCCATTAGCACGCTCCTTGACCCTATTTATATGAAGGAGAAAAGCAGCCGCCATGCCATCAGGAGTGCACTTGTGCCTTTCCTGAATGCAAGTCTGAGGGAACTAGATTTTGGGGAAAGGAGAATGTTTTCAGAACCTGGAATGTGTCAGGTTAGAACTTTAAATCGATGTTTGCAAAAAATACCTTTCTTTGAGTTTTAAAAAAATCCTCAAGTGTAGAAAATTGCCAGCGTGTATGGACTCTTGAAGATAATTATTTAATTAAGATTTGTGTCTTTTACCAATGATTATCTTTTCCAGGCTTTTGCTGATCATCTACACAAAGCAGTGAAGCTGGAAACACTCATCATCGGTCGCTCGTGCTACTGGAGGTCACAAATCTTTGAAAAACTCAACCTAAACTTAATGAATTTGGTTCATCTCAAATTTTAAAGATTCAGTTTATCTGTACTCCAGAAATTATTCATGGGCTTTCACAAAGCTGCCCCAACTTATATGAGTTATCACTGAGAGGTTCTGAAAAACTCTCAGATAAAGACTGTGATGAAATAGCACAAGTGTAAAGGACTGATCTGCCTTGACATATCTGGCACAAGAATTACTGGAAAAGGCTGCTTTAAAATTTTAGATTCTGTGAAAACCCTTTCATGGCTCCTGCATTGTGCTTTCAATTGTAATTCTGACTCCCTACTGTTTGAGTCTCGGACAGAACTCTTCAACTATGTCAAAAATCAGTTGAGTGCAGTGAATGAGGATGGGTTAACACAAGTGCCACATCCAGAGATGACTCTACAAGATGCCAGCTTCAGGTTGAAGAATTATTGGCTCTTCAATCCAATCACTTATGACCTTGTGACAACTTATCTTTGCCCTGACCTGGAGCAGCTACGACTTGATTTCATTTTTCAGGACTTAATAGAAGAACCTGAAGTTTCAGTACTTTCATCTCTAACAAAGGTAATCTTCCTTTTCCATCTTTAAGTAATCAATCTTACCTTATTATTTGATTATCTGCACTCTCATGTGTACTTTACTGTCTAAATCTTGCCTTATTTGTTTTTCTTATTCCCGCAGTTGAGGAAGTTTGAAATCAACTTTTATGACCAGTGTTTCTACGACCTGGGCAAGGGAATGCTGGAAGCCTGTGGTGCATCCCTCACCTACCTGTCCCTTCACCTGGCAGACGACTGGTTTGTGGTGGCTCCGGTAAACCTCACTCACCTATGTGTTTCAAGAAAATTATGTAATATTTATATATTACTCAGTAGAACAGACATTAGTTTGTAGACATTAGGGATGTGAGAGAGCAAGGTTACTTAGGTGCTGGGGAGGAAAACTGACCACAACACTGTATATGCCTCAAGGCCAGCCTGACCTAATGTAAATTTACAAACCTCTTTCTTGATTAGTTCACCTATGGGATTTTTTTTCACGAGTTGAGGACTCCTATGCCAGGTGCCACACACTGATGGGTACTGAACACAACCATATTTTCTGAAGAGTGTAAAGGAGAAAGATTGCAGAAAAATAAAAAAAGTAAAGAAAGCAGAAAGATGGTAATGCTACCACACAAAGTTTCTAATGATAATATAAGATCTCTAAGTAAAAAATTGCTGCATTGAATATAGCATAATATAGTTGTGTTTTACCTTGCGAGTGCTGTGTACTAGTATGTACGTGATGTGCATCATAGGGGCCAGAGTGCTTGATCTAAATACTTTCTGTTTGAGTGCTTGATAAATACTTTCTGTTTGAGTGCTTGATCTAAATACTTTCTGTTTGAGTGCTTGGTCTAAATACTTTCTGTTTGAGTGCTTGGTCTAAATACTTTCTGTTTGAGTGCTTGGTCTAAATACTTTCTGTTTGAGTGCTTGATCTAAATACTTTCTGTTTGAGTGCTTGGTCTAAATACTTTCTGTTTGAGTGCTTGATCTAAATACTTTCTGTTTGAGTGCTTGATCTAAATACTTTCTGTTTGAGTGCTTGATATATATACTTTCTGTTTGAGTGCTTGATATATATACTTTCTGTTTGAGTGCTTGATATAAATACTTTCTGTTTGAGTGCTTGATATAAATACTTTCTGTTTGAGGGCTTGATATAAATACTTTCTGTTTGAGGGCTTGATATAAATACTTTCTGTTTGAGTGCTTGATCTGAATACTTTCTGTTTGAGTGCTTGGTCTAAATACTTTCTGTTTGAGTGCTTGGTCTAAATACTTTCTGTTTGAGTGCTTGGTCTAAATACTTTCTGTTTGAGTGCTTGATATAAATACTTTCTGTTTGAGTGCTTGATATAAATACTTTCTGTTTGAGTGCTTGATATAAATACTTTCTGTTTGAGTTCTTGATATATATACTTTCTGTTTGAGTGCTTGATATATATATACTTTCTGTTTGAGTGCTTGATATATATACTTTCTATTTGAGTGCTTGATATATATACTTTCTGTTTGAGTGCTTGATATAAATACTTTCTGTTTGAGTGCTTGATATATATACTTTCTGTTTGAGTGCTTGATATATATACTTTCTGTTTGAGTGTTTGATATAAATACTTTCTGTTTGAGTGCTTGATATAAATACTTTCTGTTTGAGTGCTTGATATAAATACTTTCTGTTTGAGTGGCTTGATCTATAAATACTTTCTGTTTGAGGCTTGATATAAATACTTTCTGTTTGAGTGCTTGATATAAATACTTTCTGTTTGAGTGCTTGATATAAATACTTTCTGTTTGAGTGCTTGATATAAATACTTTCTGTTTGAGGGCTTGATATAAATACTTTCTGTTTGAGGGCTTGATATAAATACTTTCTGTTTGAGGGCTTGATATAAATACTTTCTGTTTGAGGGCTTGATATAAATACTTTCTGTTTGAGGGCTTGGTCTAAATACTTTCTGTTTGAGGGCTTGATATAAATACTTTCTGTTTGAGGGCTTGATATAAATACTTTCTGTTTGAGGGCTTGGTCTAAATACTTTCTGTTTGAGGGCTTGATATAAATACTTTCTGTTTGAGGGCTTGGTCTAAATACTTTCTGTTTGCAGGTGCACAATGTGGTTGCCAGCTGTTGTCCTAACTTAGTGACTCTCCTCTACTCGGGAGACTACAAGGTCAGTATTCCCCCCACTGATTGCTATGGCAGGTGGTGTGCGTGTATTCTTGTGGTCATACAATTAATTAGGAATAGTATTTTCAAGTCATAATGTTGGGAGGAAGGATTACATACTACTATGTTCTCTTATTTAGTAAGTAGCACACCTCTCATGATATTGTATAAATGCTGTCAGTAATTTTATAGTGATGGTTTTGACGTTTCCAAATGATGACCAAATCCCAGCATTAGTGGACTGGTTTTCACATCAATAGAGAACAGATTTGTTTAAGGATTATGTATGGAGTTGATGAAATCTTGTATATTATTTGCTAGGTGGATGGAGAGCGCCCTGACATGGTAAGAAGGCTGTCATGAAGCAAAAGGTCTGTTAATGCGTGGCTATGTCCATGATCTGGCACTTATCTCAAGACATTATAACTGTACTAATCGACTCCTTTCAGCTGAGCGTCTGCACAATATTGTCTGCACAACTTTGGTGTTGTTTGGTGTTGCTGATCAATTTGATATTTTTTGTTTAGTAGAATGACCTCATTAGAGGCACCAAATTTTTTTCTTCTGATCTCTGACCTTTTTACTTTTCAACACTCATGCCCTTGTACTACTGACTGCTGAAGACTGCTTAAAGTAACAA
>JACEEZ010017449.1:100000-130000 GCA_016584305.1 Chionoecetes opilio | reverse complement strand
CTCATGTATTGGTGGACCCTCCAACTGAGCAGCTTCACACCACTGGGTTACAGGCAGTGGATGCCGATCCTCCCATTGACGAAACCGCACCCCCTCTTGACGAAGTCAGAGAGGCTGTAGCAAAGTTGAAGGGTGGAAAGGCAGCTGGTGTTTGTAATATCAGTGCGGAGCTCCTCAAAGCTGGGGGTGAGGCCATGATCCGCGGGTTGCATGCTGTCCTGACTGCAGTGTGGCAATCAGGTACCATTCCTCCTGACTGGAAAAGGGGGCTGGTCGTCCCTATCTGGAAAGGGAAAGGGGACCGTCAGGACTGCAACAATTACTGCGGTATTACACTGCTCAGCGTACCAGGCAAGGTGCTTGCCCATCTATTGCTGACACGAATTCGCTGTCATCTGGTGAAGCATCAGAGACCTCAGCAGTCTGGGTTCACGCCTGGTAAGTCAACAACGGACCGTATCCTAGCGCTTCGTGTTCTGGTGGAACGCCGACGTGAGTTTCGACGGGATGCTTGCAGCCTATGTTGATCTCAAGAAGGCGTTTGACTCAGTGCATCGTGAGTCACTGGGATCTTCTGCGACTTCGAGGGATTCCTGCAAGGACTATTGGTTTGATAACTGGTCTGTATTCTGGGACTGAGAGTGCTGTGAAGTGTGGGGCAGGTGTATCCAGCTTCTTTCCTGTGATACGAGTGAGCAAGGTTGCGTCCTTGCCCCATCACTTTTCAACGCTTGTATGGACTGGGTATTGAACAAGGTTGTAGATCAAAGTGATTGTGGAGCATCCGTCGGCAACACCAAGATCACTGATCTTGTTTTTGCCGATGATGCAGTAATCTTTGCTGAGTCGCTGGAGGTCCTGGTAATGGCTCTCGAGGCGCTGCACGAGGAGGCAAAGCCTTTGGGACTTGAGGTCTCCTGGCTCAAGACCAAGGTCCAGGTATTTGGAGACTTACTAGATGAAGCAGTACAGTCTGTTCATGCGTGTGGCGAGGACATTGAGATCTTGGAAAGTTTTACATACCTTGGTAGCGCAGTCCATAATGACGGCGGGTCACATCAAGAAGCCTTACGGCAGATTGGCATAGCCCACGGTGTTATGGATTCGCTCAGCGGGAGTATTTGGCATTGTCGGTACCTGTGCAGGAGGACAAAGATCCGGATCTTCAAGTCGCTTGTGATCCCTGTCTTACTCTATGGTTGTGAGACATGGACACTAAATAGTGACTTGAAGAGACGAATCAATGCCTTTGGTAATAAATGTCTTCGCAGAATCATGGGGTATCGCTGGGATGATTACGTGTCAAATCAGCGATTGCACCGTGAGACTGAATCGAGGCCTATTACCTGCATAGTCCGTCAGCGCCAACTTCGGCTATATGGGCAGGTGGCACGCTACCCTGAAACCGATCCTTCCCATCGGGTTGTATCTGTAAGAGACAATCCGGCGTGGAGGAGGCCAAGCCTCCTCCGCCCACAAGGCTCGTGGCTGGGGCAAGTTGATGTTTCTTGTCGAGAGCTGCTTGGTATGGGAAAGGAGCCTGCATGGGAACTCGCGCGAGGTGACCCCCGGGAGTGGCGTCGTAGGGTGGGCGAGGCGATGCGCCCCCCGGCGTATGCCCCCAATGATTGATTGATTGATAAACCCAACTCTCGGCTATCGTTCCTAATTGGTGCCGTCAGAGTGTGGTGGTCGAAAAATGCAGTAGCCATACTAAAGAACTTATGGGTATACGGTATTTTATTCCGTCTGTCACGTTTTTTTTCCTTAGATTAGAGAAAAAATTGCGAAACTTTGAATTTTTCGTGCGTTAAAGAATTTTGGTACAATTATTTTTCTGTAACTCTTGAAATTTCAGAAAGCGAGGTTGTGCAAAATGAATATAAGTGTTTACTTATTTAATTTATGTGATTGCGAGGTCCTGATCTTGTTTCTTATCTGTGCACATGTTATTTTAGTAGTTAAGTGCATATTTAAACTCAATACCCCCTGAAGGACCTGATGAGTTACTTTTGATGCATGTCTCACCCTTGCCACCTATACTCTTTATCCATTTTGGCATCCATAATCCATTGTGGGGTTTCCAAAGTATTAATGTCAAGGAGTGTGTTTATATGCTTCAATGTCTGTGTATATATTTTTCATGTTCATGTACGTATTGACAAAAGAATTGTACTTATTGTAGGTTCAGTTTTTTTTCTTCTAATTTATGTGTATTGTGGATGAACATTAACTGTTCATGTTGAGATGAATCAGAATCAGTCAGTGAGGAGTTTAGTAAACACTGACAGAGGACAATAGCTGAACTAAGTGGGTATTATCTTAATGAACCATAGCTTTCAATGGCTTCAATATTGAATATCAGACAGATACATTGATGCAGAAATAATTAAGCTAATAAGTTTCAATTGTCGGGGGAAGCTAATGGGTGTCAATTAGAGGAAAAAAACTATTAGAAGAATAGAACAAACCTTGAATAAGTAATATTATTTTCACTTGAAAGCAAAAGTCACACGAATCCCTATCAAGAGAGAAAAGTGAAAAGATATACCTCTTTCAGGAATTAAATTCAAAGAACTGAGTTATGTAAGCATTAGAAATCATTATATTCTTGCCATGACATTCAGAAACTTGAAAAAATAATACATCGCTCCTATATTTTGTCAGCCCGTTGATCAGTCAATAGTAGAACATATAGATGGGCAAACGAAGGAAGCAAGATATGTCAAATGTGTATGGGTAGACTAGATGAAACTGTAGATCACCTGGTATTAATGTGTCCAAGGTATGATGAGGAAAGAGAGCGGCTTATAGCAATAGTGGCACGGGAGGTAGGCGGGGATCAGTGGGATAGAGTGGCAGAGGGGAACATAGATGGGATAATGGAATTTCTTTTAGGTTTGAGTAGGGTACAGGATACAAATAGAAGAATCATCGAAGGGGTTAAAGTATTTTTAGAAAAGGCTTGGGAAAAAAGAGCAGAGAGTTAGGGCCTCATACAAGCCCTGAGGGAGCCAGCCGGAAATTAGGCTTTGAACCGGGTGAAAACCGCGGTTTAGCTCCTCACCTGAAAGAAGAAGAAGAAGAGTCATGACTCAAGCATCAGCTGTTCCTAGGATGCGCGCGCGCGCAGTGCCAGCGCGGGTGGCTGACAGCTATGTGTAATGTGTTAATGCTGTGTAGAGCTGAAGAGGTAATTATTACTTGTGTTTTTCTCAACATTCATGCACCACAGTATGCGTTACCACAACACGCTTTTCAGCAGCTGTGTGATCATTCTTCTTCACTGGTTGTCATCCAGTGATGGATGTCGGGGCCGTGCTGCCATAAAGGCGCCACACAGGTGACATCATGGTTTCTCACTAATAATACACTCGGCGTGTTGCCAAGGTACCTGGAACTGTCGCCGATAGGAATTCTCGCCGACTTCGGCGAGTGTTCCAATTGTTCACATCCGTGAGTGTTCCTAATTTCGGCGACAGTTCCAGTTCTTGATCTTGATATTACGGTAAATTTCCAGATGAACACCGAACTTCCTTTGGTGAACGAGACTATTTTTTTCTGGTGAGTTTTGATGCGTTTTGAATTAATCTGCTAACCGTTTCTGTCGCAAATCACATTTTTTTTAGTGTGATTTGCAACAAAAATGACAAAAAAACAAATTGAACCGTACCTTAACCTAACCTTTACCTAACATAACTTATACCTAACCTAACCTAACCTTCACCTAACAAAAAACAAAAAAATTATTTGCGACAGAAACGGTTAGCAGATTAATTCAAGACACATCAAAATTCTCCAGAAAAAAATAGTTTCGTCCACCAAAGTGAATTCGGTGTTCATCTGGAATAATACTGATATTACAGCACCCGATATATACATTTAATCAACTTTTACCCGTGCTTCGACATTCAGGGATTAAATACCAGTAATAGCTTAAACAGTTAGGCTAGGTTATGTGGCTAGTTAACCAACGTCCAGGTTAGGTTAGTGAACGAGCGGGGTATCTCCCCCCCCCCCCCGGTTAGATTAATATTATTACGTTACCAATGTCAAACTGCAGTTTTAGTGTTTTGGGACAAGTGAAAAATGTTGTCCAATAATAAAATAGCCTTTATTCTTCCATTTTATCTATTACAAATGGAACTCGCTGAAAATTTCCCCGTCGGCAAGAGTTCTCGGTTGGTGTTTCATCGAGAATTCCTATTGGCGACAATTCCATAGTGGCAAGGTTGGGGTTCCCTCCAGGGGACCTGGTACTCTCGTCTACAGAAATTCTCATCCTGACGCAAACCAGGAACTCACGCAGACGTGGAAATTTTCGCCAGCAGTTCCACTTATAATAGATGAAAAGGCAGGAGGGTTAATATTATGCAGGTGTTAGTGGGCTCCACAGACCTTACAACTTATCTTTTCTCTTATTTTCGGCTCGGTATAATGTGCATTAGTTATTTACGGTGAATATTCCGCAAGAGTTGGTGGCGCCAACCACCCGGGCATTCGCGCACCATCAAATTTGTTTCTTTGACCTAAATAACTTCACAAAACCTAACCCAAACCTACCCTAAGCCTATCCTAACCAAACCAAACCTTAACATAACCTAAACCAAACCTTAACATAACCTAAACCAAACCTTAACATAACCTAAATCTAACCTAACCAAACTTGAACATAACATAACCTAGCAATTATTATATAAAAATAAGTAATATTTTTGGTCTCCGGAAGTAAATAACTACTGCACAATATACTTAGCCAAAAATAATAGAGAAAAAATAAGCTGTTAGACCTGTGGAGTCTGCCAACTCCTGCGGAATATTAACCTTATTCACTTGCGGAAACCAAAATATAACACTTAGCTATATTTTTATATAATAGCGAAGTTAGATTATGTTGAGGTTTGTGTAGGGTAGATTTAGGTTATGTTTAGGTATGGGGTAGATTTTGTTGCGTTATTTAGGTTAAATAGACGATCTGATGATGCGTGATTTCCCGGCTGCCGCGGCTGGTTGGTGCCGCCAACTTCTGCAAAATATTTACCCAATAAAGGGTATTTCATTATTGGCCACCACATTTTTAGAAGATATTATTCTGTTAAATTTTAGTTGTGATGTGTTTTTAATTTAGCTCTTGTTTATAGCGGGAATTGATATATTTTCTTATACCGCCCCTTCACCCCTCCCCCAAGTTGTAATTTCTGCCAGTAATGGCTAGGTTAGAGGGAAGCATTTGAATTTTCCTATAATATCACAAAGAGAACAGATGTTTTTATGATTTTTCCTGTAGTAGATGAACTTGTAGAGCACGTTTTTCACTCAGCACCACATGCATGAACATGAGAACATTCCAAGAAACTCTCAAGCCCCATTATAGATCATAAGTCTAACAGCAATGGTTCCCTGCCAGAATCATGGATACAGTGTGAATCAATAAATCACTCTTAGGAAGGGCTTAGGAAGGAAGGCCCAACAAAATGTAATACAAACCCCACCTTTACCTACCCCACTGCCCTCCCCCACCCCTGTCCTAGCCCCGCCAACCTCTGAACCCTCACCAAACCCCTACCTTCACCTCCCCCACCACTACATATTCATAACCCCTGCCAGCTAGATATGCTAAACCAGAGGCACACAAGCATATCTTCAAGAGTCATCATGATATGGCATTTGTATGGAATGGAGATCCAGTGTTATAGTTGAAGCTAGGAATTTACAAGATGCTATTTCAGGATTTGCTCAGCTGCAGCATGCAGAACAGAAAGCACCTTAGTACAGGCAGGTCCCGAAGATACGAGCAGTTAGGTTCCACCTGGCATACTCGTAAAGCGAAATCTCGTATAACGAAACACATAACTAATGGTAAAATATAGGTTTGGTTCCAGGACCCCATCAATTATAAAAAAAAAAAAAAAAAAAAAAAAAAAAAAAAAAAAAAAAAAAAAAAATTTCAAGCTAAAATAAACTATAGCAAACAACAAACACACAGCGTCTATATTACCCACACTGTACTACCTATTCTGTAGAAAAAGCATTCTGAAAGAGAAAATAGCACACAAAATAACAAATGCACATTAATTAAACATAAAACATGCGTAACAAGCAAAAAAGACGTGTAATGTATGGGACGCCGCGTGATACAAGAGAAGGTAGTGTAGATACAAGAGAAGGTAGTGTCCCAAGGTTGGGGCTGCACACCTGCTAATTACCCCTAAAGGTCAGGCCGCGCCATATGCTTAATTACGCTTTTTTAATCACGCTTTGCTAGGGGTGACCTGACTGCGGTCCCAAGGTTGGGGCCCCACACCTGCTAATTACCCCTAAATGTCAGGCCCCGCCATATGCTTAATTACCTTTCAGGTCACGGCTTGCTAGGGGTGACCTCACTGGGGTTAACCAAATCCCCCTTTGTCCAGCCCGGGAGTGGTAGGGCGCGCATTTTGAACTTGATAATTTTACTCACCCCAGTTTGAATGTCGTATCATTGGGTTTTCGATCTCGTATATTGAAAATAGACCCTAATTTACACATCTCGTATCATCGGACTCTCGTATACCGAATGCTCGTATAACGGGACCTCCCTGTACTGTAATTTGTTATTTTGTTGTGTATGTGCTTCTGAAGTTCTGATAATGGTATTCTTTAATTTCAGATTCGCCAAGATGTCCTCAAATCCTGATGAAGACGTCCAAGAAGCCTCAACCTCAACAGGAGGAAATTACATTAAATCTGGCTTCATTGATGTCACCAATAGACAACAAGGAAAAGACGGTTCATCAGCCTTCTCTAGTGAGTACATTTATTTATTCAAAGGTAAAGAGTTGTGTGCCATAATACAAGGAGTGCTTTGAGTTGACGGCTGCACTCATTATCCTGGGCCTTGGCATATGGGAAGGGTGGCCAGCTCCTATCTCTGCTGCCTTTCACCTTCTTATTTCATTACTAATACACATTTATAGTCTGTGCAAAAAGGGAAGGGGTAGGGCAGTGGTCTCCCTAATTTTTTTTTTGCGTATTTGTTGTTTGTCAAGCGAGAGTCGTTTTGATTGCCAAAAGTTTGGGAGACAATGTCAAGGGCAACTAGTATCACCGAGACACCCGGGAAACATGGTTAGAACTTAGAATAAACCAGTTCCCTTGTGGACACAGTGAAAGGAGGGTGTGTGGACGTATCTCCAGCGACTGGCACCATATTTTTCACCTGGTCATTCCAACTTTAAGGCCTTTTGTACTAGTTTGTGATGTCGAGAAATGTTAGGATTGGGAAAAGAGAGAGAATGGGTGAGTGAAATGATTAGAGAGAGTGTTTGAGTAAGGTGAATGCATAGAGTGGAAGAGGACAACTCCCTGTACAGTCATAGGAGGATATATTTAAGTAAGTGGGGAAGGGGGAGAGTGAGAGGAGTGAAGTGTGCAAGGATTAAAAGTGGGGAGAAGTGAGTGGATTACCATTGGATAGCCACTCCATAAAGGAAGTACCAAGCAACAGAAATAAAGAGGAGACAGATAAATGGATTAAATTTCAAGAATTGTCACTTTTTTCATCTCTTTTCTATCTTTTCTTGAGTGTTGCTGAGGAAAAGACAAAATTGTGTATGCTTGCTAGTAGTGGTTATATGTGTACTGACATAATATACAGTAACAGAAGCTTATAAATGAATGCTTATAATCTTAGTTTGATTGCCTCACTTTACAGAAGCTTTTACCAACCTGAAGAAGTCGGAGTTTTATGAAGAAACTGCACCAGAAGCAAAGACTGCAGCAACAGAACCAAAACAGAAACCATTGAACAAACCTGCATCCAAATATGCTGTCGTAGTTAATCCTAAACAAGTAAGTAACAGAATTTTACTCATTTATTATTTCACACAGTGTATTTTTGTATCTGTTGCTGACTGTTGGTGACTGTTGCTGACTGACTGTTGCTGACTGTTGGTGACTGACTGTTGGTGACTGACTGTTGGTGACTGTTGTATCACTGCTACTATCCACCTGATGCCTGCACTAGCTAGGAACCACAGGCAGTAGGAATTATAATTTATCAGTGAATCATAAAGGAGTAAGATTGATGTAAACACATCCAATCAGATGATAAGATTTCTTGTTTTCTCTAAATGTGACTTAAAAGGTTCTAATAGTCAGTGGTTCTTAACCTTTTTACCACCACGCCCCCTGTAGTAGTGGGTCCTTGCCTCCATGCCCCCTCCCCCCTATTCACTTCTTCAACCAAGATATTTGAAGATCATTCTGAATTGAAAAGAAAAGCTGAATTATGTGTTTTTAGTATTTTCATTGTGAAAAAATTGTCTAGACACCTTGCATATACACAACCGATGTAATGAGACCACATTTAATAAGATACTTGACAACTCTTCCCTTTTCACTCTGGGATCACGCCCCTCTAAGGAGAAGCGCCCCCCAGGTTAGGAACCGCTGCTCTAAGTGGACCATGAACCAATTTAGTACCTATTTGCTTCTGTACTCAAGTATGTAATTGTAAAGTATGTAGGAATCATTAGAAGAGAAAGTTTTTATTTTCAGATTTCTCATAGTTCCTGCAATGGATGGAGTAGAAAAAGTCAATTTAGTTTCTAAGGTGTCATGAAACTGCCCTTTGGAAGGAGGTAGATGACAGGGAGGTTGAATGTCTACAATCCAACCAGTGGAAATTAATGATCTGGGAGATGCCTCGGGTGTGGTGATGAAGTAATGTTACATCAGGACTTATGTTGTTGTTGGTCTTGATGCAAGTCATCACAATGGTAACTCCTATAAATGATTTTTTCCAGAGAGGAAACCCGATACTCAAATTTGTCCGTAACGTTCCCTGGGAGTACGGAGAGATAGTGCCGGATTATGAAATGGGAGTCACTACTTGTGCCCTGTTCCTCAGCATTCGATATCACAACCTGAACCCAAACTATATCCACGAGCGACTCAAGCAGCTGGGCCATCAGTATCAACTTCGGGTTCTCCTGGTGCAGGTAAGATGTTCTGGGTCTGTTATTGGAAACTATTACCCACACTCACAGTTTCACACACATCATGTGTGGTCTGATCAGATGCGTCTTCTTGAGCTGTTCAGTAGGTCATCAGTTCAAGCCCCGCTCAGGGTGAAATCCGCTGACAGCACAGGTTGTTTTTGTTCCCCTTGAGCAAGGGGATGGGGTGTGTATAGTGTATTATGTCCCAACCTTACCCTTGGATTGGTCATTATTAGCTCTAAGCTCTTTCTGGGAGAGTAAGAGCTGGCAATTGCGAGTCCAGCTCGGGTGGTCAATACAGTAGGTGAATTACACACACACACACCTGTTATTACAAAGAGAAGAGGCTGGATATTTGAGAAGACACTAGGAAAAACTAAGAGAAAGAAGATATTTGAATAACACAAAAAAATAGTTTTCTGCATAGGAGTATAGGTACCTAGAATGGATTAGAAGAAAGGTGATAGTGCCAAAAAGTGTGCATCAATTCAAAGAAGCAACACTAGTATAGGTCAGGCCCTGTATGCTACAACTAGGTGAGCACACACACACAGGATTGTATCTTGGAAAAAGTAGATTGAAAAGAGATTTAAGTTGCACAGTTTAATCATTGGCGTATGTTGGTTATAATCACCAGGTGTGCTACTCTTACAAAGTACTAAAAGTAAAAAATAAACATACAAATTTTTGGCTATTTCTATGCGTAGTACTAATTGCAAATTACAAATAATATGAAGTGCGACATGTTATACGTAAATAAAATAAATGTTAAGATTATATTCTATAAGAATATAATCTTTTTAGTAATAGAAGAATTAATTTTATGCATAAATTAAAAAACAGCACCAGATGATTTTACTACTTGACTCGTCAGATCTAGTCTTTGAGATGTAAATTATTTTATGAATTGATTATGCGAAAAGCCATTTTGGTTAAGTTTCATCAGTAATTTTTTTTTTAATAGATTAATATTAGAGGCCACTTAAGTCATTTTCGTCCACTGTTAAACACCGCTGATATTGTTACATCAAAGGCCCCAGACTTCCATCTGACTTGATCTATATTTTCGAGTGTAGTTTTGGATTTGTCCCGTGGGTAACGGGTTCTCACCCACCACAGGCTCAAAGGTTAATGTGACGGAGATGAGCGCCGAGGCCAGCATAGCGTATGCCCCCATCTTTACCTATTATTAAATTTGAAAACAAATCATGAAAATACCATGTCATGATATTGCAAAAACACAACTGTTATAAAGAAAATAAGTTTGTTAATGAATGCTTAACAAATTTATGCAGATAATCTCTCACTCTGAGAACAAACACTAGACATCTGTACTATTGTGTAGGCTGACTGCCGCTCACCCTTGGCCATTCAATTCTCATACTCCTCCTATATCCCACCATCGGCCCAATGCCGTATCATGATACAATTAACTGAGGGGTGTGCAGTGCTATCTCAAAAACTGTCACATTTCATAACGGGAAAGAAAAAATAGTTTCACATTATGATCCATTATAGTACTTGTAATGAATGAGCTTAATATCTGTGATGAGTTCCCATCTTAGGTGGGTGTGCAACACTCGCCTGGCACACCCAGAATATACACCCCTTAGTATAATGTGTGAGCCACAGTTGTCTCTGCAAATTTATAGTGAGCATAGTTGAACATATGTAGAGTAACTATATCGCCACACGTTAAATTGGCGAATATGGGGCCCCCTTATTCCCCACTTCCGAAAGCACGGGATTGGCCGAGGTGTTGCCTAAGAGCCTAAGAATGCCTTACTCCAAGTTACGCCCTAAAGCCCCAACACCCAACACCTCACTCAGCCTATCCCGAGCATTCGGAAGGGGGATTGAGGGGGCCCCATTTTCGCCAACTTAACGTGCAGCGAGTATATTTTATATTATTTAAAAAGGCATGAGATTTCATAGCAGTTATGTATTTAAAGGAAGGAAGTGAACAGGTACTGTTTCCGGTCCTAATCTTCCTTACCTTTAGTAAGACAGTTTTTATTTTCAGAACGAGGTTCATTTAAATACCATGAGGGTGATATATGGTACCACAGATAAGATCTATGCTGGTGCTGGCTGATGCTATCCATCCTTCTTTGAAACAGCTGTGCCATTATAGCCATCCATTGAAGCACTTCACAGGATTGACATGTATTTAGGTATACATTTGCCAGGCAGTTCCTTGAGGAGTATCAGAAAGGTTCGAATCTCTCTCCTGAGGCAATGTTTCTGTTCTTAGTTAGATCATGAAAACATTTTGCAACATGGGCCAATATTAACCACATTCAATGTACAGGACTTTTGCACATTTACGTAAATTTCTATACTTAAAATGAAGCAGCCATTCCAAGTTCAGAGTTACACCTTTTGATGGTGACGTCAAATAGAGTGAAAGGGCGAGAAAGGTGGTAAGAATTTGTAGGATTGGAATGCTATCTTTGCAGTCTAGAGTCATGTATGGTATAGCTTAGGTAGCTTCTTGGTCATCATCTTCCATGTAGGAGTGTATCTGATATGAAGCATCAGATGGAGGGGGGATGGAGTCTTGAGATTTTAAGTGCTGGGAAAAAAGAAATTCATATTTATTATTGTTGGAAAGGAGAAAATATAGTTTATTCAAGGGTCTGAGTTGACCTACTTTGCCAGCAGTCTTAATGACAGATACATGTTGTGGCGATGGTCCTAAGCATGAAGGAGACATACTGCTAAATCAACCTGAACTGTGTGTTATTCTGGTATATTTTCGGTGGTAGGGATGAGGCACCACATGAGGGGATCTTGACTTTGAGATTTGATTTAGCACACACACACAAAAGGTTATCAGAACCAGTCATCCTGTTCTTTATGCAGTGTAATATCAAACTGAATTTCTTACTGAACTAGTATTATATTAGTAGTAGTTTATCAAGTTAATACTTCACTGTGGTGCCTAAAACTTCAATACCTTGCAGGTTGATGTTAAGGAACCACATCATGAGTTGAAGCAACTGACAAAGATCTGCTTTTTAGCTGACTTGACCCTCATGTTGGCATGGAGTCAAGAAGAGGCAGGACGCATCATTGAAATCTACAAGATATATGAGAATAAACCCCCAGATATGATCATGGAAAAACAAGACTCAAACCCGCATTCAATGGTATGTTGATTAAGCAAGCTGAACTTAAAACTCAAATATGAATTAATAGTTATGTTTATATATGACACATTTTATTTATTTCTGGGGATGGGAATCCCACACTAAATCAAGTGGGAGGGCCCCCTAGCCCATTTTTTTCTTGTTGGGGTGGCCGGGGCAGTGCAGAGGCGGCGCCTGCCCGTCGAATCACTCCTGGGATAAATCTCCAGAGGGTTCTACGTGTGGGCTCCTGGAATGTTTTGAGCCTCTAAGACGATCATCGACTGCCTCTCCTATCGGGCAAGCTCAGTAGGCTGAGGTAGTCAATCAGTCAGTCTGTCTTTCCGTCACCTTATGCGTGGGAGGTTGTGGTGTCGACGGTGGTGAGAGAGAGAGAGAGAGAGAGAGAGAGAGAGAGAGAGAGAGAGAGAGAGAGAGAGAGAGAGAGAGAGAGAGAGAGGAGAGAGAGAGAGAGAGAGAGAGAGAGAGAGGAGAGAGAGAGAGAGGAGAGAGAGAGAGAGAGAGAGAGAGAGAGAGGAGAGAGAGAGAGAAGAGAGAGAGAGAGAGAGAGAGAGAGAGAGAGAGAGAGAGAGAGAGAGAATTTACTACTACCACCATTATTATTAGTTCCTCTACCCTCAGTCGGCGAGGCCTGGCAGTGGCAAGACTAGCAGTGGGGTTGACACCTACTACTGGTCCGGGGAGTAGCTCTCGGCATCTCCCGCAAACTGCAGCCGCTCCTCCTGAGGTGTGTGAAACTGAAGAGATGTTCTACGCCAAACTCGACACTCGTCTCAACCAGTGTCTTCCTCGGGACACACACATTGTCTTGGGCGACTTCAATGCTACCACTGGCACTGTGAGAGATGGCTATGAGTTATGTGTTGGTCCCCATGGCTCCGATACCAGGAACATTAACAGTTTTCTCCTTCAGAATTTTGCGAGGTCCAGAAGGTTGAGAATTGCAGGTTCTTGGTATCAGAGACCAGAGCTGCACCGCTGGAGATGGTATAGGAATGCCGGAGGGGTAGCTAAGGAGATCGACCACATCCTCGTTAGTACTCGGAGGATTCTCCAGGACTGCAGGGTTTACCGGGGTGCTGAGTTCTTTGCAACTGATCACAGACTTTCAACGTTGACTTAAGCTTCATGTCAAATCCAGAAGAATCTCTAACCATACTGTGTTTCATCATGAGAAGTTGAAGGCATACATGTGACCTCGCACATGTATGCAGTGGCAGTCTAAAATTGGTTCAATGTGCTCGGTGCCCTCGGGGACCCTGTAGAACTGTGGAATACCTTCAAACGTGGAACTTTCCTGGCTGCCAAGGAGTTTATTGGGGAGCGCCCGAGGTCAAGGCATGGTTTTGTCTCAACAGAGACGCTGGAGAATATCGAGAAGAGTCCTCTCCCGGGGAGAGGCATGTCAGGAGTCTCGCTGTGGATGTCGAAGGCCATTTGAATGCTAATGACCACCGACGCGCCTCCCAAGCCCTGAAGAAGCCTGCTCCAAGTCTCTATCTCGGGCAAGTGCTATCCGAGCAGCAGATGGGCGCCTCGTGTTGGACATGGATGGGCAGATGGCTCGTTGGGCTGAGTACTTTGGGCAGTGGTTCAAGGTGGACCCTCCAATTGGGCAGCTTCACACCACTGGATTACAGGCAGTGGATGCCGCTCCTCCCATTGACGAAACTGCACCCTCTTGGTGAAGTCAGAGAGGCTGTAGCAAAGTTGAGGGGTGGAAAGGCAGCTGGTGTTTGTAATATCAGTGTGGAGCTGCTCAAAGCTGGGGATGAGGCCATTATCTGCAAGTTTCATGCTGTCTTGTGGCAATCATATACCATTCCCCCTGACTGGAAAAGGGGGCTGGTTGTCCCTATCTGGAAAGGGAAAGGGGACCGTCAGGACTGCAACGATTACCGCGTTATTACACTGTTCAGCGTGCCATGCCAGGCAAGGTGCTTGCCTGTCTATTGCTGACACGGATCCGCAGTCATCTGCTGAAGCATCAGAGACCTCTGCAGTCTGGGTTCACGCCTGGTAAGTCAACAACGGATCGTATCCTAGCGCTTTGTGTCCTGGTGGAACGCCGACGTGAGTTTTGACACGGGATGCTTGCAGCCTATGTTGATCTTAAGAAGGCATTTCATTGGAGGTCCTGGTGATGGCTCTCGAGGCACTACACGAGGAGGCAAAGCCTTTGGGACTTGAGGTCTCCTGGCCCAAGACCAAGGGCCAGGTGTTTGGAGGTTTACTAGATGAAACGGTACAGTCTGTTCATGTGTGCAGCGAGGACATTGAGATCTTGGAAAGTTTTCCTTGGTAGCGCAGTTCATAATGACGGCCGGTCACGTCAAGAAGTCTTACAGCGGATTGGCATAGCCCACGGTGCTATGGACTCGCTCAACATGGGTATTTGCTGTTGTCGGTACCTGTGCAGAAGGACAAAAATCTGGATTAAGTCGCTTGTGATCCCTGTCTTACTCTATGGATGCGAGACATGACACTAAATAGCGGACACTAAATAGCGACTTGAAGAGGCGAATCGATGCCTTTAGTAATGGGTGTCTTCGCAGAATCATGGGGTATCGCTGGGATGACTTAATGTCAAACCAGCGATTGCACCGTGAGACTGAATTGAGACCTGCATAGTCCGTCAGCGCCAATTCGGCTATATGGGCATGTGGCACGCTACCCTGAAACTGATCCTTCCCATTGGGTTGTATCTGTAAGAGACAATCCGGCATGGAGGCGACCACAAGGCTCATGGCTGGGGCAAGTTGATGTTTCCTGCTGAGAGTGGCTTGGTATGGAAGGGAGCCTGCAAGGGGACTCGCACGTGGTGACCCCCGGGAGTGGTGTCCTAGGGTGGGCGAGGCAACGCGCCCCCCTGGCGTATGCCCCCAATGATTAACATAATTAATTTGGCCTATAGGGGATATTAGAACACTTATATACAGGTTTAGGAATGCATCCCTGTTAATCCCATTACACCATAAGATTGATTGTTATATGAATGAGCTTTCAGGAACGTAACGCCTTCACAGAAAGAGGGAATACTGTACTTCCTAGTCTGACTTTACTCTCTTAAGAAGGCAATGTATCATCAACAAATGTTTGTTTTTCAGATTATTGATTCATTGATATCAGTGAGGAGCATTAATCGCACTGATGCAATGACACTCCTATCAACATTTGGCTCGCTAGATAAAATAGTGCAAGCAACTGAAGAGGAGTTGTCATTTTGCCCTGGGATGGGTCCTCAAAAGGCAAGCAAACTACATAAAGTCCTGCACCAGAGCTTCAGAAAGTGAACGAGACAACAATCAATCATTGGGGGCATACACCGGGGGTCTCGTCGCCTCACCCACCCTACGACGCCACTCCCGGGGATCACCACGCCCATGCAGGCTCCCTTCCCATACCAAGCAACTCTCGGCAGGAAACATCAACTTGCCCCAGCCACGAGCCTTGTGGGCGCCCCCTTGGCCTCCTCCACGCCGGATACAAGCCTGAAAATATAATTAAGTACAGAATTGTTTTTGACAAAAAAAAAATTAGTAAAGGAACATAACACATGCTGAAGATTTTTTTTTAGATAAGGAGAGGTGACCAGCCATTCTTTGGTATTAAGAAAGAGGTAGGATACAGCAAAATGTGATAGAGGCCTTAAGTAATAAGTTGCAGAATGTATAAAATAAAATATCCGTGTGAAGAAATACTTCCTTACATAATTTGATAGTGAGGCGGACGGTCTGCCTTTTGAGTATCCAGGCAGACAGCTCCCTGGCTGCTACTACATCTCCATTCTGGCCCAGTAGTTGCCTCACCTCTGCCACTCTTACAGCAGTGTTCACCAGGCAGGCAGGGAGGCGGCAAGCGAGTATAGGAAGACACGAAACACATGGAAGCTGGGAGCCTCTCTGTGGGAGAGAAAATTGATTGTATCCATGTAATTTATATTTTTATAATTTTAAATAAAAAATATATGAAACTGCTTTTTTGTCACTTGCTTCTTTTCCTTCTTTATTTATTGATTTTTTTTTTTTTTAACTGCTAGCATGTTATGGTATAAAGGCGGAGCTGCTATGATGCCCTATTTGACAGCATTTAAGGCATCTCAGTAATTAATGTAGCTGACCAAGAACACCTGCTACACACTTCAGCCGTTGCAATTTAATCAAAGATACAACTACAGAAAGTGGTTTGAGTGTGTTGCAAATAAAAATGAGACCATGAGAACACTTCAGTAACTAAATATCAGTGAAAAAAAGAATTGGAGAGAAAGAAAGAGATAATTACTTACACTAATACTAAATCAGATTAAAATTAGAAATACAGCAGATGAATATGAGGGTGGAGTAATGAATGATGGAGGACCACAAAGAGGCGGTATGGATAAGGAGGAAATAATGGAGATACTCACATATCACATCTGATTTAGGTGTCGTCATGAAGGGTCTCGGCACCAATCATCGGGTCGTGGTTGAATCTGATGAGGCTTGGAAAAAAATTTAAACCAGCAATGATAGTGATTCTTTGTTTCCCATAATATACTGGTCAGATCTTTAAAAATATAACAATTATAATAGTGTGATTATTTTTCATAAGGGGCTAATTGATGATTTTATGATGATTTTTCTGTTTCCTTTGGTAAGTTTTATGGTATAACTAGTGTCGTTACAATATGGTATAGTGTAGTTGTAAAGTGTATTTTCTTCCTGATATTCCTGGCTTGTTCCTGCCCACCACATTAAGGTAAGGCACATCTAAGGTAAGTTCTATACATATGAAACCAAGCAAACAACTATTCTATCAAAACATATTAACATGGAAAGGCAATGCAAGACGCCTGACTGAAGTATGAGTATGTGGTGTGAATGAGTTGGCCAAGGTAATTAAATGACGACATGAATGCATATGAATATCAAATTTGCATACCCACCATGTATACTAGGAGGTAAGTACGTAGGCGTGCTTAAGTGCTACAATTGTACTTAAAGTCTACACTGCGAAAGAAGACAAAGAGGCTCCTTAATTATTTTTGACAAACTGGGAGCTTGTCTTTCATGGCACCATCATAATAGACTTGCCACCCATGACAACCCATTATTGTTGTGGTTGCTTTCAGAAATCATGGAAAAAACAGCCTTTAGAAGTTAAGTGCACAAATAATGAAGTAAAAGCTCCATTCATGACATGTGGGCCTTGAGTCTTCACTATGGTCTTGATCATTTGCTTGACTTGTGACTGCCAGCTGTTACCTTCTCAGAAAGAGGTTAGAGCTAATAGAGACCGATCTTTAGATGAGGCACCTCGCACTACATGCACCCAACCCACTTGCTCAAGGGGGACAGCATCTGCCCAAGTTTCCAGGAAAAAAAATCTAGCCTAGGGATGGGCTTGATTCTAGGCACATCAATTGACACACCAGACTTCCACTTTGCCATGTAAGCAGTGCATTTACCAAGTATCATTCACCTGTTACCACGGCCTGAGCTACACCTTTTCACTCAAATTAAAACAACTGAACTTCAAATTAAAACAACTGAACTTCAAATTAAAACAACTGAACTTCAAATTAAAACAACTGAACTTCAAATTAAAACAACTGAACTTCAAATTAAAACAAGTGAATCTCAAATTAAAACCAATGAAGTTTAAATTAAAACAACTGAATTTTAAAATAAAACAACTGAAGTTTAAATTAAAATAACTGAAGTTTATATTAATACAACAGAAGTTAAACTAAAATAACAACTTCAAATTAAAATAACTGCACTTCAAATTAAAATAATTAAATTTCAAATTAAATGAAAAAAATAATTATTATATTTTGAAATAAATTATTTTTATTTTGGAGTTCTGTTGTTTTAATTTGAGAGTGAAAAGGTGTATTATGAAACCCCCCAGAAAAGTAACATATTTCTTACTGCAAACTTGTTCTTATCTTTACCACAGGGCTGCCAGCAAAGGGAAGAGAGGGAAAAAATTATTTATGAAAAGATATCCCATTCTTTTAAATAATTTTACACAGCATATTACATAGGTAAAGCAACACAGGATGAAGTAACGTATAGCTATTCCGTGTATGTTAGTACACATACTGTAGTTATGCAAAAGAAACCAAAAGTTATATTTTTGGCACTCAAAATGTTTTGGTACTCATTGGCACTCACAGATTTTTGCCACTCAAAAAATGTTTGCACACAAAAATCTTTGGCATTCAAATTTTTTGGCAATCAAAATTCTTTGGCACTCAGAAAAATGTTAGTGCCAAAAATGTTTGAGTGCCAAAATAATTTGAGTGCCAATATTTTTTAGGGCCAAACATTTTTTAATGCCAAAAAAGTTTGAGTGCCAAAAATATTTGAGTGGCAAAATTTTTTGAGTGCCAAAATTTTTGACTGCCAACATTTTTGAGTGGCAAAAATGTTTGAGTACCAACATTTTTTGAGGGCCGAAAAATTTTAAGTGCCTAAAATTCCTGAGTGCAAAAATTGTAACTTTTGTTTTCTTTTGTATAACTACAGTAGCCTATGTGTACTAACATACACGGAATAGCTATACGTTACTTCATCCTGTGTTGCTTTATCTATGTAATATGCTGTGTAAAAATATTTAAAAGAATGGTATATCTTTTCATAATTTTTTTTTTCCCTCTCTTCCCTTTGCTGGCAGCACTCTGGTAAAGATAAGAAAAAGTTTGCAGGAAGAAATATGTTACTTTTCTGGGGGTTTTCATAATACACCTTTTCACTCTCAAATTAGAACAACAGAACTTCAAAATAAAACAAATGAATTTCAAAATATAATACATGATTTTTTTCTTTTAATTTGAAATTCAATTATTTTTAATTTGAAGTTCTTTTATTTTAATTTTTATTTTTATTTTTTTACCATTTTAAATATAAATAAATTACTGCAATTATTAAAACAGTGAAATTAGCAGTGATATAGGCTATTTAAGTTTACTGATGATGATTCATAGCTTAAAGTAATCGTCCAGACCATTTCATCATTCCTGATTTAATGCAGTCAAAATATAGCCATGAACGATTATATCAACAATATGTTGTCACATTTTGCATCCAGTCACCCGTTTTTAAATGATCCGCATTCAAAATCTGTAAATTCCCCGTGCTCTCAAAACACAACTGTTTATCAGCAGACGACGCACCATGGGTCGGCGACGTCACAACAGGGAGCCTCCTAGCACCGCCTGATACATATGCGCGGAGACTGAGAAAAATGTAGTACTTGGGGAATTTTGGGTGTTTCAGATATATTTTTTGTGCGATGTGGCATGTACTTGCATCCTGTGTGGGTGCAGCGTGGAGGCTGTGCCTTTACCGAGAGCTTAGCACCCATTTGCAAACTGTGGGGCGACGATATATGTGTGCAGATGTGTGCAGCGGCGGCAAGCGGCGGGGAGCGGCGGGTAGTAGCAAGGCCACCGAGATGAGAGGGCTGCAGTACCCTGGGTTGGGCATTTTCGAAGGGGCTCTAAACTACACCCTCTTAGCGTCCTAAGACCGACTTAGTTATACCGGGCCAAGAAGATTACTAAGAAAGCATTTTCGGGCGTCATCTTAGCCTCGTGTAAGGGGACAGAAGGCCAACCCTTCTTAGTGCCACATAACCAATCAGCGCGCGCGACACAAGTCTGTATTTGGCGGGAAATACGTATACCACGCCGAGTGTCTCTCTCTCTCTCTCTCTCTCTCTCTCTCTCTCTCTCTCTCTCTCTCTCTCTCTCTCTCTCTCTCTCTCTCTCTCTCTCTCCTTTTTTTTCTTCTATTATTTCTTCTCCCTCCTCTTCCGTCTCCTTGAGTTGCCAGATATGTATTTCTGCTAGTCACAGTGCAGTGTACACGCCGAGGGTCTCTCTCTCTCTCTCTCTCTCTCTCTCTCTCTCTCTCTCTCTCTCTCTCTCTCTCTCTCTCTCTCTCTCTCTCTCTCTCCTTTTTTTTCTTCTATTATTTCTTCTCCCTCCTCTTCCTTCCCCCTTTTCATCCTCCACACACATATCATAGCCAGTATGTAATATTATTGTGAATAACGACACTTTTTTTCTGGTGTGTTTTGATATGTTTAGAATTAATCTGCTAACCGTTTCTGTCGCAAATCATATCTATTCCGCCCAGCCCACCCCTATATATATAGTATATATATAGCCCACACCTATATATATATACATAGTGTATTATACAGCCTAATATACTATATACAGTCTAAAATATATAATATATAACCAATAATATAACCATTGTTGTTATGGTGACGGAGAAAATGACGACCCCAACCCTGCCTTAGTTTACACTCGCTGCACTGTCTTAGGCGGAGCGAACTTTGCTTCCGAAAATGTCCACCTAGCGCTAAGATGGTCTTAGTCCCCTAAGATGGTCTTAGTAGTGTTCCAAAATGCCGCCCCTGCTGGCTACTACCAGCCGCTCCCCGTCGCTCCAAAGGTCTGCACACATATATTGTCGCCGTGTGGGTTGTGAATGGGTGCTAAGCTCTCGGGAATGGCACGGCTTTCTTGCCGTGCCCATGCAGGATGCAAGTATGTGCCGTGTCGCACAAAAAATATACCAGAAGCACCCAAAATTCCCCAAGTACTACATTTTTCTCAGAGTCTCCGCGTGTCTGTGTCGGGCGGGGCTGGGAGGCTTACCTCTTGTGTCGTCGCCAGCAAGTTTCGCGCCACGGCTGGAATGTGGCTGTTGTTTTTCCCGCGCTTTTTACAAAAGTCATGTGTTTAGGGAAATAAGGTGTGAAAATGAATAATTTTTTGTGGATTAGGTATTTTGAATGAACATTCAACATAATTATGCAAAGAAAAATGGGTCTGGACGATTACTTTAAGTTGAATTATTACATCACATTCTAATGTAACCACCTTGCAAAGAGACCAATATAGAATGAACGAATGGGTATTTTATGTAGCAGATGGAATCTAATATTGACAAGTATAGCATAATTAATGTTGGTAGAGAAAATCCTCATAAAATTTACATTTGCAAATTTTCACTGAAAAGTTTACAATGTGAGAGGGATTTGGGTGTGCAGGTAAGCTCAGATCTCGTTTTATGTAATGCATAATCTGTTCCCCGAAATTATCATTGAACAGGAGCTTACCCTTCACTATTCGGGTGCTTACATAATAATCTCAACAATATTATCACGCACTGGTATTTCCAAGATTAGAGGCACTTCTGGTAAAAGTATTGTAAATACTGTAAAAGTATTTACTTCTACTAATACTTCTGTAAAAGTATTGGTCGAAACTGCACATACAGTTTAGAAAAAAAGAAGAAAAAAAATCTATAAAAAACCTTCCCAACACAACCGGCCCAAGAAATAGGCGAACTAAGCAGCTGCTGAGGAGACCCCCATGGCCACCAGCAGTGGCGTCACCATGAACAAAAATTTGGGGGGGCTTTAGCCCCGGGGTGGTGATGGGCGAGCGCAGCGAACCTATCCAGCTGGGGGGTAGGGGGGTAATTTTGAAAATTAATCAGTTCCAGGGTAATTTTGAGGCCCAAAAATGAGAAGAAAGTGGAATTAAGCTTTAATTGCATGACACATAAATTAATAGAGTTACACCATGCATCATACCATATTAACTAAATTTGATAATTTGAAGAAAATTTTTATTCTGTTTATACAAAATAATACAATTGCCATTTTTCTCTCTCCACTAACAACTACAAAAGAATTGCACAATGTATGTTTTTGGTTTGTTTCTCAGTAAGGTTTTATCTTGATAATGAAAAAAATATATATATATAAACTTACAATATATTCAAGGTATTTCCCTTATTGCACAAAAACAGGTACATGGGATACTGTAGTTAAACAGAATAAAGTACATAATCATGATAAAGTAACTAAAAGCCGATTTAACCTGCCTCCCACTGCCTTACCCTGGCACCCACTGCCTTAACCTGCATACCACTGTGTTAACCTGCCTCCCGTCCTGTCTTACCCTGCCTCCCACTGCCTTACCCTGGCTCCCACTGCCTTAACCTGCCTCCCATCCTGTGTTAACCTGCCTCCCGTCCTGTGTTACCCTGCCACCCACTGCCTTACCCTGGTTCCCACTGCCTTAACCTACCTCCCGTCCTGCATTAACCTGCCTCCCGTCCTGTGTTACCCTGCCACCCACTGCCTTAACCTGCCTCCCACTGTGTTAACCTGCCTCCCATCCTGTGTTAACCTGCCTCCCACTGCCTTACCCTGGCTCCCACTGCCTTTACCTGCCTCCCATCCTGTGTTAACCTGCCTCCCGTCCTGTGTTACCCTGCCACCCACTGCCTTAACCTGCCTCCCACTGTGTTAACCTGCCTCCTGTCCTGCGTTAACCTGCCTCCCGTCCTGTGTTACCCTGGCTCCCACTGCCTTTACCTGCCTCCCACTGTGTTAACCTGCCTCCCATCCTGTGTTAACCTGCCTCCCACTGCCTTACCCTGGCTCCCATCCTGCCTTAACCTGCCTCCCGTCCTGTGTTAACCTGCCTCCCGTCCTGTGTTACCCTGCCACCCACTGCCTTAACCTGCCTCCCACTGTGTTAACCTGCCTCCCGTCCTGTGTTAACCTGCCTCCCGTCCTGTGTTACCCTGCCACCCACTGCCTTAACCTGCCTCCCACTGTGTTAACCTGCTTCCCATCCTGTGTTAACCTGCCTCCCGTCCTGTGTTACCCTGGCTCCCACTGCCTTAACCTGCCTCCCACTGTGTTAACTGCCTCCCATCCTGTGTTAACCTGCCTCCCACTGCCTTACCCTGGCTCCCACTGCCTTTACCTGCCTCCCATCCTGTGTTAACCTGCCTCCCGTCCTGTGTTACCCTGCCACCCACTGCCTTAACCTGCCTCCCACTGTGTTAACCTGCCTCCCGTCCTGTGTTAACCTGCCTCCCGTCCTGTGTTACCCTGGCTCCCACTGCCTTTACCTGCCTCCCACTGTGTTAACCTGCCTCCCATCCTGTGTTAACCTGCCTCCCACTGCCTTAACCTGCCTCCCATCCTGTGTTAACCTGCCTCCCACTGCCTTACCCTGGTTCCCACTGCCTTAACCTGCCTCCCGTCCTGTGTTAACCTGCCTCCCATCCTGTGTTACCCTGCCACCCACTGCCTTAACCTGCCTCCCACTGTGTTAACCTGCCTCCCATCCTGTGTTAACCTGCCTCCCGTCCTGTGTTACCCTGGCTCCCACTGCCTTAACCTGCCTCCCACTGTGTTAACCTGCCTCCCATCCTGTGTTAACCTGCCTCCCGTCCTGTGTTACCCTGGCTCCCACTGCCTTTACCTGCCTCCCACTGTGTTAACCTGCCTCCCATCCTGTGTTAACCTGCCAACCACTGCCTTACCCTGGTTCCCACTGCCTTAACCTGCCTCCCGTCCTGTGTTAACCTGCCTCCCGTCCTGTGTTAACCTGCCACCCACTGCCTTAACCTGCCTCCCGTCCTGTGTTACCCTGCCACCCACTGCCTTAACCTGCCTCCCACTGTGTTAACCTGCCTCCCGTCCTGTGTTACCCTGCCACCCACTGCCTTAACCTGCCTCCCGTCTTGTGTTACCCTGCCACCCACTGCCTTAACCTGCCTCCCACTGTGTTAACCTGCCTCCCGTCCTGTGTTACCCTGCCACCCACTGCCTTAACCTGCCTCCCACTGTGTTAACCTGCCTCCCGTCCTGTGTTACCCTGCCACCCACTGCCTTAACCTGCCTCCCGTCCTGTGTTACCCTGCCACCCACTGCCTTAACCTGCCTCCCACTGTGTTAACCTGCCTCCCGTCCTGTGTTACCCTGCCTCCCACTGCCTTACCCTGGCTCCCACTGCCTTTACCTGCCTACCACTGTGTTAACATGCCTCCCGTCCCGTAGAATATACTTAGTAATTTCAAGGTTTGTTAGCAAACATATTTCAACATTTAAATGAAACATCAAACCAATTTTTCTATAAAAGTGTGAAAAATAAGGTTTTGCTCTGGCATGGAAAATTGGATAAATATTCCTTTTTATTGTTTTTGGGTAGCAGGCTACTAGCAGCAATTTTGGGGGGGCTGAGTCCTTGACTTGGGGGGGCTAAGTCCCCCTTAGCCCCCCCACGGTGACGCCACTGGCCACCAGGGGACCTCGCTTTGGTCCTACCTATGTAGTGTAAATTAATACCCTATATTTTTTTGGTAAATTTCCAGTTTGAAACCGAATTAACTTTGGTGGACGAAACTATTTTTTTCGGCGAGTTTTTATGCGTTTTAAGTTAATCTGGTAACTGTTTCTGTCGCAAATTTTTATTTTTGTGATTTGTGACAAAAACGATTGAAAAACAAATTGAATTTAAATATGGCAGGGCAAATTAACACCCGAAGATTCCTGCGAGTACTCTCTTTTAAGATCCAGAGGGCAGTGGTGTAGCCAAGTAGGCTATCAATCAATGGGGGGGGAGGGGGGGCACAGCTGTGTATGGGGGGGCACCAAGGATAATATATATCCTTGGGGGGTTACTATAGCAAGCGGAACTCAGGGGCATTCTGATGCCACATAGAAGGGTATAAGTCACATAATAAGTGCATATCGTCAGTCACAGGTCCAAGCAGATCACGGCTGCCATGGCCAGGGGGGGGGGCTCCGGATTCTCATGGGGGGGCACGTGTCCCCCCGTAGCTACGCCACTGGCTATAGCTGATCTGACGTTACATAAGGTAGAAAGATAACGAGGCAACAGCCATTACTTTGCAGGGAGGACAAAACTACCTAAAATTACACGTAAGCTCTCCCTCCCTCACCCTCCCACTCAGTGACACCGCCAGGAAATTTTGACTGTAGTGGCCGAGGCTGGACATAGATCTAGTGTGGGGTGGGCGTGGCCATGGCATAGCCATTAACTGGCCACTTCCTAGATCCGCCACTGATTCCTCTCAACTCTATCTTCCACTCCCTCCCTTTCTCTCTCTACTTAACTTACGCTGCAGAAATATGAAGGAAAACAACAAAATGATGCGCTGTTTGGCCAAACATTATCCTCGTCCTCCTCCCAGCTGCCTGCACACACGACCTGCCCCATCGCCAGCTGGCCCTCGACTGTCGCTCGTACCGGATTACTCAAGGACCTCAACACTTTATTCGAAACACTGAACCTTTCTCTTTATGTCCTTCCCACGCCCTTACCTGCTGACCTTTGACCAACAATTCTTGACCTTTAACGTTATTTAAGTCTTAAATTTTAGTAAATGTGAGTTAGTAAAGGTGTTGGTATAGTATTGTATTATTTTTTTTAAAGTTTATATTGACAGGGTTCGTTAGTGCTTCGAACTCATTAACAGAGTCGCAGAGGATTGTGGGTATGATCTCTTTTCTTTTTTGCTACGTAGTTTGTGGGTTGTTAAATGACTGGATTGCTTTGTTAGCAGTGGCGTAGCTAGGTAGCTATATATCAATGGGGGGCACCTGGGGGACACTAGGCAAGCGGAGCTCAGGGGCCACTCTGAAGCCACATAGAAGGGTATATTCTAAGATCCGATCAGTCGCGGGTATTAGAGCCTTAGGAAATTTTTTACATTAGGACCGAAATTCCCTACACAATTGGGAGTGTGGTTTCTGTTCACCTTATTGGATTTTAAGAATTTCTTAGAATCCAATAAGGTGAACAGAAACCACACACCCAATTGTGTAGGGAATTTCGATCCTAACTTGAGTATTACTTGAAAATAAAGTCGGTACCGCTTGATTTCAGTCTTTTAATTTAATGTCAGCTGGGATAAGTTGATGTTTTGCAAATACTTCACTGGATTTTCCATCGTCATAGGGTAATGAAAGAAAGCACGATTTAACCACACCGTCTACACTACACGCAGTGAAAACACGAAAGGGACGAGACTTAGCTGCCTCAACTGCAGCTCATTGTTTTCACAAGTGGCGCGGCGGCGGCGCAGACATAATCGTACAGCAAATCTGAAAGTAACTTAAATTTTGGTCTGGTTTTAATGAAAATTCACTTATTAACGTATTAAAAATAATTAAATAACAATGCCTTTTTATTGTGATATATTTGTTAGTAGTATCAATTCTGCTGTCTCTCTAAAGGCATCATACAATGGCAGTGAGTGTCTGGGGGTGCTGCAGCTCTGCAGCCCTATGCCACGAGCCGCCACTGCTAAGAAACATTCTCTCTCTGAGCTTCCGTCGCAAATCACTACTTTCGGAACTACTTTCGAAAATTAAACTAACCTAACCCCACCTTTTGATCACTAACCTAACCTAACCCCACGCTTTAACCTCCTAACTAAAGCCAAATCTGCATTAAAAGTGTTCGCGTTAAGGGCAGACCAGAGGCGATGCAGGTCTACAAGAGGAAGAAGAGTGAGAGGCACGCCGCACGTAAGCACTTGTTTCTCGCATCTCTATGAACAACGTCATTATCTCCAAAAGTAATGATTTGCGACGGAAGATAGAAGACTCCTAGAATCCAATAGGGCAAACAGAAACCATACTCCCAATTATGTAGGGAATTTCGGTCCTAGTGTAAAATAATTCCGAGCAGTATATAGAATTTGGCAGCCATGGC
Source organism: Chionoecetes opilio (assembly GCA_016584305.1). Taxonomy (NCBI): domain Eukaryota; kingdom Metazoa; phylum Arthropoda; class Malacostraca; order Decapoda; family Majidae; genus Chionoecetes; species Chionoecetes opilio. Next base: position 103,316 of record JACEEZ010017449.1, on the reverse strand, counting down.
CAGTGAGGGGGCACTTGGGGGGTACAGGATGCTCCCCCATAGTTACGCCAATGCCAGAGGGGTAAAAACCTGCCAGGCTGACATAATCATGATGTGCCCAACACAGATACCACGGTTCTACTGCAGTTTAATACATTACAAGACACGTAGTTAAAACCGTTCTCAACTATTAGTTCTGCTGACAATTTGCAACATTCCTAACCCCTACAACACCGGTCGAAAATGGAAAATAACACAAGTGGGGTCTGTGGGGGGACAAACCACCCCAGTGAGGATAGGTCACGTAATCAATGCCCAGGCTAGGTTAGTTAACTAGCGGGATGGGGGTCTGGGTGGTTATGTCAGCGGCAGTCATCCAAATAACCCATCAACACCCAATGTATTCATCTGATACAGCAACATGAACATCCGGGATCCAAGTACAACCAATCACGTACAAACTTATTGTCACCAAAATGTGCTGGCAATCCAGAAGTATTCCCTCCTTGCGGGGCAGAGACAATGATGTCCACAATGCACTCCTCCGAGTCTTGTAAACAACTGAGACGAATCACTCGACGCGCAGTCGCCGCGCAGGCGCAGCCGCTGTGTGATGGCCCGTCCTTTACATGCGCACGTCCCTGCAGCCTCCTTGTTCGCTTGTTTGATGAATGACAAGATATTCTTGATATTCTGAAATATATACATACACACATCCACAGCCACACAAAACCACCGCCAATCAACAAAAATTACGGACAACCAGCATGTGCTTCTGAAAAAATAGAAATAGGCATTATGCACTGAGGGGAGAGAGAGAGAGAGAGAGAGAGAGAGAGAGAGAGAGAGAGAGAGAGAGATCGTCGTTATTGTCTGAAGGATGAGGGTGACCGCGACGCATGACACGAAATCGTCCAGTAAACTGCGTTGAAGACACCATTGTCTCCACCTCGAGCTAGGCCAGGCCGCCAGGGTTATAATGTTATTCTATAATAGGTAGTTATTTTATTATAATGTTATATTAATCCTCCGTTCAGATCGACACCATAACAAACAAAATGTTCGCAAATACTTGCCACACTGTATCATAATAGTGACAACTTCCAGACACAGGTGTGAAACTCTTCTGTTATTGATAAGTACATGAATTTTGTAGAAATACATGAACTACAATAAACAGGTCAATAAGTGATAAAACAGCTATTGTTTAATTTTTTTTATTGGTTTCATCCATCAATTTCTTCACAGGTATCAACTGACAACAAAAACTAGCCTGAGGTGGCTTATAAAACATATTAGTAATTGAAAACTTGGTGACTGACTCGGAGTCGTGCCCAGGACACAGCCCAACCGGCAGGTTAGTAGCTGTCCTTGTCTTGGTAATCAGCTTTCATCTGGTAACTGTTGCTATACCTGGTCCATGTAACAGTGTCCACATACCAACAACAGTCTTTCACCTCATACACATACCCCAGAATCAGCATGGCAACTGTTAACACGCTGGTGACCCCAGAGCAGCCACCACCTGCCTTCCTGCCAGCCCTACAATGGGGTGGCGGCCAGATACCTTGACAGAGGATTACAAAAATATATCATAAAGGATTGTGGGGCTGGCAGGATGGGATACAGGAGTTCCTAAGCTATAAAGAGACAATCTAATGCCACACTGACAGAAGTACAGACAGACTCCAGGAAATTGTCTTTTTGGTTTATAGTGAACGAGGAGGAAAAAAATTGAGTTCTCTGGAGTGAGACACTGAGACGCCTCTATCATACTGGTGAGAATGTGTGAACGGACTCTTGGTTCAGTGCCACACCGCTGTCACTGTTGATAAGGCTTTCTTATTTCTCTTTAAAACTGTATTACACAACTTGCACACACTACAGTCAAAGCCAACGGCAGCATCTCATTAACATGTGGGTCCTTACAAGTTGGGTTTGGCATGCCCAAAGAGGGGTGGCCATGAGGGGAGAGGATAAGAAATCAGCCTCAACCTGTACTCAAAGTTATTCATCAATTAAAATAACAGACAAATAAAGAATGAAAACATCAAAATATGCCACAATCTCTATACTGCATAATCGAGAATGCAAATTTACTCATGTAATGAAATGAATAAAGCACAATTAAATTTACAATCATGTATAGAATGAATCAAGAAAACAATATCATTGAGAAAGGTGAGGCTTGAAGGCAGATGAAGAATGAATGGTTTGTCTTAGGGAGCCAGTGTGTGGGAGGGAGGAGAGAGGTGCGGGAGGATGGGTGTGCAGGATGGTTGTGTGACAGGAGGATGGAGTGTACAGCCAGAGCAAACAACATGGAGAACACAGTGATTGGCATGCTACCTTATCCTAATTTTATACACACACACGCACACACACACACTCACACCCAAACACACAAAATAAAAGTTTTCATAAATCCAATCGCAAGTATTCATTTGATTCAAGTTTTTTTATCTTTTTACATAATTCATAAAATATTTTTCGGCCAAGACCTACCACCACAATTTCTAGCAATAATATGTTGTTTTCTCCTATTATATTGAACTAACTTGATTCCTACACAGACTACATAAATTTACTTCAACTAGGATAATATTTCGGAAAGCATCTGAAACTGTACATAAGAATGGCATCTAAAGCGACTAGGTGGAAATTTTTTACATTTCTACCAACACGCTGGAACAACCACACGGCAAATATGCAGAGAACACTTCAACAGCAAGTAACTCAGTTGCTCTATTTTTCTCTCACACACACACAGACAACAGTTTTGGTTCATCCAGGTAAAAGGATGTAAAGAAAATACTGGCAAACACTGAGATCTGAGTTTCTGCCTTTTCCTTAATGTTCAATAAAAATTCAACTTCCCTGCTTAATACCGATGTTTAGATTCACATTTGGAGATGCACTGGCAAATAGCATTCCATAGTAACAGGTCTTGACAGTAAATTGAGATAAATAGCAATGCAATTTGCAACAATTAGGTTGTGGGACCATGTCGTCTGGAGGCATTAATTGGATGTACGTACGTAGTATATGACACCCAATATGAACACATACACACACTCGACAGGTATTTATGTTTTTTGCCGCGGATGATGTTTCCGTATTGCTTAGACCTATGAACAATAGTTTTGGGTGGATAAATACTGAACCATACTAGCTGGACACACTCATAGGAACCCGCGCTTAGCGACACTTTTGTACGCAAGAGTTACTGAAGCTGTCGAAGCACTTTTCACTCAACATTATGGAAACAAGGCAAAACCCAGACAAGTGTCCAGCGCAACACTCACACTCCACACGGCTATTCTATATCAATATCTGG
>JACEEZ010017449.1:85000-97500 GCA_016584305.1 Chionoecetes opilio | reverse complement strand
GAGGCAAGCACGTGGAGGGGGGGGGGGGCGGTGAGAGGGGGTTGAAGGGGAGGGGGTGAGGGTGAGGGGGTTAGGCAACGCTGGGGGCGGCCTTTCCTCCACCTGATTATATTTCTAAGAACAAATGCATAATAATGAAGGAAAAACTACATAGTAGATACGTGGTTGGTTATCATCACTTATCCTTCTTATTATTACTATTGTAGTAGTAGTAGTAGTAGCACTAAAGGTAGAAGTAGTAGTAACAGTAGTGGTAGTAGTAGTATAGAAGTAGTAGTAGTAGAAGTAGTACGTAGTAGTATAGTAGTACGTGGTAGTAGTGGAAGAAGTAGTAGTGGTACTGGTAGTTGTTATTGTTGTTATGTTAAAAGTAGCGATAGTGGATGTTGTTGTTGTTGTTGTTGTTGGGAGCCAAGCATTGCAGGGTAGTGCATGCCGCTGCCTTAGCTATAGTCACCAGGCGGACTTGCTCTTCTCACTTTCTTGAAGCACTTTGCTACAATGAGTCACTTGTCCACCCTTGGATACACTGTTCAGTATGAAGTGCTGTCAAGGTAGCCAGTAATTAGTGGATAAACATGAAATATCCTCGTCGGAGCGACAGTGTTGCCCTGGCGCCGCATCCCCGCCGCTGCCGCACCCGGAGACAAACCTTGGACCCGCTGTTACGCAGACTAATGCCACGCGTTGTCCGTAAAGACGACGGAGGCGATGCCGGCGGCCACCAGGATGGGCGAGCACACCATCACCGCCGCGCCGTCAGGAGACTTCTGCTGCCGGGGAGAAAGCAAGACAAGAGGCGACACATTATTATGCGGGCGCAGGAGGGACACAGGTAGGCAAACGTTCGCCAATCTGCTAGCGCAAAACAAATGCCTAAATTGGTATGTCTGGAGGGGAGCATTGCCTTGCTGTTCAGCATTCCGTGAGGGGAGGCAAGATGGAGCTGGTGTAGTGATTTAACATTGATTTTTATTGTCAGAATTATAAAAAAAAACTAATTAAAGGGAATAATCAAGCTTTAAATGCCATCACCATTAATTGAGTACTATAGGCTGGGGGCGGCAGGGGGCGTGATGGACGAGGGCTGAGACGTGTGTGTGTGTGTGTGTGTGTGTGTGTGTGTGTGTGTGTGTGTGTGTGTGTGTGTGTGTGTGTGTGTGTGTGTGTGTGTGTGTGTAAATATCATCAAATTATTGAAAGATGGAAATGAAAATGAAAAATGACATTCTCGTGTGTGCATGTGTATCTTTTATATACAGTTTTGAGTGTATGTATGTCTGTGTATGTGTGTGTTTGCATGTGTATGTGTGTGTGTGTGTGTGTGTGTGTGTGTGTGTGTGTGTGTGTGTGTGTGTGTGTGTGTGTGTGTGTGTGTGTGTGTGTGTGTGTGTGTGTGTGTGTGTGTGTGTGTGTGTGTATGTATGTATGTATGTATGTATGTATGTATGTGTGTATGTGTGTGTGTGTATTCATCTAGTTGTATTTCTGTGTGTGTGTGTGTGTGTGTGTGTGTGTGTGTGTGTGTGTGTGTGTGTGTGTGTGTGTGTGTGTGTGTGTGTGTGTGTGTGTGTGTGTGTGTGTTCGGCTGGACAGCAAATCTTTAGCCTACAACTTAACGTTACCGTCGCAATACAGAACACACAGCGAGGACTAGATCTAGGGTCAGGCTCCGGTCACAACATTCACCAAGAAGCACTCAAGAGAGGTTCTGCGGCACCCCTGGAGAGGGTCGCCCTAGTGTCTAGGCTCTTAACAAGCCAACCACCTCATTGTTGCTACACATGCACTTAGCTTATAGGACATTCAATGGTGGGCTTGTCCGGTACACAATCAGACACAAATGCGTGCTTTAAATTCTATCCAATGTAGCAACGAACTGCTAGGTGTGACTGAAGGGCTCAGTAGGCAACCGTCAATAGTTTATGCACTGAAACTACAGCTGATGGTGGTCTTGGTAGCCGGCCGTGTACCCCAAATGAAGCAAAAGGAAAAATAAATAAAAGGTCGATCCAAAGGGAGGAAAATAAAGAGATGTGTATGAACATGTGTATAATGTATACTGTCCACATCCACGCAAAGCACCCAACACAAACTCTAAGACCTACTGATGCCTCACTCCCGCAACACAGCGACAACACAAAAGCCTCCAAAGGTGTGTATATTATGCTAGTGTGTTCTTGATGACTCCCGCTGACTTGACGAGGCTCATGGGATGGCGCCAAAAACTGTAAACAACGCGTATGACTTTATGTTGACAGATTGACTGACTGAATGGCAAGACTTATAACAGACGCGAATCATGGCGTTTCCGACTGTTGGTGGTCTGACACATCGCATGCATGTTCGCCGCGAGCCCACTCATGCGCTGGCGAAAATACTGCGGCTCTTCTTAATGGCAGGCGTGAGAGAAAATACGGAGAGAGGATATGAGTGAATATGCGTCGTGAAAATATTGACTTTGCCAGAAAAATTAACCTCTTCTCACACACACACACACACACACACACACACACACACACACACACACACATACACACACACACACATAGTAGAATCGATCAACGAAAAAATCTCCCATTGCGTTCTCACTGCGATTTATGAACATCACCTCGGGACGTTCATTACGACTTTCTCTTTGGTAGACGAAGACAAGCCTTAAAAAAACTATGAACGATTCCCGAACTTGATCTTTCTGTATTCTTAATGGCAACGAGTAAATAAAACTAGCCACTTTATTAGGAGTGATTAATGGTGTTTTGAATATCTGGTTTTATTACTCTATCTCATTTTGCAAGTTTCACAGAGCCGATGAATGTTCTTTAAGATTATGACACTGAGAAAGAGCGTTGTTGCTTCGCCATACCAGCTCGCGTAGATGGTTAGGTGCTGCTTGCTCCATCACACACACACATACACACACACACACATACATAGCAGCAGCAGCAACCGTAAGTCGACTGGTCGCTACAAACGCAGCAGAGGCAGTGGAGACTGACTCGTTAGCGTCGCCCAAACTTACATGGCATCAAATAAATTTTGCGTATTCGCCAAATAAATTTTACTTCGCAGCAAGACAGATGAAATGCGAAGGAGGAGCGATCCACTGTGGCGTCATCGGTGAAGTTAGAGAAACCACGACGCCCTTGGTGACGCCGCGAGACCGCATGCCGAGAAGTAACATTCCCATGCCAAGATGACTTTATTGAATAGCAAACCAACGTCACCGTATCATCAGGGTGACTTAAGAAAGTTACATGCCAGGCACTCAAGTCACGAGATGTTCAGACGTGACATGATTCAAACACCAACTGTTCTCAGGCAATAGTGAGGGTGGCAGGGCCGTCCCGGGTCCCACAACTAACGGGAAGTTCACGGCGTCCTGGCGTTGGCTCAGTAGGGCGTGACGGCAGCCTGGCCAAGTTGGGGAGGTCAATACTTCATGGTTGGCAGTTGTTGCACATATAATGTTACACTGTGATGTAAGGCTGTGACATAGTGAACATACTACAACGCGAGGAAGAGTGAGTTTTGCATGAGGTCAAGAGGGTGTGTTGTGTAAGTGTGAACCATGGAAGCCACATTGTAAAATCATAACTTATTTACAAACCAAAAATTTTGAACTAAACTTTTATCTGAGGGCTGGAGGTGAACACTGCTCTAAGACTCTCTCATGCGGGTTGCTGACCACACAGGTGACGCTCTACGAACACGCAGTCTTAAGGTATGACAGTAGCAGACTGTAAGGGCAAGACAGAGCTGTGTGAGACTGACTACTAGCTACATGACTAGTATAAGACCCATAATCTGGGAGAATCACACTGGAATATCGACTTGAAGCACAAAAAGGCCAATGTAAGAATTCTCAGTTTTAATGTTTCCTACTTTTATTATTTTGAAAAGGTGTTCTGAAAGAGAAAACATAAAAAGCATCTATTTTGCAAAGTTCGAAAACCATCTTTTATTCATTAAGGAAATGTTTCATGATTGATCTGGTTCACAGAAAGTGTAGGGGAGACCTTAACCAGCGAGGTGACAACCCTGACCCCAGGATGGATGACAAGGAACTCCTGCCCAGGCCGCTGTGAGAAGGTTGCGTGTGGGTCTGTGTTGTGGCAGCGAGGGAGTGTGGTGTTGGTGGTGCCTCGGCGCCCCACCACCTCCAAGCCCCACGCCAACTATCCCGCCTTAACTAATTCATCTTGGTGGTGTGGGTCCTGCTTGCACGGGGGGAGGGAGGGGGAGGGATGGCAGGTCTTGGGGGCGGCGATGGAGAAGGCTGAGCGGCGCGGCACAGACAAGCCAAAAAGAATGAAATACTAAAACTGTATTGACGCTTTCTGCACAGCCACCTGCAGTAGTGGACGCGGCTTTGTGTTCCGCGAAGAAGTGAACGAACACCCAAACTAGGCTGTTACCGCGGCGCTGAGGGCTGAGGGGCGGCGCGAGAGCGTGACTGGAAAACTGTTGCGATGTTCTCAGATTAGGGGTCTTACATGTTAGTAACTACCCAGTTGCCAATTAGCTGCTGTAGCCGGGCAGGCGCTGGCTACAGGCTACGGCAAGCTCGCCGCGTTGTCATGGTGAGGACAGTCCGTGAGGTAATAATGCATGATTCAACTAGTTTGTTGACATAAATCTGACTTTGTTGCACTCCAAAGGTCATTCCACTGAGCTACATACCACTATCACTATGACTATGACTATAAAACACTCACTGTTGTGCCGCTGCCTACTGAGTACCCGGACGTCGAGTTTTCAGGTCTTGTGGGCCAAATGTGAGGGGTGGCCTGAGGCACAGGCGGCACCTAGACAAAAATACTCAGCTTTTTCTCCCGACTCATAAAATGTGGGCACAAGTTGTGTTGTTTTATCCTACATACATAATGTGGACTTCTAGAACGAATGCGGCAGACAATGAGGGCTTAGCTTTGTTCTCTCCAAAGGTAACTGTTTCGAGACAAATGTTTTGCATTAGCCGACTGGCGAAGACACGGATACATTAACTCTCAGTACTTTGATATGAAGGAAGTCAGTGTACATGTGTGCCACACTCAAAGGCCAGACTGACTGACCTTACTCAACACCCAAGACACGGGACACGAGAGAGAGAGAGAGAGAGAGAGAGAGAGAGAGAGAGAGAGAGAGAGAGAGAGAGAGAGAGAGAGAGAGAGAGAGAGAGAGAGAGAGAAGAGAGAGAGAGAGAGAGAGAGAGAGAGAGAGAGAGAGAGAGAGAGAGAGAGAGAGAGAGAGAGACTACCAATTGTAGCCCCATGTCAACCATGATGTAAGTTGTTTAAAGAAAAAAAAAGAAAAAAAAAGAAAGAGAGAGATCAAACATAGTCCATAATGGTGCAGCCGTGGAATGTGGTGGCCACGCTGGGTATCACTGCCTGTCTTCCCCAACCTACCTCAAGGCCTCCACCCTCCTAGCCTGCTTCACCCCGCCTGATGCGTCCCGTGATGGCGCCTCACCCTCAGTGCCCTGTGTCATGACCTCCCCCAACCCTCTGAGGACCTACCACCCCCTCACCAGCCTCCCCGGCGCCTGACACCTGCACTGACAACTCAAGGTGCAGGGCCGCCGTCTCATTTCCCACAATAGCTTTCGTGACAATGAAAAGTGTCTCGTGAAACTACAAAAAACATTCAGCTATGTCCTCCTGCTTCCCGATGAACCTTTGGGTCTGAGCTGCCTCCCATAACCTCCACCCCCAGGTCTCAGGGGCCCCTGCGCCATCATCGCCCCCCTTCACACACTATCACTACCAAAGCCTTCCTTCAATCAATACCCACTAGATTGCATACGGTATCCTAACACTACAGTAACTCTTGATCCCACAGGCCAACAGCGTCACCTAACATGGAGGTGACCAGAAGTGTATTACTAAGAAGTCTCAAAGTCCCTCCTCGGTACAATTAAGTGGGGTTGTGCATCCCTCCCTGGGGCAGCGTCTGTTAACATGGCGTGATAGCATTCCCCGGGGGTGATGAAATGAATTCTGGGGGAAGCTGGTAATGAGCTTCAGTAAAGTGCAATCAGGAGAGTTAGGCAACACACACTTCATGAGGAGTGATATTTCTCAGCATACCTACAGCTGATGAACTACCATTTTCTCTTCATTGGGTTTACTGAGTAATAGCATCTTTGATCTCTTATTTTTGTTGGTGGGTGAATAAAGTAAATTATCAAATAAATACCATATCTATACTTAATAATGCTGCAACAAATGTAACCTTTATGATTGCGCTACAGGGCTGCTGATCACCTGGCTGCAAGGGTGCTGGGCTGCAACATTCTCAAGTACAGAGATGTTAAGGACAGAAAAGGTTAAGGAACGCTGTGGCTTAAGGGATTACTCGTAGATTGAATGAATGATACCGAGCCCCTAAAATTCCCACCTCCCATGCGAAACCTACACTCACATCCCCTGCGGCCTTCCCTCCCCACTGGGCCCTCCCCAGGCCAGCTGTCGCCGCGGCCCTGTGGGAACCGTCGCCCCGCCATCACGGCACAACACATCCGTTGGTCTTCATAATCTAGTGTCATTGACGACCGTTCATTTCAGTCAGCACAGGTCAATAGTGAAAAAGATGCACAGACAAATGAGCAATAAACTGAGAAAGTTTTTGAATTTCCTGTGATTTTCCCACATTATGAACCTTTCTAAGTAAGCCGAGACACCTATGACCTCATCCAGGCACAAGGGCGCACTCACCTTGAGCTAGAGACCCCACCGAGCACCAGGCCCGCCCACCTCCCCCCTACTCTGACAGGTCTGTTCTTAGCCAACCCGCTCTCACACTTGGACTACTTAACACACTGGGTTGAGTGGCACTTCATGTGAGCTTACCCTATCATGGAAACACATGGAATCTATCACATCATGCCATGGTGAAGTCACTGCTTGTGTTATGTGGATGACTCTGCTGGTGTATTCGTTTATTGGGGCTTCCAACAACGTGAGAGAACCTGCCTGCACGGTGCACCTCTTCATCTTGTGTCCACGGCCCTAACCTCTCTCTCCTTCCCTCAGTTGGTCTGCTTGTTAAACGAGAGAGAGAGAGAGAGAGAGAGAGAGAGAGAGAGAGAGAGAGAGAGAGAGAGAGAGAGAGAGAGAGAGAGAGAGAGAGAAGAGAGAGAGAGAGAGGAGAGACGAGAGCGAGAGCGAGAGCGAGAGAGAGAGAGAGAGAGAGAGAGAGGAGAGCGAGAGCGAGAGCGAGAGCGAGAGAGAAGAGAGAGAGAGAGAGAGAGAGAGAGAGAGAGAGAGAGAGAGAGAGAGAGAGAGAGAGAGAGAGACTAGTGCAACCTGCTTACCTTCTCGTGGGGCAGGGTGGGACAATCAAACTCATCCACAGGGATATGCTCAATGGGGTGAGACTTGCGCTCCTCTGTGACACAAATATGATCCTGTGACGTTATGATAGTCTCACGGTTGTTGGGGTTGCTGAGCCACCTCCGCAGCCACAGCAAGTCACAGCTGCACAGCAGGGGGTTATCTGGCGGGGTGAGAGGGAGAGTGAGTGAGAGGACAAACAGAAGAGAGGCTGTGAAGAAGTATTGCGAGGAGCCAATGACGGTATTACACAGGAGGAGTTTTCGTGAGAAGATTTTCCTTGAGCGATGAACTACTACTACAGTACTACTACTACTACTACTCCTACTAGTACTATTACTACCACTGCAACTACTACCATTACTACTACTATACAACTAATATTATTACTACTACTACTCCTACTAGTACTATTACTACCACTACAACTACTACCATTACTACTACTATACAACTAATATTATTACTACTACTACTATCATTGCTACTACTACTACTACGATATCTGTCGGAGAAATCCTTGCCAAAAGAAAAAAAAGAGAGAAAAAAATAAAACAATCTAGGTCATGCCCAAATATTGAATACTGAAATTAATAAACGAAGGAAGAGTGTATAAAAAGATATGATATAGATTTGTACTGACGTTCTGTATGAGTATATGAAAAATAATAGTGAACCTTTTAACTGTTTTCACTAATTTCGGATTTCGCATTATGAGAGAAGACACATAAAGGAAATAAAGTGATTGCGCAAGCGTGACTATGTGGCGCGGCAGCTTAATGTGGATGAGAGTGAGTCCATGATAATGATGTGTAGGCTACTGTCGGCGTATCTGCGGCGCTGGTGTGAGCAAGACCTGTATAAGTGTATATGTCTAAGCTTAGAATATGTAGGTCTTGGTCGTGAGTTTGGCTCATGCGATATCGAGGCGCGTACTCGAGGAAAAGCTGTTTGCTCAGTAGTTTGCTATCATTAACCCCTTGAGACCCAGTACGTAATTTACATTGTAATTTGGCTACCATTAGACGATTTTATAGTGAATATAAGCAATATATTATAGATATGACCTGTTTAGTATCCTTGTCGACTAACTAATTTGGTATATTTACACAGCGCGCCAAAGCATTGTTCGCGACATCATAACACAGCGCTTCCATACGGGAATTCAGAAAATGTACTCTATGGCAGCCTACTGACTTCCGAGAGACTTCATATCTTACATATGGCAGCTTGTTTAAGGCATGGGCAGTCCATCAAGACCGTTGAGGAATGTTCAGATGCCACTTGTCAATTATAAACGAAGCATTTAAAAAAGTATCGCCTTCCTTCCCGCGAGTAATTTGAACAGACGCGCATTGGTATAGCTATCATTATTTGCATAATGAGTGGCAAGAAAGACCTAACAAAGGAGCAAATTAAAGTTATTGTATCTCTACACAAGGCAGAGAGGCCAGTGGAAGAAATATCAAGGATTGTGGATGTTACGAAGAGATGTGTGCATAAGTGGGTGGAGAGTTTCGGGGTGGCACGGCGGGGTAGCGACAGCCGCGACACCAGAACATTATAAGTGGCCAGGGCGAGGGTGTAAAACCTCAGCAAGCACCCTAAATGTCATGAAACGTCAAGTGGATGCCCATCCTCAATTAAGAGCAAGAAAAATATTGCGATATGACTTTTACATCCTCGCCCTGGCCACTTATAATGTTCTGGTGTCGCGGCTGTCGCCACACCGCCGTGCCACCCCGAAACTCTCCACCCACTTATGCACACATCTCTTCGTAACATCCACAATCCTTGATATTTCTTTCACTGGCCTCTCTGCCTTGTGTAGAGATACAATAACTTTAATTTGCTTCTTTGTTAGGTCTTTCTTGCCACTCATTATGCAAATAATGATAGCTATACCAATGCGCGTCTGTTCAAATTCCTCGCGGGAAGGAAGGCGATACTTTTTTAAATGCTTCGTTTATAATTGACAAGTGGCATCTGAACATTCCTCAACGGTCTTGATGGACTGCCCGTGCCTTAAACAAGCTGCCATATGTAAGATATCTCTCTCGGAAGTCAGTAGGCTGCCATAGAGTACATTTTCTGAATTCCCGTATGGAAGCGCTGTGTTATGATGTCGCGAACAATGCTTTGGCGCGCTGTGTAGTTACTTTTCGTAATTTTATGGCTAACAACAGGCGATTTTATATAGCAAGGGAAAGATCTGGATGTGAAGGGATTAACGCTTCCTGTGTAATACCATTTCAGCTCAAACGTTTACTGATGGCAAGACGGAACTGCAAGGAGATGAAAGAAAAACCCGAAATGGATATAAAAGAAAACTGTGACAAATCGTTAACGAAAAGAAAAGAAAAAAGGCAACACTGCAACAATATTTCTTAACCCCTTGAGACCCAGAACGTAATTTCTATTGTAATTTGGCTACCATTAGACGATTTTTAGTGAATATGTGTAATATTTTATAGATATGACCTGTTTAATATCCTTTTCCACTATCTTATTTGGTATATTTAGTTACTTTTTCATAATTTTATGGCTAACAACATACGATTTCATATAGCAAAGGAAAGATCTGGGCGTGAATGGGTTAATGGCGTGTATCGAAAAATATTTCTATATGAATGTCAGGATGATGAGCTTTCATGCGTACAAGATAAGACTACGACGTTGCAAGTTTCTTTCAGCAATGAAGATTTACTTAAGAGAAACACAACTCCATCATCCCACTTCAAAAAGACTGAAATCAATGATGAATTTGCCATCTCTGAAGCTTCAAAATGTCTGCAGCAAACAGGAAACAGGCCCCGGGATCCCCTCGGCGCCCCCGCCCTCATGACACTCACGCGAGACGTCGATCATGGTGAGGGTGTCGAGGATGGGCTGGACGGTGTCTTCGGTGAGGCTGGTGAGGTCGTTGTGGGAGAGCTTGAGCCACTCCAGTGAGTGAAGATCCATGAAGGCCAGCGGCGGGATCTTGGTGATGCTGCGGGGAGGGGCAGGGAGTCAGGCGCAGTACTGACTTTAATGAAGACCTTACTTCTCTCTCTCTCCTCCTCTCTCTCTCTCTCTCTTTTCTCTCTCTCTCCTCTCTCTCTCTCCTCTTCTCTCTCTCTCTCTCCTCTCTCTCTTCTCTCTCTCTCTCTCTCTCTCTCTCTCTCTCTCTCGCTTCTCCTCTCTCTCTCTTCTCTCTTCTCTCTCTCTCTCGCTTCTTCTTCTCTCTCTCTCTTCTCTGTGTCTTTTCTTCTTCTCTCTCTCTCTCTCTCTGTCTTTCTCTCTCTCTCTCTCTCTCTTCTCTCTCTCTCTCTCTCTTTTCCTCCTCTCTCCTCTCTCTCTCCTCTTCTCTCTCTCTCTCTCCTCTCTCTCTCTCTCTCTCTCTCTCGTGTTCTCTCTCCTCCTCTCCTCTCCTCTCTCCTCTCTCTCTCCTCTCTCTCCATCCTCTCATCTCTCCCTCTCTTCTCCTCCTCTTCTCTCTCTCCTCTCTTCCTTTCCTCTCTCCATCTCCTTCTCTCATCCTCCATCGTACTTCCTTGTCTTCCCTCCCTATCCTCTTCCCCTCATCTCCAGTTCTCGTCTGTCTTCCCACGTCCTCCCTTCCCATCCTCCTATCCCCTTCCTTTCCCTCCCTTCCCATCCTCCTATCCCTTTCCTTCCCATCCTCCTATCCCCTTCCTTCCCATCCTCCTATCCCCTTCCTTCCTATCCTCCTATCCCCTTCCTTCCCATCTTCCTATCCCCTTCCCCTCCCTCCCTCCCTTCCCATCCTCCTATCCCCTTCCTTTCCCTCCCTTCCCATCCTCCTCCTATCCCTCTCACCCTCCCTCCCATGGAGGTAGAATGGGTTCCCTCCAAGCTCCCTCCTGACTGACTTACTGGTTCTTGTCCAACAGGATGTACTTGATGGTGTCGCCGTAGCCCCTGAAGGCGTCCTCCTGCACGTAGGTGATGCGGTTGGAGTCCAGGTCCAGCTGACGAAGGTTGTGGAGGGGGCGAAGGGCGTGGGAGGGAATGTGATCCAGGCGGTTGTGCCCTAACTCCAGCCATTCCAGATTACCTGCAAACACCACCAAATGTGTTATATCTCCGCTTCCACTACTACTACTACTACTACTATACTACTACTACTACTACTACTACTACTACTACTACTACTACTACTACTGCTACTACCACCACCACTGCAACTACTACTACTACTACTACTACTACTACTACTACTACTACTACTACTATTATTATACTACTACTACTACTACTACTACTACTACTACTACTACTACCACCACTGCAACTATTACTACTACTACTACTACTACTACTACTACTACTACTACTACTACTACTACTACTACTACCACCACCACCACTGCAACTACTACCATTACTACTACTACTACTACTACTACTACTACTACTACTACTACCATTACTACTACTATACAACTATTACTACTGCTACTACTACGACTTCTTATCCTATGTGTTAGGGTGCTTCGCCACTACCACCGCCAGCATACACATGGCATGGGGATAGACAAATCAAATTCATAAAAGTGCTTGTAAGTCGTGTTCCCCTGTCTAGAAAACACTGTATTAGTAATAAGAACGGAGCTAAAAGATTACTAAGTTTTATTAGTAGGTGTGTAAGTATGTAATTGAAGTGCAAAATTAATATATTCCTGAAACTTTACTTAGCGTTAGTTAGGCCACCGCTGGATTATGCTGTGCAGTTGTGGTCTCTGTATAATATAAATGACGTGGATAAACTAGAATCCGTGCAATTTAGGATGACCTAATTGATTCAGGGGCTTCAAAATGTACAAAGACAAGCTGAAACACCGTCGTAAGTGCAAACAAGTTTTAATTTAAGTATAGGTTAGGTAAGTCTACGCATGACCAAGATAGAGGTACTATTCCAGATGAACACAGAATTCACTTTGGTGGACGAAACGACTTTTTTCTGGTGAGTTTTGATGTGCTTAGAATTAATCTGCTAACCGTTTCTGTCGCAAATCTTTTTTTTTTTTTTTTTTTTTTTTTTTAGTTAGGTAAAGGTTAGGTTAGGTTAGGTTTGGTTAAGTAAAGGTTAGGCTAGGTATAGGTTCGGTTAGGTTCAATTTTTTTTTGTCGTTTTTGTTGCAAATCACAAAAAAAAAA
>JACEEZ010017449.1:75000-80000 GCA_016584305.1 Chionoecetes opilio | reverse complement strand
GGTTGGGAAAAACCGAGGTGTTTTCCCCTAACTACGGAGAACCCTGCTCCCCCCTCCCAAAACCGGTGTGTGGTGTGTGTGTGTGTGTGTTGTGTGTTTGGTGTTTGTGTGTGTGTGTTGGTGTGTGTGTTGTGTGTGTGGTGTTTTGGGTTTGTGTGTGGTGTGTGTTTAGGAATATGGGAAAGGAAAGGAAAGGTAAAGAAGGGAGAGGCTGACGTACGCACAAAAGGAGGAAGGATGTGGAGTGGAAAGGTGACATAAAATGAGGCAAAATGAGGCAAAAGAGAGTGACGAGAGATGGCACGAGTGTAAAGGTAGCAATGAAGGGCGGGGAGATGCAACGAAGTAGGCGGAGAAAATGGAAGAGGAGGAAAAGGAGGACCAAAAATGCAGAGGGTAATACAGGGTCTTATAAAATATACATAGCACACCTATTCCCGTGCTCTCTTTCCTCTCCCACACACCTTTCTATACCTGCGGAAGGGTAGGCCCTGCTTCCCACCGCTGCCGCCACACTGCTCTCTCTCATGGCGGTTCAGAAAAGGGTCTGAGGTCTCCTGAGGTTTTTTCTGCATCCACATTGTCCCCCCAAAACCCAACTCCCCTTTCCCCTTGAAATTTGACGTTTTTTCCGCCCCGTTTATTATTTTTTTGTTTTTTTTTTCCCCCATCACCCCGCCCCCTCCCAGACCCTGGCAGGTGAGGCCCACCCAAGCCGAAAACCCCCCTGGGAGGCCCGCAAGCCCCTTTCTTACGGTAAAAAAAAACCTTTGGTTTTTTGCGGTGAACTTTGAGGCTTTTTTAAATATTCTGGGTGAGAATAGGGATCAGGGCTGTTTACTGTGCTGTAAGTTTCTTTTCCAGGGCCAACAACAAAAAGCAGCAAACCCTGGCCCCGGGCCCTTTAGGGTTTACGCCCTATTGAGTCAATCCACTTTGGGAGCCCCAAGGGGGAGGGGGAGAGTTTTTTCAGGGAGGCAGAGGCAGGGCAGGGGGGCCCGGGGGGAAAAGGGGGAAAAGGGGGGAAGGGAACGCATGTGCCCGGGGGTTTAGCAAAAAGGGGGGGAAAGGCGAGAGCCTCAGGGGGTTTCCCCCTCAATCAGGGGTTTAAATGGGGGAGGAGAGAAGAAGAGGGAGAAAGAGGAGGGGAGAGAGAGAGAGTAGAGAGGAGAGAGAGAGAAGGAGAGAAGAGAGAAGAGAGGAGGAGAGAGAGAGAGAGAGGAGAGAGAGAGAGGGGAGAGAAGAGGGGAGAGAGAGAGAGGAGAGAGAGGAAGGAGAGAGAGAGAGAGAGAGAAGGGAGAGAGAGAGAAAAGAGAGAAGAGAGAAAAGAGAGAGAGAGACGAGAGAGAGAGAGGGGGAGAAGGGGAGAGAGAGGGGAGGAGAGAGAGAGGGGAGAGAAGAGAGAGAGAGAGAAGAGAGAGAGAGAGAGAGGGAGGGGAGGAGAGAGGAAGGGAGGAGAGAGAGAGAGAGGGGGAGGAGAAAGAAGAGGAGAGAGAGAAAAGAGAAGGGGGAGAAGAGAGAGATGAAGAGAGAGAGAGGGAGAGAGAGAGAGGAGAGAGAGGGGGAGGAGGAGAGAGAAAAGGGGGGAAAAGGGGCGAGAGGAAAAGAGAGAGAGAGAAAAGAGAGAGAGAAAAGAGAAAAGAGAGAGATGAAGGGGGAGGAGAGAGAGAGAGAAAAGAGAGCAGAGAGAGAGAGAGAGAGAGAAAAAGAGAGAGAAGGAGGGGAGAGAGGAAAGAGGGGAGAGAAAAAGAGACGAGAGAGAGAGAAAGTTTACCTCAGGTTGACAACTTTAAAAAACATAAACAATTTCCCCAAACCCCCCTGAAAATCCCTCATCATATCACCATCACCAAACCCCCACCACCACCACCACCCCACCAAACATCACCACTCGCACCCCGTCCTAAAACCCACCCCCCCCACCACCAAAAACCCCCAAACCCCCACCACCCCCGCCTCTTACCTGCCAATGCCCTTGGGAAAGGGGTTACGTTTATGTGTTCGATTTTTTGTCGTTTGAGGAGAGTCGCCCCGCAGAAACCCGCCCCTTTGAAAAGGGTTTCCCCCCCTTCAGCACAGAGATCGGGTTGTAGTTCAGGTTGAGGAAGGTGAGTTTCTTAAGCATTCCCAGCGCTCTTGTAGGAACCTGCAGACATTATATAGTGTGAGGCAGGCAGGGAAGGAACATAAGAACATAATAACATAAGAAAATAAGGAAGCTAAAAAGGTGGGGCAGGGGGGATGGTTTTTGAGGGTCAGGGGATGGGGAGGCAAAGGGAGGGGTGGTGTGGAAAGGGAGGGGGGTGGGTGAGGCAGGGCCGGGGATGGTGTGAGGCAGGCAGGGGATGGTGTGAGGCAGGTAGGGGGTGGGGGGGAGGCCCGGGGGGGGGATGGTTTTGAGGCTGGGAAAGGAAAAATATAAAGTGGAATCCCCGAGGTAAAGAAAGAACTAGTTTAAAAAAAAAGGGCATATAAAAAGACGCCCGTATCAAGGGTAAAAATAGAAAAAAAGACAGGGAGAAGGTGCAAGGGGGAGCGTGTGGAGTGTGTTAATGCAGGAATTTTACATAAAGGTGATGATGGATTCAGTTAAAATAGATTAAGAGGAAACAGAGTGAGGGGAAGGGGTGCATGGGAGCAAGGCTGAGGGGAATACATTGATAGAAATAGAAATAATATCCAGATACGAAATAAAACGAGTAGTGTGATAAGAACATTAAAAATTTCTCCTTTTCCTCAAGCCCCCTCCTCTCTCCTCCTCTCTACTCTCTCTCTCCTTCTCTCCTTCTCTCTCTCTCTCTCTCCTTTTCTCCCCTCCTCTCTTCCCCTCTCTCTCTCTCTCTCTCACTTCCCCCCTCTCTTCTCTTTCCCCTCCTCTCTCTCCCTCTCTCTCCTCTCTCTCTCCTCTCTCTTCCCCCCTCTCTCTCTCTCTCTCTTCTCTCTCTCTCTCTCTCTTTTCTCTCACTTCCCCCCCCTTCTCTCTCTCTCTTCTCTCCTCTCTTCTCTCTCTCTCTCTCCCTCTCATCTCTCTTCTCTCTCTCTTCCCGAAATAAAAGCCACTGAGAATTGCACAGGTTTTAGCGTTTTAGATCAGCTTGCCGCTAGCAATGATGTGCGTAGGAAGTAGCTGAGAGGGTTGTCATTGAGACGAGGGTTTAAAGAGGGAGGGTCCCCATGAGGCGTAATGAGAGCAACGCAGAGAAAGGCCGTGTGTGTGGGGGGGGGGGGGAGAGAGAAGAAAAGAGAGAGAGACAGAGAAGGAGAGAGAGGAGAGAAGAGAGAGAGAGAGGAGGAAGAGGAGAGAGATGAGAGAGAGAGAGAGAGAGAGAGGAGAGATAAAATAAAGCATAAATGACCTAGGATAAGAGAAATGTTAAATATCTATAGAGGAAAGAAAAAAAATGATATAAAGAGGACAAGCAATGGTAGTGTCAGTAAAAATAGATAGAAAAATAAATACGAAAAGAATAAATAGTAGGAGAATAAAGGAAAGATGTCAAGAACAGGAAAAAGGGGGGAAAAACAACTTTTAAAGAAAAGGAAAAATACTTTGGGGAAAAAAAAAAAAAAAAAAGGAAAAGGAGAAAAAAAGAGAAGAAAGGGAAGAGAAGGAAGGAAAAAAAAAAAGGAAGAAGGAGAAGAGAAAATTTTTAAAGCAAAAAGGGGGGGGGGGGAAAAAGGGGGGGGGGAAAAGGGAAGTGGGAAGGAGAAAAGAAAAAAAAAAGGGGGGAAAAGAAAAGAGAGAAAGGGGGGAAAAGAGTTTAAAAAAAGGGAGAAAAAGAAGAGGAAAAAAAAAAAAAGGGGAAAAAAAGGGAGGAAAAAAAAAGGGAAAAGAAAGAGAGAGAGGAGGAAAGGGGGGGAAACGGGAGAAAAAAAAAAAAAAATTTTAGAATTTTTAAGAAAAAGGGGAAAAAAAAAACGAAAAAAAAAGGGAAAAAAGAAAAAAAAAAAAAAAAAACTCTTTAAAGAAAAAAAAAAAAGGGGGAGAAAAAAAAAAAAAACCCAAAAAAAAAAAAAAAAAAATAAAAAAAAAAAAAAAAAAAGAAAAAAGAAAAGAGAAATACCCCAAAAAATGGAAAACCGAAAGAATGAGAGAAAAAAAACAATAACGAAAAACAAAACAGAAAAATGGAACCAAAGAATAGAACAAAAAAAGGACGGTGAGAGAAGAAGTTAGAAACAGTTAACAAAACAAAACAAAGAGAACAAAAACACGAGGGGGGGGCGAGACACAAACTGGAAAGAAAACTAGCCTTTAAGCAAATAGAAAACGGAAAGCTGTCAACAGAAAAGCGAGGTGGAAAAAACATACAACAAAATGGATCGTGGAGCAATAGGTCATGCCACTCCTCCTCCTCCTCCTCCTCCTCCTCCTCCTCCTCCTCCTCCTCCTCCTCCTCCACCTCCTCCTCCTCCTCCATTTACAGCTACTGGAGGGAGGGAGGGAGGGAGAGAAGGAGATGGAAGGGAGAGGGAAGGGAGAAGAAAAGGAAGAATGGAGGGATGGAAGAAGGGAGAGTAGGGTCTTGCGTCATTCCAATCAAGGCTTATCATTTCGGGCTAATTGTTTCCTGTGGAGGACTTTGACTTTACTACCCGAAGCACTCAGCCCATGCCCGCCCACACCCACACCCACACACACACACACACACACACACACTGTACTGGTGGAGACCCGATCGAAGGACACCCACGGGAGGGAAGGGAAGGGCGTGGCGGGAAAGGAAGGGGCGAGGGAGGGAGAGGGGCATCTTTCCTGAAGGGGGTGTGAAGGTGTGTAGGTAAGGGGTGCCTCCTACACTACCCTCAGCTTACTATTGGAAACTGCTGACACCTCGCTACACACACAAGGGCTGGGTGTTGCGGGGGAAGAGAAGACTTTCTAATTTCCTGTGTGTGTGTGTGTGTGTGTGTGTGTGTGTGTGTGTGTGTGTACCAGTGTGTGTGTGTGTGTGTGTGGTGTGTGTGTGTGTGTGTGTGTGGGTGTGTGTGTGTGTGGG
>JACEEZ010017449.1:47500-70000 GCA_016584305.1 Chionoecetes opilio | reverse complement strand
GACTCTTAAATATTAACACATTGAGTTGCCAAATGTATCTTGTATAGTAGGAAGTCGGTCTCGTGAATAATTCGAAAGGCCGCCGCCCCGCCACCTCGGGATCAGCCGGCCTGGCGGGGCTGTGCGTGGCCCGACCGATGGATGCAAGGTAATTTTGGACACATTTGGGCAACATTCGGCCCGCATGTGGAGTGGGAGTGGGCGCCGCAGTAGGTAGTGCTGGGATGGGGGGTGTTGGGGGGGGACGGTGAAGGACAGTGATTTCTAATGGTGCGGACATTCTACCAGTGGAATGGAGAAATGGATGTGTCTTCCCATCAACCTGTTTCTTCATTCCCTAATCATTTCTCAGCACTTCCATCCTCGCCTCATGCGCCCTCACGCCGCCCTTCACAAGTATCCTACGTCAAGGTCGCCGGTGCAGTCTCACGCCCTGCTGTGTTAGGTTCGTGCACCGAGGCAGTCACATGGAGGGAAGAGGGACGCGTAGAGGGGGAGACCGAGAAGAATAGAGGGCGGGAGGAAAGGGAGATAGAGGAAGGGCGAGCCGGAAACATCGTTACAAACATCCTGTGTGACGTGGTTGTCTTTGTGGAGGAAGTATCGACCGCTTATGTCACTATTGCATCTCCAGCTCCATTAATATTACCCACAAGCTGTTGCTCCTGCCTCTACTTCCTTCAAAGCGTCGATTAAGCTCACCCTCTTTGAACTCACTGAGATAAAGAGTTCTGGATTAAACATCTGTATACTTTCTAGAATTGAAATCCAGGAATTGTTGCATTGTTCTTTATACCTGAAAGATCACAAAACGTTATGAGTTCTGAATGCATTCTGGACACAGGTTTTTGTTTTATTGTTTGATATACATTTAATGATGAGTGTGAGTAGAATAGCAGGTAGTATGAGAGGCAGCCTTCACCGTAGATCATGGCGGCACGTCAATAGATAGGAAGCCAAGATGCGCGCACTCGGCCTACAATGGGGCAGGTAAGAATCGGGCGTCCGGCGCGAGGCAGGTGACGGTGATTGGTGGTACAGACACCTGTGGAGCATCACGCCGCTGGTTCTCATTGGCTGTCTCCACTCTGTTTTGGGTTTGGGAAGCAAGAGATTGGCGTTTTGTCAATACTCGTCAATAATCAATGGACGGACAGGTGAGGGCCCAGTTAGCGGACATGTGACTCGATGGAAACGCCTTGGACGCGGCTCCCAAGACTCATGATCGTCGGCAGTCACGCCATGCGCTCAGGAGCCTCAAAGCGTGCGTGCAGGAGCCCAGTAAGCTTTTGGCTTGCATACATATTTTTCCTTAAGTATTCTCTCTCATCATTGAACCGGAGAGTCCATGCTATAATTGTAAAGCTGAAGGGATCATTAAAATTTCAAGGCAGGCAAAGCAATTTTAAAATGTTGCGCCAGACACGAGACGGAGTAAATCATGCGCTGAAGGTTTTACACCGTGACTGCAAAATTACGGGTTTGATTATTCCAGATTTGTGATCAAAGCTCCTGTGCCTCGAAGGAGCCTCTGAGGGCACCAGGGCCTTCCTCTACCCTGGGGTGTTTGCGAATTATACGCTATTATGACTGAATCGATATTACACTTAAATGTCAATCTATTTCTAGGCTTGGAATTACGAGTTTGTCGCTGGTGACCTATTGACCTGCCGGTGACCCTCCCTGGTGTGAGCATCTTGAATCCTTAATGCTCGCCCTTTACGGGATGAGTTGGTGCCCCCTGCGGGCGGTAAGGTCGCGGGGGAAACGGTGAGCAGCGAGCTTGGTGCTGCTCTCGACGTGCTGGACACTGCCAAGGGCGGAGGAGGGAGTGAGTGAGGAATGGTCAGCACAGAGGGACTTTGAAGAGGAGGCGTTGGGTGAAGGGGGGGGGGGGGGGGGAAGGCACCCATCGTCCACTCACACAGGCGGGCCGGCGGGCCAGCGGGGGCGGGCACAGCACATGCCGCGCGGGAGGGGGCCCGCGCCTGTGTTCCACGCCCGGCCGGCGCGCCCACACCTCACCGGACACACGCGCTACCAACATCTAGTCAAGTTAAACGTGAGAGAGGAGAACGCTTCCTAACCGGTGTCCTTGCCTTTTTTCATCTCCCGGCAAGTGCAGGGGGAAATGTCTGCGGGGTTGGGGCACTTGATCCCTTTGGAGGAGACGCCCATGCCCATCACGCCGCTCTGAGGGTGGCCCTGCGCCAGCCCCACCGTCAGCCCCACCCACAGCACCGTCAAGCCAACGCCAACGCCGCATCTTCTTCTCCTGATGCTGCTGCTTCTGCCGCTGTGGTTTCCTGCTCGCCCCCGCGCGCCCGCCATTACACCCGCGCCACACACGCGCCTCGCCGCGTCCGCCATCACTACCTGCGGCGGAAGGACACTCACTGAAACACAAGACGTGGCTCACCCTTGGGAGGTCAGGGGTGTAAAGAATACATTTGAGTCATAAAACATAATAATATATTATACAAGTTTGAAATATTAAAGCTGACATCGAACAAATCTATTTACTACACTGTAAAAAAACCAAATGCATGCAATGCTATTATGTACATTGCAAAACAACATTAGGTTTATGTACGCACTGAATAAACTGAAACATTTGTGGGGATGAATAATGTGTTTTCTTACAATATGGTTATTTACATCTTGACATTAAATATGAAGCAAGAATTCTTAGAGCCACCAAAACCCCTTCGATTTCCTCGCATCATTAGGCAACATTCAGGGTGTGGGGAGCGACGGCCCCTCGCGTCACGCCATCTGTTACCCGACACTCACCACCCCCTATACTCTTCACACCCACCACGACTCCCGCACCTCCGTCACCGTCCTCTGAGTGCAGGACTTGTCATGATGCACCAGGGGCAGTGACGGTGCGCGGCAAGTCTGGCCACACTGGCTTTCTCGGCTGGATACTTGATACTTGATAGTTTATTCGGCTTGGTGTAATATAATAATGTTGATAATCAATTATACAGCCATACAAGCCACAGTCCATTAAGCCGAAGCTCTTTTATAGACCTCATACCATGATATTTTCGCTGTCTTCATGATATTTTCGTTGTTTTCACTGGAGGGCGGTAGGTGAAGGGCGCTGTGGGTCAGAGGTCAGACAGGTGCTCAGACAGGGCGGCTCAGTTCCCACATGAAGGCGAAGGAATCACAAGCCCTTGCCATGGCCTGTGATGACCTACCATTAAAAAGCTTTTCTCGTAACCATCCCTGTTTTCCTTGATCTTTATTTTTTTCCTCCCTTCTCCCCTTCCCTCAATTTTGCTTCCTTTTTTTCTTTTATTACCTCAGTTTCGACTCTCCTATATTTACTCCCTTCTCCCCCCTCCTCTTACCTTGTTTTGCCTGTTTACTGTTTATATCTCACCCTCACATCTCTCCTTCCTTCCCCTCGCTTCTGCTGGCTCCTCACGCAGCGTCTTAAGCCTTGCATTATGGGTACGAATATAAGGGCGAGGAGCAAGGGGTGGAGAGAGAGAGAAACATAAGAGAGGAGGGAGGGAAAAGAAGGGAAAGAAGAGGGAGGGAAGGATGAGTAAAACAGTATTAGATGTGCGATGCGGCGACAAAAATAAATAGTATAGGCTCTGGGGGGGAGTTCGTGTACAGGGCTCTTTAGAGTATTACCCTAAATGTTATTGTTATATATGTCAAGGCCGTCAAAAAAAGTTTGGGTAACACTTCCAGATCAGGTACAGTTTTTCCGCAGAGCCCGTTGAAGATTTTTGGTCGAGCGTCCAGAATCGAAATTGACGATATTGTAGTTTCATGCAATAACCCACCATCAGGTCCACAAAAGTTATTCATTGTGATTAATTCTCAAGCCTTTGATAGTACTAACAACATTTTATGACTATTCAGACACATAAACCTCGGGTTTCAGTGCGAAATAGCTAAAATGTTAGTGATTTTAGTCCAAAAATCCTTCGAGTTTGAAAATGCCTCTATGTTTGAAGGCTCGACACAAAGTCAATATTATACTTAGAACTGTCATACTTCTCCAAAAGTTTCCTTATCAAGTCCTCTGACATACTTATTTTTTTAACCAATATGCGAATTGAAATTGTCAGAGGACTTGATAAGGAAACTTTTGGAGAAGTATGACAGTTCTAAGTATAATATTGACTTTGTGTCGAGCCTTCAAACATAGAGGCATTTCAAACTCGAAGGATTTTGGACTAAAATCACTAACATTTAGCTATTTCGCACTGAAACCGAGTTTGTCTGAATAGTCATAAAATGTTGTATACTATCAAAGGTTTGAGAATTAATCACAATGAATAACTTTTGTGGACCTGATGGTGGTTATTGCATGAAACTACAATATCGTCAATTCGATTCTGGACGCTCGACCAAAATCTTCACGGCTCTGCGGAAAACTTTTACCTGATCTGGAAGTGTTACCCAACTTTTTTGAGGCCTGACATATTAACAATAAAATTTAGGGTAATGCTCTAAAGAGCATGTACACGAACTCCCCCCCAGAGCCAGGACTAAAAGTAAATAGTGGAAAAAAAAATAGAGATTAAATACAAAAATAAATAAGATGTGAGAGAGAGAGAGAGAGAGAGAGAGAGAGAGAGAGAGAGAGAGAGAGAGAGATAGAGAGAGAGAGAGAGAGAGAGAGAGAGAGAGAGAGAGAGAGAGAGAGAGAGAGAGAGAGAGAGAGAGAGAGAGAGAGACGAGACGGAGGAGAGAGATAAGATAAGATTTCATCCTATCTAGACACTTTGCAGTACCAACTACAAGTTATTGACTATACAAGCGCCGCCACGTCAGCACGAACTAGGCGGACACGAACCGCTGACCGAATGCACAGGGACGCTGCACATTGCGAGCTCACGTCTCTACCAACCTTGCACCTGACGGACAGAGAGAGAGAGAGGAGAGAGAGAGAGAGAGAGAGAGAGAGAGAGCTCAGCGGTGTGCTGGAGACCGTCGTGGCCTCGAGAATCACGGAGCACCTCGAGAGGCACCACCTGCTCTGCACCAGGCAGTTAGGGTTTCGGCAGGGGAGGTCAGCGGCAGACCTGCACCTACTGCTGGCTTCTGACCTGTGTGCAGCCCTGGACCAAGGCAAGGCCACTGTCGTCGTGGCGCTGGACATCGAAGGCGCCTTTGACCGGTTTGTGGCATGAAGCTTTGGTCACAAAGCTCCGCGCCGCTGGCATAGACGGGGCACTCCTGCCTCTCCTCAGAGACTATCTGAGGGACAGACACCTGAGGGTGACTGTCAGTGGTCGGGAGTCTGAGGTACAGCCCATCAGAGCAGGTGTGCCTCAGGGAAGCTGCCTCGGCCCCCTGCTCTGGAACATCTACATCAATGACTTGCTGCACCTCATCCCAAGGGCGAAGGCCTTTGCGGATGACATCACCCTGACCCAGAGCTACAGCTCAGAGGAGGAAACTGCCACCACGTCCCAGCTCAACGACGCGCTAAGCCGCATCGCAGCCTGGGGCAGCATGTGGCAAGTGAAGTTTGCTTCTCACAAAACGCAGCTTCTCAACGTCTCCAGGTCAAGTGCAGCTCTGCACCTTAAATTCAACGGGGACACACTGGCACCGCAGGACGAGGTGGAGGTACTGGGGGTTACCTACGATCGTAGTTTGACCTTCAGAACCCACATCGAGCGGCTCGCTAGTGGCCTCAGGGAAGCTGGCCTCTCTGAGGAGGATGTCGTGGCTTCTCGACGGTAGGGGGCTGGAAATCCTCTATAAGGCGCAGGTTCGCTCTTCCCTGGGGTACGCGTGCCTCGCGTGGGGCGGCGCGGCCAATAAACACCTCGCCCTCCTGGACAAGGTACAGGCCCGAGCGGTGAGGATCATCGAAGACAATAATGCCGGACAGGAGCCACATCTCACCACCCTACAACACCAACGTGACGTGGCGGACTCAACCGTGGTGTTCAAGGTGCAGGTGAATCGTGTGAGTCACCTTCAGGCGTTGTGGCAGCCATACCGCCTGGCTCTGGTCACCACCCTTGCTGTCGCTCTGGCTCCTGGTGAGCTATTACAGCCCCGCTGCCGTATGTGGCACCACCAACGCCAGTTCACAAACACATATATCAGTTGGTGGAACACGCTGATATCACAAACAGATATTAACGGAGTGAGTGTCCAGGAATTCAAAGTGATGGTGAACAACTGGTTGCTGGGCAGAGCTGAGTGATAGTAATAAAGTGACTATTATAAGGACCAGAGTAAGACTTTAAGATAGGGAGCATGAAGAATGTAACCTTTATTCTGTAAGTTACTATGCTACAATGTAATGTTGAATGTAACTTCTCTGTAAACTCTTAGTTTGTATAAATAAAAAAAAAAAACGAGAGAGAGAGAGAGAGAGAGAGAGAGAGAGAGAGAGAGAGAGAGAGAGAGAGAGAGAGAGAGGAGGAGAGAGGAGAGAGAGAGAGAGAGAGAGAGAGAGAGAGAGAGAGAGAGAGAGAGAGAGGAGAGAGAGAGAGAGAGAGAGAGAGAGAGAGAGAGAGAGAGAGAGAGAGAGAGGGGGGGGGGAAGTGGAAGTGACGACGATCAATAAGTTTAAGTTTTTTACATTCCTTACTCCTCGTCCTCATTCTCTTTCCCTTCTGACGCCATAAAAGCGCTGGAAATAATGTTTAGCGGAATTACAGCACGACACACTGGGATATAATCTTCCGTCTCATCCCCACACTAGTTGACTTACTGTACAGTTACCCAAGAACAGGGACACAAGGCAACTTTCAAATGGGAGTGTATTGTCATCCCTCCGCACGTCTAAATGTACCTAATGTTTTCCCTGGGTATTTGTTCGACGTGTGTTAAGGTATAGTAACTCACGTGTCTCAGCGTACGTCTGTGTTACGATTGAGGGTCTTGTCAAGATTAATAGACATACTATCTATCTATCATACTATCTACTACTACCTACTACTGCTATCATACTATTTAAAAGTCTATCGATCTTGGGTCTTGTGTTCTGAGTCGCAGCAAGCCGTCCCAGTCCCACCCTCAGGAGTAACCGAGTATTCTCCACGTGGTTCAGTCCTCTATGTGTCGAGGGTACGCTTTGTCTTGCATCACAATCATTATCCTTAGTGTCTTAACTCCCCTCAACTGGGACGTTTTGTGTCTGCCTCGACCATGATTTATGAAGAAAGAATAAAAAGGAAAAACGACCACTCTCTCACGCCATGAATGACGTCATCTGCCTCCTAAATGCCACTAGGGTCAAAAATAACTCTTTAAAAGCGGCAAGACACCCTAGTCCAGCACCAATATTTTCTGGGCCGAATTACGCGTCGTTTCACACCCTTCTGTTTACACCCGGCGTCTGCGTCTCACACCACGGCGGTCCACCTACCACTCAGGGCTGTAGGCAACCCCCGCTGGGTGCGTCTCCTCCTCCAGCTGGCAGGGCAAAGATCACCACAGGTTGGTTCGTCTATCGCAGTGGCGTGTTGGCTGCCACTGTAATGACTCTCCCTCTTCCCCTTCCCCCATTAAATTGTTCTGGGGTGGGAGGGTGCAGTCCTATTTATAGCTCGGATACGCAACACTCGTCGCCTCTTACAGGTTCACGTCCTTATTTCTATCCAAGCACCGTCGTCCACCTTGAGCTCCGCGCCGTACACTTGCCTCGCCTGCCTACCTGCTTGCCTCTGCTTGCCTACCGACCCACCTAACGAAGCATCACTCGCAAGCGTACACACACACACACACACACACAAACACACACACACACATACACACACACACACACACACACACACACACACAAATATTGCACTTACTAGGGAAATAAGTTACAAAACAAAGGACAGCACGGACAGCAGCACGCCCTGACTGCTCGCCAAGGACTGACTGGCGTTGCTGACGGAAATGTTGCAGAGTAAATGACAAGGTTCTACTGAGCACAAAGCTAAATTCCGGAGGCAAAACTTTCCGGGTTTCGCTATGGATACTTCCACATGAAATCAGCAAAACAATAACAATCAAGTAAATCTAAGTGCATATTTTTGTGCTAGAATATCGTGACATTCTCTGCAAATGTACAGGGAATCTTCCTTTGCCAAGCGCATCGCCACTGACGGCCAGTGGTCGCCGTGACTCCCGTCACCTCCACGTTTGACGAATGTCCATTTACGACGCTTTCGTTATAAACACGTGTCAATATATGACAATAAATCAAAGTATAGGTCAAAACAACTTGATAATTTAATTTTATGACCTCAGTTTATGAACTCTTTCAACAATGAAAACATTTCTCTGATACGTTCTCTTAAAAAGAAAATTCTCGCTGTTGATTGACAAGCGCTGTACACTTGCCGAGTTTTTAAATGAATTTGACAACATTGGCTGTCAGCACTGTGAGTGACATGTCGAATAAATCAGGAGTTCCCGAATTGGACACATCCAGGACCCCCCCACCCTGGCGCGGCGCCCCGGTTGGTGTGACAGCCCAGCCTGTGGAAAAACAGCTTGCTGCTGCTGCCGAAATGTTCCGTAAGTGTTCTAACCATACGGGGGAAGATGTGCCGAGTAGGAACAATGTGCAAACTGCGTCAATATTCACATATTCAGAAAACTGGCAAACTCAGGTAAGGCTTTATCGCTGCCCATGTGATTGTATAGGACACAGAAAGACCGTTCTAAACAAGACAAACTTTACTTTCGAAGGGCAGACCAGACCAGCTTATCGCGCAGCCCCGCCACTCAAAAACGCTCCCTCCACCAAATTCCGTGGTTGGCACACACTTCCCTGTTGCTTACCGAGAACTACAGTGCTTGGCGTGTCACAGGGGCATGCACGAAACATTCCATGCACGGTACGCAGGTATTTCATTTTATCGATCATGATAATTTTAGAAATGGAATTCACAACGCCAGGACATTTATTATTCAATAGGCCCATTTAGCACATTACAAAACACACGACAACATCAAGTCTCCGCCCTAGTATCTCCCCTGCCCCCACCGCGCACATGTTTGGTACTACGAGTAAGGTCACAAACCACATGAGACAATACGAGTATTCACCATATACCTGTAATGGCCTATCCTACGTATAGCTTTGTTTTTGTGTGTACATTTTCTCCGTAAGATCACAGTTTGTTACTTCAGCTCCCCAAATGCTACTACTCCCCATTACTCCCGCTTCACTCCTCCCGGTGCCCCGCTGACGTCACCGAAGGACCACACATACACCTGCCTCCCTTCACCACCTGATCACCTGGAGACCTTCAAGGGCCAGCGGTTTCGCCTCGTCATGTAATGTTTCAAGGCCCGTCATGGGGACATCCGGTGATTCATCAAATTTATGTTACTGCATAGCCTGCATAGCCATGCTCGGCGACGTGGATAATGTTGACAATACCTTCTCTCTGCAAGGGACGGAATGGGATGCAGCGAGTGTTTGGTACTCCAGGACGCAGCCCACCCGCTCTTACCTCACTCACCAGTCTCTTACATACACATAAATATAAAAATCAATATATATATATATATATATATATATATATATATTATATATATATATATATATATATATATATATATATATATATATATATATATATATATATATATATATATATATATATATATATATATATATATATATATATATATATATATATATATATATATATATTCACACACAGTTCTTCCTTTAATGTGTACGCAAAGTTAAGGTGAAATATCATATCTCCATATTTCTGTCAGTAAATATAGGGCATACTTCAAATATGCGGCGGGTTGGAGAAGAAATCTCAAAGATGTTGCTCACAAGTTTAATGAGGTTCAATGCGAGCTGCGTGGGTCGCCTTGCAGTACCAGGGTGGTACTTCGCCTCTGTCCAAGGCCACGCACAGGGTCGAGAGTCTCGGTCAAGAGGGTTCCCTACACAGCAAGGAAGGTGAAGTGTGTTCCTTGACTTGCTATATTTGTAATCTGTATTTCCTGTGCGACCTGAATACCGTCGTGCCTTTAATGAGGAGCCAACACACGATAGTAACATTCACCGCTTGGATAAAGAACTGAAATAAACGAGGAGCTTTCTGGACGGAACCCGTTTAGGCAGACCGTCTTTTGGTGAAGTGTCTGTTCAGGATATTCATTCACGGAATTGAAAACTATGACAACTTCTTTTCAACTCGACGTATATTTGAAGTCTGACTAAAGTTACAAAAAAATAGAAATATGAAACCACGCTCTTTAAACACACAACACACACACACACACACACACACACACACACACACACACAAACACACGTATTAGAGCAGTGGTTCCCAACCTTTTTTCTGTGGTTTCCCCCTTCAACCAGTTCAACCATTCGGATTTCCCCCTTCATGTGAAAAAAGTAGCCAAAACACAAAATTTACTTGCTTAATAACATAAGTATATAGACACTATCTTCTACAGTATATCTATATATCCTTGAAGAAAAGTCAATAGCCGTATTCTAAGACATTTTTTTTTTGTCGACTAAATGCTAGTAATTTAGATGTCCCTCAGGATAAATTTCCCCCTTAGAATCTTGAAATTTCCCCCCAGGGGGAAATTTCCCCCAGGTTGGGAAATACTGTATTAGAGCAAGGCAGTGTCAACAGAGGGTACAGTTTCCAGAGCAGTTGTCTCACTCACGTGGGAGGCGACGACTAACCAAGACCAGCAACCACGCTCACCTGAAAAGACACAAAAGTTATATAAATACATAGTTTTCTTCTATATTGTTGTTAGCATGACATGTAAACACACGTTCTTACACCGACCTACACACACACACACACACACACACACACACTACACACACACCTACACACCACACACACACACACACCACACACACACACACACAACACACACACACCACACACACCACACACACACACACCCCCACACAACACACACACACACACACACACACACACACACACACACACACACACACACACACCACACACACACACACACACACACACACACACAACCACAACACACACCACACACACACACACACACACACACACACACACACACACACACACCTACACACCCACACACACACACACAACACACACACCACACACACACACACACACACACACACCACACACCACCCCACACACACACCAACACACACCACACACACACACACACACACACAACACACACACACCACACACACACCACACCACACCACACACCACACACCCACACCCACACCACACAAACACACACACACACACACCACACCCACCACACACCACACACACCAATCTCTCAACCTACACTTCCCCATCTCCCCACAACTCCTCCACCTTTCCCATCCAAATTTCACCCTTAATTTTCTCCTCCATACAGATCCTATTCTTATCTTTTTCTCCTATTCTTTGCTCCTAAAACTTCCTGTCCAATCACGCTATGTAAAAATTTATTTCTATTATCTCCTCCATAACTTCCTATTTTTCTCTGAAGCCTTTCCCATCTTCCTGTCACATCAACCATGTAAATTGATATGGTCTATTTCTTCGTCTTTCCTATCCCTTTCTTCTGTACTCCTTCTTTCTTCCCTTGCTTCTCCCTTCTTTGTCTTTCCTTTTCTTTGTATTCTTCATTACTTGTATTGTTTCGCTGTCTTCTTCCTATCTTCCTGTCTTTCCTTTGCTTGTTACTCCCTTCTTTGTCTTTCCCTTTGCTTGTTACTCCCTTCTTTGTCTTTCCCTTTGCTTGTTACTCCTTCTTGTCTTCCTTGTTTCCTTTCCCTTTGCTTGTTACTCCTTCTTTGTCTTTCCCTTTGCTTGTTACTCCCTTCTTTGTCTTTCCCTTTGCTTGTTACTCCCTTCTTTGTCTTTTCCTATGCTTGTTATTCCCTTCTTTGTCTTTCCCTTTGCTTGTTACTCCCTTCTTTGTCTTTTCCCTATGCTTGTTATTCCCTTCTTTGTCTTTCCCTTTGCTTGTTACTCCCTTCTTTGTCTTTCCCTTTGCTTGTTATTCCCTTTGCTTGTTATTCCCTTCTTTGTCTTTCCCTTTGCTTGTTACTCCCTTCTTTGTCTTTCCCTTTGCTTGTTGCTCCCTTCTTTGTCTTTCCCTTTGCTTGTTATTCCCTTCTTTGTCTTTCCCTTTGCTTGTTATTCCCTTCTTTGTCTTTCCCTTTGCTTGTTACTCCCTTCTTTGTCTTTCCCTTTGCTTGTTGCTCCCTTCTTTGTCTTTCCCTTTGCTTGTTGATCCCTTCTATCCAGGCACTCAAGTCCTCTGCTGTCTACTATTTGGCTCTTTTTTGCTTGTTATTCCACTCTATCCTGACCTACAAGTCTTCTACTGTCTTCTATTTGTCTCTTTTTTGCTTGTTGATCCTTGCTTAACTGGCACACAAGTCCTCTGCTGTTTTCTGCCTGGTTCTGTTCTGGTTTGAGAGCCCTGTTCCTCCATGCTGGTAGGACACTGACAGCCTCTTTAGATCAGGAAGGGAAGGAAACTAACAAGACAATAAGTAGTAAGAAGAAGAAGTAAAGAAAGTAAAGAAGTCAAAAATAAACAGTAAATAGAAAAATAAAAATATAAGTCAATAGAAAGAAAGTAAATAGAAAGAAATAGAGAAATAAGAAGTACCTAAAGGAAATCCTGCACTACGATCTAGCTAAGCGTGAGTGAGAGGTGGAGGCAACAGTTACCTTGGAAAAAAATACAGTAAGTGATGGATATGAGTAGAAGCATAATCTAGACGCATACAAACATACAATCAGAAGACAGATTAGATTATATTAGATTAGACTATATATTTATTGACCACAAATATACAAATACACGATGCAGTTTATTTTTGTCATGGTCCATGGTCCATATATAAACCATATAAATAAACACCATTTGGAAAACAAGATGACTTAACATAACAAAACAAAGGAAAAAAACCCATAATACTAAAATAATGTATATGATACAAATCCCACTTGCACAATCAAAGGGAATAAAATACAAACATTTCAAGTCAAAAGTAAAAAGAACCTATAGTTACCAATAATTAGCTTAAAACCAAATAAATGTAAACAGTTAAAATAGCATAATCGAATTAAAAGACAATAAAGGAACACTTGCGTCATTATATCCAGCTTTCTCAAACAAAAAAATTGGCCCGTCTTGCTACGCCTTCAGATCCTGTGCTGGTCGAGGCCCCCCCCCCCCCCCCCCCCCCCCCCCCTTCCTTGTTCTGGACAGTTTCGAAAGAGTGGCACTCCAAACTTTTAGTAATTGGATTTGGACATTTCTCTTCTTATTTTTCAGAGTGACGATATAAAGTTTTCTTCACAAGTCTAATATATTTTTAAACCCCGGTCAGCTTTCTGTGTTTTTTTTAGTAACATGCCCTTTGCCACACATGCGAGATGACATTCAAGAGAGAATGAAAGAAAATAGCAGTGGAAAATAACAAAATTACAGACGAAAGAATAGCATATAAGAACATAAGAAAATAAGGAAGCTACAAGAGACCGTGAGACCTACACGAGGTAGTTCCTGTTACTTAACACTACCTACATCCACCTTTCATCCCCATCCATGAATTTATCTAGCCTCCTTTTAAAGCTCTCTAATGACTCCGCACTAACTACCTGTCTACTGAGTCCATTCCAATCATTTACCACCCTATTTGTGAACCAGTTTTTCCATATATCGTCGCCCCATGTAAGGCATCCAACACCACCCCATCATCACTTGCCGCAGCCCTTCACGATACACGATATACAGCAAAGTATGTTATAAATCCCAAGGTCTCGGGATGACTCCATTTATACTCGTTTATGAATGATGGCGAGATAAATAAAGAGGTAGAGGTAGAAAGAGAGGTAGATAAGTAGAGGTAGAGAGAGAGGTAGATAAGTAGAGGTAGAGAGAGAGGTAGATAAGTAGAGGTAGAGAGATGTACATAAGTAGAGGTAGAGAGAGAGGTAGATAAGTAGAGGTAGAGAGATGTACATAAGTAGAGGTAGAGAGAGAGGTAGATAAGTAGAGGTAGAGAGAGGTAGATAAGTAGAGGTAGAGAGAGAGGTAGATAAGTAGAGGTAGAGAGAGAGGTAGATAAGTAGAGGTAGATAAGCAGAGGTAGAGAGAGAGGTAGATAAGTAGAGGTAGAGAGAGAGGTAGATAAGCAGAGGTAGAGAGAGAGAGGTAGATAAGTAGAGGTAGAGAGAGAGGTAGATAAGTAGAGGTAGTGAGAGAGGTAGATAAATATAGGTACAGAGAGAGGTAGATAAGCAGAGGTAGAGAGAAAGGTAGATAAATAGAGGTAGAAAGAGAGGTAGATAAGTAGAGGTACAGAGAGGTAGAAAGAAAGTTAGATAAGTAGAGGTATATAGAGAGGTAGAGAGAGAGATGTAGATAAGTAGAGGTAGAGAGAGAGGTAGATACGTAGAAGTAGAGAGAGAGGTAGATAAGTAGAGGTAGAAAGAGAGGTAAAGAGAGAGGTAGATAAGTAGAGGTAGAAAGAGAGGTAGAGAAGTAGATGTAGAAAGAGAGGTAGAGAGAGAGGTAGAGAAGAGGTAGAGTAGAGGTATAAATCAGACAACCTTTTCACCTGACAGCAGCTCGCAAAGATTTACTGTAACCTTTTCTTCCTTCTTTCATTACAGTCATCAAGTATGTAAGCCGCTCATCAAGACGTCGTTCCTTGCCAGTATGTTGTCTATCCACAGGCATGCTATCCTTTATCACTGTGCCACTCTGTCATTCGCATATTTTTCCTCCACATCACCAAACTTACACAATGTTGTTAATACCACGTGCCTAAGAATAAATTTGTGAAGAATTATATAATCTATGTACTTCTAAAGGTATGGCTATAAACTAAACTAAGCTATACTAAACCTGCGTCGCTCCATCCCAAATGTTCATCTCAGCCTCATGTTACTTTTTTTTTTTTTTTTTTTTTTTTTTTTTTTTACATTACAAAGAACTGGCCAAGGGCACAACAAAAATGGGTAACACAAAGCCCGCTTAGTTGCCAGTCCCTATAAAGAAGACAGTAAGCGAATAAAATCAAAAAGACGGGTGAGCCAATTTAGTTCGGGAGGTGTCTTGTTACTCTTCTTTTGAAAAGATTTAAGTCATAGGAAAGTGGAAAAATAGAAACAGGAAGAGAGTTCCAGAGTTTACCAGTGAAAGGGATGAAAGAGTAAAGATACTGATTAACTCTTGCATTAGGAAGATGGACAGAATAGGGATGAGAATGAGTAGAAAGTCTTGTGCAGCGAGGCCGCGGGAGGGGGGGAGCCATGCAGTTAGCAAGTTCAGAAGAGCAGTGAGCATGAAAATAACGGTAGAAGAGAGCAAGAGAAGCATGACCAGAAACCTGGACCATTTCTATCAGTAGCACTATAAACCCACCTCAAAATGCTCCTTTTTATCACTTTTTATCCTCTATATTTAACTCTCTTTATTACCCTCCTAATGTCATCACACTCAAAAAATCAAATATCGATACTATAAAACATCGCTCTTGCACATACGCCGCGTTTA
This sequence comes from Chionoecetes opilio, assembly GCA_016584305.1. Lineage (NCBI taxonomy): Eukaryota > Metazoa > Arthropoda > Malacostraca > Decapoda > Majidae > Chionoecetes > Chionoecetes opilio. Next base: position 54,481 of record JACEEZ010017449.1, on the reverse strand, counting down.
GCAATTGTTTTATTATTAATATACAGAGGGAACCCTTTTTATCATCAGGAGGGGAGTGAGCTTCCTCTATCACTTTCATTCCTCGTAATTCTCGCTGTAGAGCTAGTTACTCCCCCTCCCCCCTCCCCCCCTCCCTCCCCCCTGCACCAATCACATCTCTCAGGTTACAAAGTATTACAACACACTGCAGGGACTCATTTACAATAGCAATAATTTTCAGCCAATTGATTCTATACTGTTCAGACCCCACTGCACATACACACACATACACACACACACACACACGCACACACACACACACACACACACACACACACACACGCACCCTACACACACACACTGCAGTAACATTGATGGCATTACTCACACCCCTGCGCCTTTTGTATACTCGGGTGGCATACAAAGGGCGTCAGGGATGTCGTTACCACCCACGCCCGCTCCCCTATTGTATGTAAAGCCCAGCATCAAACACAACACCACCAACATTTATATCAACCTATAGTCGTGTGTGTGTGTGTGTGTGTGTGTGTGTGTGTGTGTGTGTGTATGTGTGTGTGTGTGTGTGTGTATGTGTGTGTGTGTGTGTGTGTGTGTGTGTGTGTGTTGTGTGTGTGTGTGTGTGTGTGTGTGTGTGTGTGTGTTGTGTATGTGTGTGTGTGTGTGTGTGTGTGTGTGTGTGTGTGTGTTGTGTGTGTGTGTGTGTGTGTGTGTGTGTGTGTGTGTGTGTGTGTGTGTATGTGTGTGTGTGTGTGTGTGTGTGTGTGTGTGTGTGTATGTGTGTGTGTGTGTGTGTGTGTGTGTGTGTGTGTGTGTGTGTGTGTGTGTGTGTGTGTGTGTGTGTGTGTGTGTGCGTGTGTGTGTGACCGCCCGAACAAAGTGAGTGAACAATCCCAGGGAGCAGTGAGGATTCGAACCAGCTAACCACAGAATGACAGGCCAACGCTCTATCCACTTGAACATCGTGGCGGTGTAGAACATTATATACTTCGAAAAAAATGTGTGTGTGTGTGTGTGTGTGTGTGTGTGTGTGTGTGTGTGTGTGTGTGTGTGTGTGTGTGTGTGTGTGTGTGTGTGTGTGTGTGTGTGTGTGTGTGTGTGTGTTGTGTTGTGCGCGCGCGCGAGCTCCATCAGCACCACACTGGCACCAGAACGTTCCATTGCTTCACGATGATGCAGCACAATGGATGGACAGTTTCCCGCATCCCTCACGCGACGAACTCCAAAAAGTAAGCAAAGTTAATGCCTCGACTGATCACACAGCGTTACACTTTCAACATAATGACACATTTCACTCATAGATGGCGGTAGCGGTAACATTCCTCTGACGTTTAGTTCATCACCCCTGAGTTTCTAGACCTTCTTGTGGCGGTCAGGCAAGAGCGTCATCATCGTGTTATCAGATGCCATCACACAGCAAAGGGCGAAAACTTCCAAGACAAAGGAATCGAACACTGGTCATAGAAAGAATCCAAACCTACTTATCAGGAGTCCCTAAATTTAACACGTCTCTTCCTTAACATTATTTTCCGCAAGATCTATAGACTTTTAAAGATAGATAGATAGATAGATCGATAGATAGATAGATAGATAGATAGATAGATAGATAGATAGATAGATAGATAGATAGATAGATAGATAGTAAAGATAGATAATATGTCTATTAACCTTGATTTTCCGTGTTAAGTCGAAAATACACGCATTCAGTTTCGACTAATTGTACACCTTTGCACCTCCTCCTGGTCTCCCCCCCCCCCCACCCACCCACACCCACCCACCTTTCAACTCACACACGCACGCAAACTTTCCTCAGGGACGCATTAAGACCTCACACTAAAAGGAAAACTAAAGCCTAACTTATTGCACGCGTCCTCCCAAAGGTGAGACTGAGTGAGACATATATTTATACTGTAGACTATACGTGTTCAATGACGTGCTATTGACTAAAGAAACCATTTTGTGTATAGCTTAGTTTATCACACACACACACACACACACACACACACACACACACACACACACACACACACACACACACACACACGCAAGTACTTCTTCACCTTCCTTAACCTATATAACTCGTGGCTTTGATCGTTTGGAATATCTAAAGATTTTCGTTACATCTTACGTATACATGCCGAACGCCCTCTACTTAAGGCGCTCAGTAGTGGATATCCATAGCGGGGTTGCTGAGTACAGGTAACCAGTGAGTTATTTATCATCCTGCAAGACATATCAAAGGCCGCACACTTGTACACGCGGCCACCAGAGGGCACTTGAGGTAAAGAAATATGACTTTTTTTCTTTTTGTCATTCCTAAGGTCTCTCTCTCTCTCTCTCTCTCTCTCTCTCTCTCTCTCTCTCTCTCTCTCTCTCTCTCTCTCTCTCTCTCTCTCTCTCTCTCTCTCTCTCTCTCTCTCTCTCTCTGACGAAGGGCGCGGTAGGAGGCAGAGGCAGGGACAAAGAGCCGCTAAGTAATTCGGTTAAGCCTTCTTCTGGTGCTCCCGCGGCTCTGTCTCAGCCCATCTGTCTTCCGCAAGCCACGCCTCGATCCTCACGCCCTCCATCATGCCCTTCCTCCGTCTTGCCCTCACACCCTTGCTGCCCTTTCACTTCTTCGTTGCTCTCTCTCTCTCTCTCCTCTCTCTCTCTCTTCTCTCTCTCTCTCTCTCTCTCTCTCTCTCTCTCTCTCTCTCTCATCCTCCCTTTCATATTAATTTTCTACCTCCCATCTAACTGTTATCTCCCTCCATTTCTCACTTTCTCTAGTTCGCATTAATTTTCTCTCCATGTATATAGTTCTCTCTCTCTCTCTCTCTCTCTCTCTCTCTCTCTCTCTCTCTCTCTCCCCTCCTCTCTCCTCTCTCCTCTCTCTCTCTCTCTTCTCTCTTCCTCTCTCTCTCTCTTCCTTGCCTTCATGTTCCCGTCCTTGCATTGAGTTACTTCTTCCCTTACTCATTTCCTCCCTCCCATTCCCACCTCGTAGATTTGTGATATATTTTCAGCCAGACTTCATATATGTTTCAGAAGAGATTTCTATACTGTGCATGATTGTGCAGTAGTTAGAGTTATGAGTATTTAAGGTTTAACTACAGAACTAATCGATCCTATGATTAATTTAACCCCTTCACGCCCAGATCTTTCCTCTGATATATAAAATAGTCTGTTGTTAGCATAAAATTACGAAATGTACCTTAATATACCAAATTAGCTAGTGGACAAGGATACTAAACAGGTCATATCTATAAAACATTGCTTATATTCACTAAAAATCGTCTAATGGTAGCTAAATTACAATGGAAATTACGTTCTGGGTCTCAAGGGATTAAGGGGGAACACAGGGCTAATCAATCCTATGATTAGTTCAAGGAAAACCATCTCAGTATATCCGCCTGCATTGCTTTCATTTTTTCAGATTAGACAAAAAATAATAAAAAAAAAATTAAAATAAATAAACGATATATAATAGAAAAAAAAGACGTAAAGAGTGTACTAGAAATTGAGTCACGCTACTAGCCATCACCCTCATCGCTTCCTAGGACTCTTTCTATGGCTAAGGAAGTGTTCTTGGTTCTCATTGGTTAGCATCAAACGTCACGCAGTCTTTCTTTATATTAGACGAATTAACAATATACAAGGGAATATAACTAGTTAACCCAAAAAGATAAAAAATTAAGGTAACGTGCTTGCTGCCGGGAACTACTTAAATAAAAAGCATAAAAAATAATAAGGCAAGAGAATAGTGAGGGGAAAAAAACTAATTAACTCATGATTAAAAGAACGAAAGCAAATAAGATAATCGTGCGTAATACTGGAAATGATGAGAAAAAAGCGAATAATAATAACTCTAATAGGGGTAAGAGGGCGAGACAAAAACACCATATCATTACAAGGAAAGTGGTTGTAAGGAATATTATAACCATTCTTTACTTTTATCCTTTATCTTTCTATCTCATTCTTTAGTTTTTTTTTTTAAGAATAATCACAAATTAGCTACAGGAGGCCTTGAACATATCATCAGCCATTAAGAGGTGAGGAATTAGTCGAAACTGTATACGCGTGTTTATAGCCTATCACGGAAAATAATGATAAGGAAGATACGTGTTAAATTAAGACTCAAAGAGATATTGTCATGATACGAGACAGTGAGAGCGAGCCAGGCAGAGAAAGGTGGATGAGCAAGTATTAAAAGAAAACTCGGAGGAAAGAGTGAGAGAAAAATGTACTAAACTTATTAAAAGATAACTTAAAGATGGAAAGAGTGAGAGAAAAACTTACTAAACTTATTAAAAGAAAACTTGAAGATGGTAAGAATGGGAGAAAAACTTACTAAACTTATTAAAAGAAACTTGAAGATGGTAAGAATGAGAGAAAAACTTACTAAACTTATTAAAAGATAACTTAAAGATGGTAAGAGTGAGAGAAAAACTTACTAAACTTATTAAAAGATAACTTAAAGATGGTAAGAATGAAAGAAAAACTTACTAAACTTATTAAAAGAAAACTTGAAGATGGTAAGAATGAGAGAAAAACTTACTAAACTTCCTCTGCAATGAAGTTAACAGGTGTCTTAAGAACAGAATAAAAGTGAAGCAGTTTTTGCACACATTGAGGCGTTAAGTTTACTGAAGGACTAAGAGTTTTGTTTAAGCGTAAATATAGATGTCTGGTGAAGCGTTCAGTAAAGTATTGTAGACTAACCCATTCAAGGCGGTATTTATATATTCCAAACAATGCATGAGAGGCTAAAAAACAACATATTATAGACCATGTCATAAAAAAAAGGCTGCATATATATTTTTGGCTGTATGTATATCACTGAAAAACCAACCAAAAATCTAACCTAACCCAGACATACACTCTTAGAAAAAAAGGGCAGGAAAAGGGTAGAAAAAGGGTATTTGTAGTGATGAAATACTGCTACCTTTTTTCTACCCTTACAAATATACCCTTTCGGATCGACGCAAATATACCCTTTTCCAACCCTCTCGTCTAAAAAGGGTAGATAAAGGGTAGATGAAGGGTATAATCGGCAGCATCTACCCTCCAGCCTGGATATAGGGTTTAAAAAGGGTAGTGATGGTGCGATGTAACAATTCTACCCTTAATATACCCCTTATTTCTGAGAGTAATAATAATTGATAAAGTAATAATTTTGCTAACCTAAATCTAACCCAAACCTATAGTCTATTTTTTTTAACAAAGCAAAAATTCCATTCTATCTTAAGGTCTCATGCTTAAAATGATGCCTATGTTTACCTGATACTATGGTTAACTATGATGAAAGGCAACTGAAATTTAGAGGAAGCGTAGTATTCCCTTCTCCTGGCATCAAATATCAGTCAGTAAGCAGCAAGGGGTCAGGATTTTTCACCTCTTTAAATTTTTTTTTACTATAGTCTCTAGTTTGTTATTAGTTTAGTTTAGTTAAAGTCTTTCTCAAACTTCCCGCCCCCTCTCTCACGCTGTTTACAAGATCGCCACGACCACCAGTTTTCCCCCAGCATTGTTATCAAAACTTGGACCATATCGCAAAAGTACCTATACGTGCCTCAGTCGCCGCATTAAGAACATAAGAAAATAAGGAAGCTACAAGAGGCCGCGAGACTTACACGAGCTGGTTCCTGTTACTTAACACTACCTACATCCACCTCTCATCCCCATCCATGAATTTATCTAGCCTCTTTTTTAAGATCCCTAATGACTCAGCACTAACTATCTGTCTACTGAGTCCATTCTAATCATTTACCACCCTATTTGTGAACCAGTTTTTCCCTATTCTTTTTTAAATCTACACTTTTCCAGCTTGAATCCGTGACTTCTTGTTCTACCTGGTTACTAGCCGCCATTGTCGCCTCACATTCGTGTATGTTCTTATCAGGTCCTCATCCACCCTCGCGACTATAACGTGTACCTCTCCTCTACTGTTGTGATTCATGTTACTGTTACCCTTCAATAATAAGAGTAAAGAATGGTTATAATATTCCCACTTTCCTTGTAATTATGTGGTGTTTTTCTCTCCCCCTCCTCTCACCCTAGTGGAGTCATTATTATTATTCGCTTTTTCTTTCAGCATTTCCAGCATTATGCACGATTTTCATATTTTCTTTCGTTCTTTTAATCATGAGTTAACTAGTTTTTTTCCCCCTCACTATTCTCTTTCCTTATTATTTTTTCGATTTATATTTAAGTAGTTTCCAGCATTACGTACGATTACCACCTTTTCTTCTTCTTTTTATGAGTTAACTAGTTATATTCCCTCGTTAATTCGTCTCATATACAGAAAGACAGAGTTGGTGTGGGGTAAGGTAGGGTGGGGGTTTAGATGCATTACCCCAATCCCTCCCAGTCACTTCCAATCAACACATAACACACTCCAATCCTTCACGACCACTCCCAAGCGTCAGGTCCAGTTACCGCCGCACAACACAACACACACAACACATTCAACGCAACACAACTACATTTTCAGTATTGCTCTGTGTTACGGGATGGCAAAGGGAGTTTCTTTCTTTTTCAGGATAAAGATAATTTCAACAGCGGAAGGTGGAGGCTGAAACGGTGCTTTAATTAAGGAGTAGGTGGAGGCTGAAACGGTGCTTTTAGGAGTTGGTGGAGGCTGAAACGGTGCTTTTAGGAGTAGGTGGAGGCTGAAACGGTGCTTTAAGGAGTAGGTGGAGGCTGAAACGGTGCTTTAAGGAGTTGGTGGAGGCTGAAACGGTGCCTTAAGGAGTAGGTGGAGGCTGAAACGGTGCCTTAAGGAGTAGGTGGAGGCTGAAACGGTGCCTTAAGGAGTAGTGAGCTGAACGGTGCCTTAGGAGAGGTGGAGCTGAAACGGTGCCTTAAGGAGTAGGTGGAGGCTGAAACGGTGCCTTAAGGAGTAGGTGAGAGGCTGAAACGGTGCCTTAAGGAGTAGGTGAGGATGAACGGTGCTTTAGGAGTAGTGGAGGCTGAAACGGTGCCTTTAGGAGTAGGTGGAGGCTG
>JACEEZ010017449.1:40000-42500 GCA_016584305.1 Chionoecetes opilio | reverse complement strand
CTCTCTCTCTCTCTCTCTCTCTCTCTCTCTCTCTCTCTCTCTCTTCTCTCTCTCTCTCTCTCTCTAACCCTCTACAGTTCCCTTGATGACTCGATAGCATGTTTAGGTAACGTGTGGAGGAGGGAGGGAGGGAGGGAGGGAGGGAGGGAGGAGGAGGGAGGGGGAGGGAGGAGGGAGGGAGGGAGAGGATAGGAAAATGATGAGGGAGAGGAGAGGCAAAAGGGGTAAAGGAGAGAGAGAGAGAGAGAGAGAGAGAGAGAGAGAGAGAGAGAGAGAGAGAGAGAGAGAGAGAGAGAGAGAGAGGGGGGGGGGGCATTGAACACGGAACTCTAGATGAGACTTGCCCCGCAGTGTCTGGTTAGTGACTGGCATTAGTATTCGCATCACAACGCTTGGATTCCCTCACATCCCATGCCTCAATGATGGTAAAAGGGAGAGAAAGAGGAGAGAGAGAGAGAGAGAGAGAGAGAGAGAGAGAGAGAGAGAGAGAGAGAGAGAGAGAGAGAGAGAGAGAGAGAGAAGAAGAGAGAGAGAGAGAGAGAGAGAGAGAGAGAGAGAGAGAGAGAGAGAGAGAGAGAGAGAGACTGGGAAAAAAACTCGCTATGTCAATGATGAAGCATTTTTTAAGACCTATTTGAGCCTTCATTTTAGAATTACATAGGAAATTCCAAGGAAGTTTATGTGTGTGTGAGTATGTGTGTGTTATTCACCCATGGTCTTGTCCACGCGAGCTGGCTCGCGATCGCCAGTTTCACCCTCTCAGTGCGAGCTTGGAGCTCATTATTACCGATCTTTGGGCAATGCTGGGACCTCACACACCACACACACCCCATCCACCTTGCTCAAGGGGGTCAGTACTGCCCGATTCACAGTGGAAAAATCCCCGGGAATGAGCGGGGTGCGGGGATCGAAGCCGGACCACAGAATGATGCCGGGCGCCTAACCAACTGAGCCACACGGACGGTTTGTGTGTGTGTGTGTGTGTGTGTGTGTGTGGTGTGTGTGTGTGGTGTGTGGGTGTGTGGTGTGTGTGTGGTGTGTTGGAAGTGAAGTTGTGCGGAGGTCAGGGTCGAGGAGGAGGAGGAGGAGGAGGAGGAGGAATTTCGAAGAGATGGAATTTGTTTGGTTGCTCTTCTTTGCACTGATTCCAATTTGGCTTGATCTTTTACGAAACAGGGCGACCAGAATTGAACGGGATATTCTAAGTGCGGCCTAACAAAGGACGTGTATAATTGTGTCATTAATTTCGGAGTTTTATGTTCAAAGTTGCGTTTAATGAAGCCCAACATCATATTCGCCTTTTTACTGGCAGCTAGTCAATGCGGACTGGTTTTAAGATCATTACTGATGATCACACCTAAATCCTTTTCCTGCTGTACTTCAGTTAACGATTTATTTTGCATTTGATAGTTATATTTGAGGTTATCGTTGCCTATATGCATTACTTTACATTTATTGAAATTGAATTTTAATAGCCATTTATCACTCCAATCTGATAGTTTGTCGAGATCACGTTGTATGAGTTCGCAGTTTTCTCTAGTATATGCTTTACCGCCTAATTTGGTATCATCTGCAAATTTCGATATTTTAGATGGAAGAGGAGGAGGAGGAGGAGGAGGATGAAGAGGAGGAGGAGGAGGAGGAGGAGGAGGAGGAGGAGGAGGAGGAGGAGGAGGAGGAGGAGGACAGTGGGGCGTGAAGGGGGAGCCACGACCCCCAACTGTGTTAGAAGGATATCGAAGAAAACTCTGCCTAGGAGGTCCATTACTTTCGGCAGGCCTCCCTCCTACATCGAGAGAGAGAGAGAGAGAGAGAGAGAGAGAGAGAGAGAGAGAGAAGAGAGAGAGAGAGAGAGAGAGAGAGAGAGAGGAGAGATGAGAGAGAGAGAGAGAGAGAGAGAGAGAGAGAAGACGTGAGAGAGGAAGAGAGAGAGAGATGCATGAGAGATGAGTAATGGAAACGGAAGAAAGAGAGAAGAGACGAGACGATGAAAGGGAGAGAGAGACAGAAAATGAGAGATGAAGAAAAATGACGTCTGGGAGGATAAAAAAAATCTCTAGAATGATAACTGGCAAACGGAAGCAAGAAAAGAGACCATGAAACGGAGAGAAAAAAAAATGTGTGAAGAAAATGTTATGAAGGAAAAAAAAGAACAACATATAACAATAGACCGTGTGAAGAACAAAGGACAACAACAACAACAACAACACAAACACACACAACACACACACACAACACCACACAACACACACACACACACACACACACATACACACTCGACCCCCGGCGGCGCAAGATCGACCTAATGACCCGAAACACGTTGTGGTCCCGCCTTGTTGTTGCCGAAAAAAGAGAGAGAGAGAGAGAGAGAGAGAGAGAGAGAGAGAGAGAGAGAGAGAGAGAGAGAGAGAGAGAGAGAGAGAGAGAGAGAGAGAAGAGAGAGAGAGAGAGAGAGAGAGAGAGAGAAGAGAGAGAGAGAGGAGGAGAGGGGAGGAGAGAG
>JACEEZ010017449.1:7500-35000 GCA_016584305.1 Chionoecetes opilio | reverse complement strand
GTCTTTTCTCAATCATCTCCTCTCCTATCCTTTTCACTAGGTCATTCCCGTCTACTAATACATACCTCAAGTACTTCCACTGTCCCTCCCTTATTCTATTCCTAACACTGGATGCTCCCACTTCCCCTAGGAGCGCCGCCCCCTGTGTATATGCCTGTGCCCCAAAGATTTGACGATACACCCCATTTTCAATTCTCTGTAATTTATCCATTTCCTGCTTTGTTAAATTTATCACATTAACCCCATATAGTATTGATGGTAATGCCACACTTTTCCAGTACGTTTTGCCTATTAGAATTTTAGAGCTACTTTTTGCTATGACACTATACGTCATATTTGCCATTTTTCTTGCCTTATTAAGCATTTGTTCTTTTTGTATTTTGAAACAGTTCTTCTCGTCATTTATGGTTATCCCTAAATATTTCATTCTATCTCTAACATTTATATTTCACAATTTTTCAGGCTTATCTTTTACATTGAAAATAATGATGTTACTTTTATTTTTATTCATTTCCAATCCATACTCCTTACCTATTTCGTATAGGAATAAGAATTTTGGTATAGGATAAGAGGAAGGAAGAAGGAGAAGGAGGAGTGATGGGTAGGATGAGAGGAAGGAAGGAAGAGAAGGAGGAGTGGTGGGTGTAGGATGAGAGGAAGGAAGGAGGAGAAGGAGAAGTAGAGGGTAGGATGAGAGGAAGGAAGGAAGGTGTTGAAAGTGAGGCTAAATCTTTATGTCTACTCGCATGTTCGGTGTTTGGTGGTGAATGAATGTTGTGGTAAAGTGATCGAGTGGTGATGATGTTCATATCGCCAACTAAAGGTCCAGGGTTCGAGTCTTGCGTTGAATTTTGAAAGTTGTTTTAGTGGGTCGCCTTTCATGTTTGTGTTCAGAACATAAGAACATAAGAAAATAAGGAAGCTACAAGAAGCCGTGAGGTAGGGGTAGTTAGAGGTATAAGAGGTAGTTCCTGTTACTTAACACTATCTACATCCATCTTTCATCCCCATCCATGAATGTATCTAGCCTCCTTTTAAAGCTCCTTAATGACTCCGCACTAACTACCTGTCTACTGAATCCATTCCAATCATTTACCACCCTATTTTGTGAGCCAGTTTTTCCCTATTTCTATCAGTTTTTCCCTATTTCTATTTCTCTGTGTTGGAGTCACTGTTCACAAATAAGCAAATAATATCCACGGATTTTTTTTTTTTTTTTATGTGTGTGTGTGTAATGATGTATGAAAATTACAACTCCTTCTACTATTATCATCATTATCATTATTCTTACCATCATTACCATCATCCTCGTCCCCCTTCCCGCATCGCCAGCATAAGGAAAAAGAAAGTGGAAGTCATGGTTTCTCTCCTGATTAACACGGAAACTGATTTTTTTTCGCTCCGTTTAGCAAATTTCCTGCGCGACCCTTTACTCCAAACAATCTTTTCTCTTTTGTCTGCTTCTTACTTTAATACACACAAACACGCTCTCTCTCTCTCTCTCTCTCTCTCTCTCTCTCTCTCTCTCTCTCTCTCTCTCTCTCTCTCTCTCTCTCTCTCTCTCATTCTACAAGTTTTCCAATAGTCATATTCTCACAATAAATGGGTTTGACTAGAAGAAAAAAAATTAAAAAAGGAGGAGGAGGAGGAGGAGGAGGAGGAGGAGGAGGAGGAGGAGGAGGAGGAGGAGGAGGAGGGAGGAAGAGGAAGAGGAAGAGGAAGAGGAAGAGAAGGAGGAGGAGGAGGAGGAAGAAGAAGAGGAGGAGGAGGAGGAGGAAGAGGAGGAGGAGGAGGAGGAGGAAGAGGAGGAGGAGGAGGAGGAGGAAGAAGAGGAGGAGGAGGAAGAAGAGGAGGAGGAGGGGGAAACAAATGTAAATTGAAAACTATTATGCATTGGAATTGATCTCCCATTGCTATTCCTCTCTTCTTTTTCTTATTTTTTCATCCTTGTCGACTTTCTTTGTTTTCTGTGTATCTCTATTTTCTTGTTGAATTTTCTTTATTTATTGATTTATTCTTGTTATTTTCTATCCTTTTCATTTATCGCCACTTTATTGGTCTATATCCTTAATTGTATCTTATTTTTTTGGTCTTTTTTTGGTCTTTTTTGGTCTTTTAATTCTTTTTTTGATCTTTTTTGGTCTTTTAATTTTTTTTTTTGTCTTTTTTGTCTTTTTTGTCTTTTTTTTGTCTTTTAAGTTTTTTTTTGGTCTTTTTGGTCTTTTTTGGTCTTTTTTGTTTTTTTTGGTCTTTTTTGGTCTTTTTACCGCCTGTTGTTGCTCCTTTTTCTCCACCTTCTCCTCCTCTTCGTCCTCCTTCTCCTCCTCCTCTTCATCTTCCTTCTTCTCCTTCTCTCCGTCTTCCTTCTTCTTCTCCTCTTTATCTTCCTTCTTACCCTCCTCCTTTTCATCTTCCTTCTTCTCCTCCTCCTCCTCTTCATCTTCCTCCTCCTCCTCCTCTTCATCTTCCTTCTTCTCCTCCTCCTCTTCATCTTCCTCCTCTTCCTCCTCTTCATCTTCCTTCTTCTCCTCCTCCTCTTCATCTTCCTCCTCTTCCTCCTCTTCATCTTCCTTCTCCTCCTCCTCCTCTTCATCCTCCTCCTCTGTTCCCATGGTAAGAAAACGTTTGAATAACATAAACAGACCATGTTGGAAGACTAATGAGATTCAACAAATCATCGGCAGAAAGCGCCGAGCGTATAAAGTTTACAAGCGATCAAATGCGGACTGCGATTATAGAGATTACAATGACGTAAAGCGTCGTTGCAAAGGATTAATTAAGTCTAAAAAGCGCGAGTATGAAGAAAAAATTGCAAAGGAATCCAAATCAAACCCGAAAAGGTTCTTTCAATACGTTCGAAGTAAGAAAAATGTCAAAACATGTATTGGGCCACTGAAAGATAAGAACAACATCTTGGTAAATGATAATAAGAGTATGGCGTCCGTACTCAATGACTACTTTAATGCAGTTTTTATTAAAGAAGACGAAGCTCCATTACCAGAACCAGTAAACATGTATGCGGGACTCGAAAGTGATAGATTGGAAATAGGAGAGATAACAGTAGACGAAATATCAAAGTATTTGCAGAAACTTGACCCAGAAAAATTCGTGGGGGTTGACGAAATCTCGCCGAGATTACTTCGCGAATGTCATAGACAACTTTCGCTCCCATTAAAGACTATTTTCAACAAATCGCTAATGGACAAAAATGTTCCTAGTATGTGGAAATTAGCTAATGTTACACCAATATTCAAGAAAGGGTGTAAGAGCCTCGCAAGTAATTATCGCCCAACTAGTCTAACGTCTGTGATTGTTAAACTATTTGAGAAAATATTGCGGGATAAAATAGTGTCTTTTCTCGATGAAAATAACTCAATATTAAACTCCCAGCATGGATTTCGTAATAAGAGATCTTGCTTAACAAACCTACTCGATTTTTTCAATGTCATTTCAAACTGGGACGCTAAAATTCCCTCGGATATAATATACCTTGATTTTCAGAAAGCCTTTGATACAGTTCCCCATAAGCGACTTTTGACCAAGCTAAGGGCACATGGCTTAGGAGAGCAGTTATGTACATGGATTGGTGATTGGCTTTCAAATCGTAAACAACGGGTAGTAATAAATGGCGAGGCATCTGATTGGTTAGATGTTACTAGTGGGGTGCCTCAGGGCTCGGTCCTGGGTCCTACTCTTTTTCTGATATATATCAACGATCTGGACTGCGGACTTGTCTCTAAAATATCGAAGTTTGCAGATGACACCAAATTAGGCGGTAAAGTATATACTAGGGAAAACTGCGAACTCTTACAACGTGATCTCGACAAACTATCAGACTGGAGTGATAAATGGCTATTAAAATTCAATTCCGATAAATGTAAAGTAATGGATATAGGCAACGATAACCTCAAATATAACTGTCAAATGCAAAATAAATCGTTAACTGAAGTACAGCAGGAAAAGGATCTAGGTGTCATCATCAGTAATGATCTTAAAACCAGTTCGCATTGCCTAGCTGCCAGTAAAAAGGCGAATATGATGTTGGGCTTCATTAAACGCAACTTTGAACATAAAACTCCAAAAGTAATGACACGATTATACACGTCTTTGGTTAGGCCGCACTTAGAATATGCCGTTCAATTCTGGTCGCTTTGTTTCGTAAAAGATCAAGCCAAATTGGAATCAGTGCAAAGAAGAGCAACTAAACAAATTCCATCTCTGCGAAACTCATCTTATGAAGAGAGACTGCAGAAACTTAATATGTTTTCCCTAAAGGATCGTAGAATCCGTGGGGACTTGATAGAAACCTTTAAGATCCTAAAAGGATTTGATGTCATTAATTAAGCGAACCTATTCGAACTTTCTACTCAAGTGATAACAAGAAATAACGGTTTAAAACTAAACGGTCATCGTTGCATCACAGATATCCGTAAATATTATTTCAATGTTAGAGTTGTTGATCGATGGAACAAGTTACCAGCAAATGTTGTCGAAGCCAGCACAATAACTACATTTAAAAACAGACTTGACGCGCACTGTAAAGTAAATGGGTATTGATAGTGCCCTGCGAATGCATATTATAGTCCCCCGGATCGATTAGTGTTAGTGGTAGTTGTAGTTAGTATATTTCATATAATTTCATATCATATTGTAGTTAGTAGTATGTAGTACAACAGATACCCTAGTTATGAACCAATAGGTCTTCTGGTGTCTGTTACTCCTATGTATTCCTCCTCCTCCTCCTCCTCCTCTTCATCTTCCTCCTCCTCCTCCTCTGCAAACCCTGCACGAAAATAATAGTGATAAAAAGGACACGAAAACAATATCAGAGCAATGAAGGTGATTTACTGCAACTGTAAAATGGCGAAAGAGAGAAAAATATATCAACAGAAAAATAGAAAAACATACGAAAGAGAGAAATATATCAACAGAAAAAAGAAACAAAACGAAACAAAATATACGAGACACAATTACCGAAAACGAAGATAAAGATGACAGAAAATAGAACCAAAGAGACAAAAAAAGGAGAAAATCATTGTAGTAAAACAGAAATTCGATAAAAAAAAAGAGTAAAAAAAAACATTTGGAGGTAAATCATTGCTGTATATCGGTGACGCAGGGACAAAATAAATATAACTTTTGTGAAATAAAAGAAGCGTCTATATATATACTATCGCTCTTTTATATATGTCCCCCCTCCTCCTCCCCTTCCTACTGCTAACTCCAACCTGCTGTCCCCTTCCCCCCTCCCCCTCCCTCCCAGTGCTAACCCCAACCTGCAGTCCCCTTCCCCCCCTCCCCTTCCCAACCTGCTGCCCCCTTCCCCCTTCCCCCTCCCCCTCCCAGTGCTAACCCCAACCTGCTGTCCCCTTCCCCCCTCCCCAATATGAATCATGATCAGAACGCCAGAATATCATTGTAAAATATCTGGTACTAATGCATGTAGTAGTGAGGATATTCGAGTTCAATATTCACTTATATGTGTCAAAGAGTGGTGTTACTTTTTGAGAATTGGAAAATATACTGTATGGGCTACTAAATATATGACTTCAGTTCTATTTTTGTTTGCATGTGTGTCTGTGTTTGTGTTTCTGGCTGTCTGTTTGTGTTTCTCTGTTTGTATAGCTCTCTCTCTCTCTCTCTCTCTCTCTCTCTCTCTCTCTCTCTCTCTCTCTCTCTCTCTCTCTCTCTCTCTCTCTCTCTCTCTCTCTCTCTCTCTCTCTCTCTCTCTCTCTCATTCAACTAGTAACCTTTTGTAACCTTCAAATTTCAACTGTTCACAATACTATTCCCCTTCAATGCCACATGAAAAAAAAACTTCTTGTAAAAAATAACACACACAACTTGAATTAAACACATATATATGTAAATACCAAAGGGCTGGGTTTGTTGCTGCCGGGACGGAACTGCAGAGGGAAGGATGGAAAAAGAGAGAGAGGAAGGATACGTCTCCAGAGGGGCAGGAAGAGCAGGAGGAAGGAGGGAGGAAAGGAGGAAGGAAGGGAAGGGAGGAAGGAAGGGGAGGGAGGGAGGGAGGAAGGGAGGAAGGGAAGGAGAAGGGGGGAAGGGAGGAAGGGAAGGGAGGGAGGAAGGATAGGAGGAAGGGAGGGAAGGGGATGTTTGGGACTCTCATAATTTCACAGTCATCATTTCATCATTTCATTGTCATCATTTCACAGTGGAATTACAGAGGTCACAGTGACATAAACAAACCGAAGCATGACAGTGATTTAGCACAGTGACTCGAGAACATGATGGAGGAGCGGCGTGAACAAGATTAATGAGAGGAAGGGAAGGGAAGGGAGGAAGGAGGAAGAACTTGCTTGGAAGAAGTGTCACAGGTGTGTAAACAATGTCCTGTGTGTGTGTGTGTGTGTGTGTGTGTGTGTGTGTGTGTGTGTGTGTGTGTGTGTGTGTGTGTGTGTGTGTGTGTGTGTGTGTGTGTGTGTGTGTGTGTGTGTGTGTGTGTGTGTGTGTGTGTGTGTGTGTGTGTGTGTGTGTTTGTGTGTGTGTGTATGCATGTACACACACACACACACACACACACACACACACACACACACACACACACTGTAAGTCTGAGCAATAATAAATTCTATTCTATTCTATTTTATTCTATTCTATTCACACACACGACCCTCCTGAGACACTAACCCTTGAAATGTTCCAGTAACATTGCGAGGACAAGAGGCTAAAAAAGCAATGGGACGTAGAGGGGCAAAGGGCTGGAGGGGCAAAGGGCTGGAGGGGTAAGAGGGTAATGGAAGGAATGGGGGAACAAAGGGTTGGAAGGACCAGGATTTGCAGGGACGAGGAAGTAAGACAAAGGGCTGGAATGATGAGGGGCTGAAGGCATAAGCTGGAAGGATAGATAAATGAAGAGACTGAGGGCTGAAGGAACAAAGAAATGGATAGACTAAGGGTGGACACTAAAAAAACGAAAGGCTGAAGTGACAAGGGCTGGAGGGACAAGGGACTGCTGTAAAGACAATGGCATGAAAGGACGAGCAGCTGGAAGGAAAAGAAAAAGCTGGCAAGGAGGATAAAAAACAGCATAGATTATGACTTTGAAGTTAAGAAAAAAATAAGATTATAATCATGTGTGTGTGTGTGTGTGTGTGTGTGTGTGTGGTGTGTGTGTGTGTGTGTGTGTGCGTGTGCGTGCGCGCGCGCGCGCGCGTTGGTGCGGTTTAGCAAGTTTACGAAAAATGCATTTCAGGATACAACACTTGAGTCCTTCTGTACGTATTTCCACTCTAACTCACAGGGACACAGGGCTAGCAACATCCGGGTTACCACAGTTACCTTCCCCAGGTTTCCCCAGTTACCCATTTATCGACCATCCCCGAAAGGAGGGATGAACAGCTGTTTGGGCTGTACGCCGACTGCCCTGTCCAGGATTCGAACCTGGGTCCGCAGATTCGCAGCTAAGCGCGCTAGCCACTACACCATGGAGGCGTATTAAGTATGGGTAAGCTAAAAGTAAATGTTTGTAAGCAGAAAATATGTATTTGAAAGCTAAAATGTAGAAAGTTTTTAGGCTAGAAGTAAGGTAATAATTTGTAAGGTAAAAGTAAGCATTTGGTTTAGCGGTTACATAGTTTATACTTTTCATGCCTTTGTAAATTTTTTGTCTCTGCTGATTTAAAAATGTGTTTCTGCTTCTTTGTTCCGCTGACGCCCTGACACGCGTGGGCGAAAGGTTACTTGCTGGAATACTTTATGAGTTTTGTACTTTCCAACGATGTAGGTTACTTCCGCTATCTATCATTCATGCAGTCATTCATTCAGTGTGTATGTGTGTGTGTGCGTGTGCGTGTGCGTGTGTGTGTGTGGTGTGTTTTGTGTTGTTTAATTAATTTCTATCTATTGTTTCCTTTCGTCTTCTCTCTCTCTTTTCTCTCTCTCCCCCTTCTTCCTCTCTTCTCTCTCTCTCTCTCCCCTTCCCCCTTCTCTCTCTCTCTTTCTCTCTCTCTTTTCTCTCAGCACTTGGCTCATATTAGTGTCCAAGGATGGGTTCATTTTTTTGCCTCCCGGCGACACAACCTCTCCTCGCCGCCGCAGAGGAGGGGAGGGAGGGGGAGGAGGAGGAGGAGGAGGAGGGGGAGGAGGAGGAGGAGGGGGGAGGAGGAGGAGGAGGAGGAGGAGGGAGGAAAGGAGGAGGAGGAGGAGGACGGGAGGAGCAGGAGGAGGAGGAGGAGGAGGAGGAGGAGGAGGGGAGGAGGAGGGGGAGGGGGGGGGGGGAGGAGGAGGGGAGGGGGGAAATTTATACAGTCAGGAAAAAAAAAAACTTAGACATGAATATTGATCTTTTTTTCCCCCCCTCCCCCCTCTTTCCGCTTTTCCCCCCCCCCCCCTCCTCCCCCCCTCCTCCCCCCTTTCCCCCTCCCCCTCTCCTCCCCTCCTCCCCCTCCTCCTCCTCCTCAACCCTCTCTATCGTTCCCTTTCCCTTTTCCTCCCTTCTCCTCCCTTTTTTTTACCCCTTCGTCCTCTCTTTACTTCTTATCTTCCTCCCCTCCCCTTCCCCCTTTCCCTTTCCTGAACTACATCCTTTTCCTTCACTCTTCCTCCCTTCTCCCCCCCTTCCCCCTTCCCTTTGTTCGTTCACGTTTTTTTTTTCCTTCATTTCCTCCCAACCCTCCCCCTTTTTCCAAACTTGGGGATTAAATTTAAAGGGGAAAATTAGGGGAGGGGAGAAGGGAAAGGGGGGATGGAAAAGGAAGGGAAGAAGGAAGGAAGGGAGGGGGGGAGGGAGGAAGGGAGGGAGGGGGGAGGGGGGGAGGGAGGGAGGAAAGGGGGGTACCCGGGGGCGGAGGGAGAAATATTTTTTAATAGATCTAATACTGAGGGGGAGGAGGAGGAGGAGGAGGAGGGGGGGGGAGGGGGGAGGGGGGAGGAGGAGGGGAGGAGGATAAGATAAGGATTCAGATGAGGCAAGGGGGGATTTTAAAAGGGGGAAAGGAAAAAAAGGATTAGAGAGAGAGAGAGAGAAGAGAGAAGAGAGAGAGAGAGAGGAGGGAGAGAAGAGGAGGGGAGAGAGGAGAAGGGGAGAAGAAAAAGGGGGAGGAGAGAGGGAGAGAGGAGATTTTTTAAAGGCCCGTGGGGAAGTTTTTTTTTTTTTTCCCAAAACGTAATTTTTTTTTCCCCCCCCCCCGACCCCAAAAAAAAAGTTTTAAAATTAACCCCAAAAAGAGAGGGAAGCCCCCCCCGAACAAAAGAAATTTTGAAGACCGCTGGTCCCACCCCCCAAAAATTTTTTTTCCTATATCTTCCCTTCCCTTCCCTTCCCTTCCCTTCTTTCAGGAGTTCCAATGCACCTGGTAAAACTTAAAGAGGCAAGGACTTGTCTAAAAGGAGTTTCTGTGATGTTCAAGTAACTGAATCCATCTTAAAAGGAACGGTTGGTTGGCTGGTCGGGAGGTTAACTGTATAGCTCCTCCTCCTCCTCCTCCTCCTCCTCTTAAATGCTCCATGACTGCCCTCTCTACATCATGCAACACAACGATCAAACTTTCAGCTGAACTTTTTTTTGAGAGATAACTTGTTTCTCTCTCTCTCTCTCTCTCTCTCTCTCTCTCTCTCTCTCTCTCTCTCTCTCTCTCTCTCTCTCTCCTCTCTCTCTCTCTCTCTCTCTCGCTCTCCCATTGATATAAACAAAGGACTAACGATGATGACGTAGATTCCTCATCGTTTGCTCACTCTCCAAGGGCGTGAATTTAAGGGCGTGAGAGAATAAGGTTGTGTAGGGTGGATGAGGTAGGGTGGATGGAGGACTGGGTGGGTGAGTGGGTGGATAAGTGGGTGGGTTGGTGGGATTTATGGGTGGGTGGATGAACCGATCAAGAGGTGGAAGTGTAAATAAACGAGAGAAGTGAAAGGAAGAGGCAGAAGGGAGACCGTATATTAAGATGGCAGGAGAAAGAAAAGAAGAAAAAAAGGAAGGAAAGAAAAGAAAGAAAAACAGATTAAAGCAATACGTAGTGAATGGTAGTAAATGCCAACGTGCACCACACACACACACACACACACACACAGCTTCATACTGACATTAACGTAAATTAAATATCTTTTTTAAGTTTTTTTTTTTTTTTCATTTTTTTATTTTGTTTACATTCGTGCCTATAGCGCCTGTAGGCAGTGGTGACCCAGGGCTCGTATGGTAGGCTCTGGAGGTTCACTTGAGGGGGTGTGATGGTTGGTCCTCGTCCGTGGTGGCGCAGGCAGGATTCTTATAGTGACGCCTGTAATTAGAGGCTCATGCCGCCCCCCTGTGTCCTCCGATGCACTCGCAATCGAAGGTAGAGTTGATGGGCAGGGCATGTGGGTGTTCTTAGGCCACTCGACGGTGCAGAAAGGTTTTGGTTTTCTTGGAGGATCGAACTCAGGTCACCGAGAACGCCAGTCGGAGACGCTAACCACTCCGCTACCGCCTCCCCAGAGTACACGCACCATTCAGTCTTTGTTCGTGTGTGTGTGTGTGTGTGTGTGTGTGTGTGTGTGTGTGTGTGTGTGTGTTGTGTGTGGTGTGTGTGTGTGTGTGTGTGTGTGTGTGTGTGTGTGTGTGTGTGTGTGTGTGTGTGTGTGTGTGTGTGGTGTGTGTGTGTGTGTGTGTGTGTGGTGTGTGTGTGTGTGTGTGTGTGTGTGTGTGTGTGTGTGTGTGGTGTGTGTGTGTGTGTGTGTGTGTAAGAGGTCAGGGAGAAAAAGTGACGGGCTTCCGGGTTACTCGGGAAATGCATTGTACTGGAATGAAGAATGAATGACGCCCTTTTTTACTTCTACAAGCATATGTGTGTGTTGTGTGTGTGTGTGTGTGTGTGTGTGCATGGTGTGTGTGTGTGTGTTGTGTGGTGTGTGTGGTGTGTGTTTTGTGTTTGTGTTTTGTTGGGGTGTGTGTGTGGTTTTGTGTGTGTGTGTTGTTTTGTGTGTGTGTGTGTGTGTGTGTGTGTGTGTGTGTGTGGGGTGGTGGGGTGTGTGGTGTGGTGTGGGGTGTGTGTGTGGTGTGTTGTCGTGGTGTGTGTGGGTGTGGTGTGTTGTGTGTGGGGTGTTTTGTGTGTGTGTGTGTGTGGTGTGTGTGTGTGGGGTGGTTTTGTGTGTGTGTAAGTAGGCGAGGGAGTCAGGGTCGGACGCAGCAAACAATGATAAAAGCCAAAGCGAGACTCACTGCAAAACAACCTCAGAAAAAATTTACACGAATAAGATAAGCAAAAAAAAAAAACTAGAAAATGAACACGAATAAGATAAGCAAGAAAAAAACCCTTGGAAAATGAACTAGAATAAGATAAATAAATGAATAAACAAATAAGATAGAAATAGAATGCAAATAATGAATGGATAAAGATAGATCACTTAATAAATCCATGTCAATGTATAAGATATGAATAGATGTAATAAATAAGTGAAGAAATGTTGAAGCTAAATAAATAGTACCACTGAATATAAAAAAAACAATATAAGAGAATCGATAACAATTCTATTACTCCTCAAAAACAAAGAAATAATAATATGTACTTAAAAAAAAATTCATAGCCAATTAAAAAACCATTAACCCCTGGAGGCCCAGAACATAATTTCCGTTATAATTTGGGTGCCATCAGACAATTATTTAGTGAATATAAGCAATATTTAATAGATATGACCTGTTTAGTATCCTTGTCGATTACAAATTTGGTATATTAAGTGACTTTTCTTAATTATATAGCTCGACAACATACAATTTTTTATAGCAAAGGAAAGATCTGGGCGTGAAGGGGTTAAAAACTTAAAAGAAAAAAAAACGAACGCTATCGATACATAGATGACGGACAGAAAACAAAAACAAAAACACACACACAAAATGAACGGAAACGAGATAAGACAAAAGAAAAAAAAAAACCGTACAAATATCACTCGTAATGGTCTGAAAAAGAAAATGGAAGGATGAAAGGTAAGGCATTTAGTGGCATCAACCTTTACTGACGTCATCTATATCTTTAGCGAAGGGAAGGGAAGAGTAGGGAAGGGAAGGGAAAGGAAGGGAGGAAGGGAAGGGAAGGGAAGGGAAGGGAAGGGGAAAGGGGAAAGGAAGGGAAGGGAAGGATTTAGAAGGGGAAGGGGAAAGGGAAGGGAAGGAATGAGAAGGGAAGGGAAGGGAAGGGAAGGGAATGGAAGGGGAAAGGGGAAAGGGAAGGGGAAAAGGAAGGGAAGGGAAGGGAAGGGAAGGGAAGGAAGGGAAGGAAGGAAGGGAGGGAAGGGAAGGAATGAGAAGGGAAGGGAAGGGAGGGAAGGGAAGGGGAAGGGAAAAGGGGAAGGGAAGGGAAGGGAAGGGAAGGGAAGGGAAGGGAAGGAAAGGGAAGGAAGGGAAGGAATGGAAGGGGAAAGGGGGGAAGGGAAGGGAAGGGAAAGGGAATGGAAGGGGAAAGGGGAAAGGGAAGGAAAGGGAAAGGAAGGGAAGGGAAGGGAAGGGAATAGAAGGAAGGGAAGGGGAAGGGAAGGGCAGTAAAAAGTGGATGGACAGGTGGATGGGTGGAGGGTGGCCAGAGTGGATGGCAGGTATAAGGTAAACTCCAGGTGAACCCAATGGGGTGACTTTATAGTGGTTTAGACACGAAGCTTGAACGCAAGCCTCTAATCATGTCTTTATTCCTGAACTCTCTTTTTTCTTTTCTCTCTCTCTCTTTCTCTCCTCTCTCTCTCTCTCTCCTCTCTTCTCCTTCTTTTCTCTCTCTCTCCTCTCTCTCTTCTCCTCTCTCTCTCTCTCTCTCTTCTCTCTCTCTCTTCTCCCCTCTCTCTCTATCTCTCTCTTTTATCTCCTCTCTTCTCTCTCTTCTTCTAACATGAGTAAAACACTTTTTTTTAGTGTGTGGGGTTGTGTGTTTGTTGTGTGTGTGTTGTGTGTGTGTGTTTTTGTGTGTATGTGTATGTGTTTGTGTGTGTGTTTGGGGTTGTGTGTGTGTGTGTGTGGTGTGTTGTGTGTGTGTGTGTGTGTGTGTATGACGTCCTCTCCAAATGTCAGGCAGCACGCGGCGGCATCTAACCTACAACTATGCCTCTCTATGCCATGAAAAATATAGTACTTGAACTTTCCCTTCGTATAGCAGAGTTACGAGTTGCCAGCCAGTCCCTACGTCATCCCGTTAATGCCACAACAATGGGAAGGCACGGCTAGAAAGAAGTGGAGTAGCGAAAATACGAAAACAATCAGAAAACTCTCAGTAATGCATAGATTAAATAAATTGCGATATCTTACAAGTCGTTTGATCAGTCGTGGAGGAATCGCGACCCTATTGTGAATAAGTCAGTCGCCCCATAACTGCCTAAGACGGTTCGAGGCTGAAGGTAAACAAACAACATCCTTCACGACTTAAGGAAGGAAGACCCTGTTGGCTGGACTCGCTTCTCCAGCAGATACGTTCAGTCCTTCACTCGTTATGCCTCCAGTAAGGGCCTCCCAGCGGGTAGCGGGGCTCTTGTGGAAGAATACAACGACAATACTCGCCCCCCCACACCCCTTCTCCATGACAGCGTATATTTCTTGCATATAATAGGGTAGGTGGGTGGGGTGGATGGGTGGGTGGGTGGTGACTGACTGACTGACTGGTATGACTGACTGACTGGGCTGACTGACTGACTGCTGACTGACTGTGACTGGCTGACTGGACTGACTGGCTTTGGGTGGCTGGTGGTGGTGGATGACTTGACTGCTGGCTTTGGGTGGTGGTGGTGGCTGGTGACTGCTGACTGACTGACGATGACTGATGACTGACTGGTTTGGCTGGCTGGCTGGCTGACTGAAATGACTGACTGACTGACTGAGACTGACTGACGGTTAGCTGGTGCTGGTGACTGACGATGACTGACTGACTGATGACTGCTGATGACTGGTTGGCTGGCTGGCTGTGGCTGGCGACTGACTGACTGACTGACTGACTGACTGACTGACTGACTGTTGGTGGCTGGTGGCTGAACTGACTGGCTGCGGGCCGGGCTGTGACTGACTGACTGGGTGTCTGGATGGCTGACTGACTGACTGACTGACTGGCTGGCTGGCTGACTGACTGACTGACTGGGTGTCTGGATGGCTGACTGACTGACTGACTGACTGACTGGCTGGGTAACTGATTGAATGTATACTTCAATTAAGAATAGCTTATCGTTCCTCTTCCATCCAGTGAAAAGTCTACCTCCCTTTCTTCTTCCTTCTCCCATCCCTTTCTTCCTTCCTTCTTTTCTTTCTACTAATCACTCCTCTTACTCCCTCCTTCCCTTTCCCTTTTTAAAACACAGGCAGCATCCTTGATATGAACACTAATATAGGGGATTACAACCCCCCTCATTTTCATCCCAGTATGCTATTTTTTTCGGCCCCCACACCATTATTATCTCCCCCCTCCCCCTCCCCCCACCTTACCTCCCAGCCTCCCCCTCGCCCCCCCTACCTGCCAGCCTCCCCCTTGCCCCCTTACCTGCCGCCCCTTCCCCCCCTGCCCCCCCCATGCCCCGCTGAGTTTCACCTTTTAGGGGAGGCCCCCCCCAAATTTAACCCCCCCCTTTTTTTGGGTGGGGGTGGTGTGTGTGTGTGTGTGTGTGTGTTTGGGGGTGGGGGGTGTTTGTGGTGTGTGTGTGTGTGTGTGTGTGGTGTGTGTTGTGTGTGTGGGGTTTTTGTGTGGTGTGTGTGTGTTTGCTGTGTTTGGGGGTTTTTTGGTTTTTAAAAACAATTTGGAAAAAAGGGAAATTCCCAAAAGCCGATTAGTTTTCCTTCCCTTCACCTCCATTTTTCCCTTCCCCCCCTGTCCTCCCCCCCATTCCCAAGACCCCCCATTTCCCTCCTTCCCCCCCCCTTTCCCCCCCTATTCCAATGACCTCCACTCTCCCCCGGGACCTCCCTTTTTCCCCATTCCAAGACCCCCATTTTCCCCCCCCCCTTCCCTCCCCCCCCTTCCCCCTTTTCCCATCACCCCCATTCCCCTTCCCCTTTTTCCCTTTCCTTTCCACTTTTTCCCTTTCCCCCCTTTCTTCCCTTTTTTCCTTCTTCCCCTTTTTTTTCCCCCTTTTTTCCTTTCTTCCTTCCCCCTTCCGATCATCACCCATTCTTTTCCCTTTGCCTTGCCTTGCCGGCTCTTCTCACCTTATCCAAGCACCCTTCTATCCTCCTCGGCGGCACCTCCCACGGGCCATTATCCGCTAACTCAATTTTGAGATCCCGCCCCACACAGACAAGGCCTCGCCGACAACACCAGAGTAGTAGTGATGGTGGCGTAGGAGGGTGGTGAGGAGCAATAGACAGGAGAGGCTGTGTAGATGGAGAGAGGGAAGAAAGGGAAGGAGAGAAGGGGGAAGGGGTGTGGGGGGGATGGGGGGGATGGGGTGAAGGGGTGAGTGGTAGGAGCTGCAATGAAGGAAGGGAAGGAGAGGAAGGAGAGGAGTGGGAATAGAGGAAATACTGAGGGAGTGGGGAAAGGAAGGGAAGATACTGGTGAAGGGGTGAAGGGGTGATGGGGTGAAGGGGTGAGTGGTAGTAGCTGCAAGGAAGGAAGGAAGGGAAGGAGAGGAATTAAAGGAGTGGGAATAGTACTGAGGGAGTGAGGGAAGGAGGAAAGAAGGGAAAAAAAGGGTGCATGATGGGAAAAAAAGGGAAGGCCTGGTGGGGGTGAGGGGGTGATGGGGTGATGGGGGGATGGGGTGGGAGGGTAGGAGTGCAATGAAGAAGGGAAGGGTGGGATTTGATGAGGGATGAGGAAAGAAGGGATATGTTATTTGGTACTAAGATCCATGTATTCCCTGAAGAGTGGAGGAAATAAGATAGAATGATTGTGGTGTGTGTGTGTGTGTGTGTGTTGTGGTGGTGTGTGTGTGTGGTGTGTGTGTGTGTGTGGTGTGGGTGTGTGTGGGGGTTTGTGGTTTTTGGGTGTGTGTGGTGTTGTGTTTTCGAAATTATTTTAATTAAAAAAAAGGGGCAACCCTGGACAAAAAAATTTTTTTGTAGTTTGGGGGCGGGGGGGTTTGGGGGAAAAAAGGGAGGCTTTAGTGGAAAGGGGGAAAAAGGGGGAAGGGGTTGGGGGGTTTGGGGGGTGGGGGGTATGGGGTAATTTTTTTAAATTAATTGGCAATGAAGGAAAGGAAGGAAGATTTGGGAAAGGGAAAATGAGGTTTTAAAAAAGGAGAAGGTACCCTTAAAAGGGTTTAAAAATGATTAAAAAAAGGGAGGAAAAAAGGTTTTAATTAAATAATATCCAGGGAGTAGGAAGAAAAGGGGTTTTCACGGGTGAGGAAAAAAAAAAAAAGGGGAGTGGTTTGGGGAATGAAAATGGGCTGTGTATTTGAATGAAAAAGGGGGGAAGGGGGGATATGAAAAAGGGATTAAAAGAAGAATTTTATTATGTGGATAGCCATGAAAAAAAGAAGGAAATATAGTTTATTTTGTGGTGTGTTGTTATGTTATTTTTTTGTCCGGGGGGGGGGGGGGGGGGGAGGTGGAGAGGGGGGGGGGGGGGGGGAGGGGGGGGGGGGGGGGGGGAGGTGGGGGGGTGGGGGGTGGAGGAAGGGAAGAGGGGAAAAGAGAGGAAAAGAGGTGGGAAGTTTGGAGAGAGAGAGAGAGAGAAGAGGAAAAGAGAGAGGAGAAGAGAGGGAAGAGAGAGAGAGAGAAGAGGAGAAGAGAGGAGAGAAAAGGAAAAAAGAAGAGAGGAAAAGGGAAAAGGGGGGAAGGAAGAGAAGGGGGGGAAAGGAGAAAAAAAGGAGGGGAAGAGAGAGGGAGAAAAAAAAGGGGGAAAAAAAAAAGGGGAAAGAAAAAAAAGAAGAAAATAATGGGGGGAAAAAAAATAAAAAAAAAGGAAAAAGGGGGTTTTTTAAAAAAAGAAAAAGGGAAGTAAAAAAAAAAAAAAAAAAAAAAAAAAAATTTTTTTTTTTTTTTTTTTTTAAAAAAAAAAGGGGAAAAAAAGGGGGAAAAACCGGGGGAAAAGAAAAAAGGGAAAGAAAAAAAAACAATTAAAAAAAAGGGGAAGGAAAAGGGGGAAAGAAAAAAAAAGGGGGAAAAAGGGGAGAAAAGAGAGAGAGAGAGAGAGGAGAGAGAAGAGAGAGAGAGGAGAGAGAGGAGAGAAGGAGAGAACGGGGGAGGGGAGGGGGGAGGGGAGAGAGGAGAGGGGAAAAGGAGAGAGAGAGAGAGAGAGAGAGAAGAGGGGGAAAGAGGAAAAAATGGGATAAAGGGAAAGGGAAAACGTTCTTTTTTCCTTCGTTCTCAGGATGGAATATAGAAGATGCTGGAAGGAAGACGAGGAAAGAAAGAGAGAAAGAAAGGAGGAGAGGGGGAGAAAGAAATGTGGAAGAGGAGGGAAGAGGAAGAGTGGGAAGAGCCCAAGGGGAAAGGGACGGATGGTTTTGTTATGAGAAGAGACAGAGAAGACGAGTAGGGTGGAAACAGCGGGAGAGAGAGGAAGAGAGAGAGAGAGAGGGAGGAGAGAGAGAGATGAGAGGGGGAGAGAGGGAGAAAGAGCGGACCGGGAAAGGAGTCGGAGGAGACAGGAGGAGAGGAGAGAGAGAGAGAGAGAAAGAGAGAGGAGAGGAGAGAGGGGAGAGGAGAGAGGAGGAGGAAGAGACGGAGAGAGAGAGGGAAACGAGAGAGAAGGAGGGAGAGAGAAGAGAGAGAAAAAGAGAGGAAGAGGAGAGAGAGAGAGAGAGAGAGAGAGACGAAAAGAGAGAGAGAGGAGGGGAGAGAGAGAGAGAGGAAGGAGCAGAGAGAGAGAGGCAGAGAGAGAGAGAGAGAGAGGCGAGACGAGAGAGGAGAGAGAAAAGGAGAGAGAAAAGAGAGAAGAGATTTTTGAACAGCGGAATTTGTTGACACGTGAGATTACATTAAACAAACTATTTTTTTTGTTAACGTAAGTATTGTCATTAAGCTTGTATTTTTTTTAGTCTTCTCTCTCTCTCTCTCTCTCTCTCTTCTCTCTCTCTCTCCTCTCTCTCTCTCTCTCTCTCTCTAACAAAGGAAGCACGAAAGGTTCCCCCCCCCCCGTCACGCCGTCATTAATTTGGATAAGTCAAAGAGATATAAAGTCTTCAAAGAGATGAGAAGGATTAGTGACCTTGAAAGCAGATGAAAAATAGTTGTAATAAAAATAGGATCAAGTAAAATGAAGAGCGTGGAGCGACGATAAAAATGATTGGAATTGAAAACATAACAAGGGATTGGATCAAGGATTGGAGGATCTGACTCTGATTAAGAAGTTCGAATAAAGAAGTAATGAGGCGGAGAGAAAAATGAGTCTTCTATCAGATTAATATTATAATTTCTTTCTATTTTTATTTTCTGGTGATTATCAACGTATTTTTTAATGATGGTGGAAGTGGTGGTGGTGGTGGTGGTGGTGGTGGTGGTGGTGGTGGTGGTGGTGGTGGTGGTGGTACAATCTAATATACTATAGGGGTAGCCGTGTGTGTGTCTGTCTGTGTGTCTGTTTTGCGTAGCCGAAACTGTAAATTCAATTTTGATGAGAGTAGGCTCAAAAATTCGCAAATAAATCGTAGGTGGTAAGCGGCTTGGTCCCATGTCGATTGAATAATGTTGAAGGGGGGTTTGAGCTAAAAACACTTAAGAGTATTAGATTACAAGAAAACTCTGCGGTAACGTCTTGCCGCATTCCACGAACTCAGTAGACTCATGGACGTTTGTGTGAGTGTGTGTGTGTGTGTTGGAATCACACGGAACACAAAGGGTTGGAATCACACGGAACTTGGTCTACCCCGAGGCACTTTGACCAGTGACCAACGACAGCAACAACACGATTGGAGTTTGCAATCACATGTTGTCTAATATATACAGATACTACTACTACAAACATCAATACATGGGTCCGAAGGGCCCACAAGCGCTTGTTAATACTATTACTACTGTTACTGCTTCTACTATTATTCTACTACTACTACTACTACTACTACTACTACTACTACTACTACTACTACTACTACTACTACACTATATATATTACTATACTACTATACTATACTACCAGTACTTACTACTACCACTAATTACGTGGAAAGTTCTGTCTACAAAAAACGCTCTCTATATAATGCCCTTTAATCACACACACACACACACACACACACACACACACACACACACACACACACACACACCCACCTAGTAAGAAGCACCCTCAGAAACAATAATTCTATCAATAAGATATTCTTTGTATCTACCATCACACAAAAACAACCATCCATTAACCTTTCTCTCTCTCCCTCTCTCTCTCCTCCTCTCTCTCTTCTCTCTTCTCTCTCTCTTTTCTTCTCTCTCTCTTCCTCTCTCTCTCCTCTCTTCTTTTCTCTCTCTAGTTCCCCCAAAACACACACAGGCATAATAAAAATGGCACTCTACTATGTGTATTCTCGCTGGTCGAGGCTCAGGCAGCACCTGGGTCCTCTAACACACGTAGAGGCTCCAAGGCCACCAGGGAAGAGCCTAAGCAAGATCTATAGACTTTTAAATAGTAGTAGTAATAATAATAAAGATAGTATGTTTATTAATCTTGAGCCTAAGAACCTGCCTGGACGGAGCTGCCGCGAGCCCTCTATACTGTTTTATTTTCTTAACGAGGTGAAAAATCCTGACCCCTTGCTGCTTACTGACTGATATTTGATGCCGGGAAAAGGGGAAAATCCCTACGGTTTTCCTAAATTTCCCATTTGCATTTTATCAAATTTTAACTATATTATCGGGTTTAAAACAGAGGTAAAATTTTAAAGGGCATAAGTTTTTAAAAAATTAGAATGCTAAAAAAAATATAGCCTTGGGAAAGGGAAGGAGACATGACGCTGAACAATTTGGTGAGTCAATACAGATTCAAGGGTGTATTGCTCCTTCTAACACTTGAAATTGTTTATATTGGGGGTAAGTTTGTGTTTGGGAAAAAAAATTTTTTTTTTAAATGTTTGCTTTATTGAAAACAGTTTAGTATTTTTTGGTGTGTGTGGGTGTGTTGGGGGTGTTTGTGTTTTTAATTGTGTGTGGTGTGTGTGTGTGTGGTTTTGGTGTGTGTGTGGGGCGTTTTCCTGTGTGTGTGTTGGGGGTGGGGTGGGGGTGTGTGTGTGTTTTGGGGTTGTGTGTGTGTGTGTGTGGTGTGTGTGTGTGGTGTGTGTGTTTTGTGTGTGGGCTGTGGGTTTTTTTTTTGGTGTTGTTTGTTTTTTTTGGGGGCTGGGGTTTTTTTTTTTTTTTTTTTTTTTTTCAAATTATAGGTTTTGTTTCTTTAAGGGGAGCTTTAAAACACAAAGTGAGGGGGGTTTTCCCCCCTTGTTTTTTTAGTCCCACAAAAAAAATTTTGGAAAATATTTTTTTTTTTAGGTCACATACAGATATTTTTTCCGACAGAAGAGAGAGAGAGAAGGAGAGAGAGAGAAAGGAGAAAAGAGAGAGAGAGGAGGAGAGAGGAGAAGAGAGGAGAGAGAGAGAGAGGGGGAGAGAGGAAAAGAGAGAGAGAGAGAGAGGAGAGAAAAGGAGAGGAGAGAGAGAGAGAAAAATTTTATGACGATAAAACAGACACAGACACAGACACAGCACAGACACAAACACACACACAACACACACAGCCCATCCGAGGGGGAAATTATTATTCCCCACCCAAATTCAACGAGAAAAAAAAAAGCGGGGTTTTTTACAAAAGACGATTTAATTAATTCCCACCTGGGTTTTTGTCTCCAGAACCCCCCCCCCCCCCCCCCCCTCCCCCCACCCCCCCCCCCCTTCCCCCCACCCCCCACCCCTCCCCTCCACCCAACCCCAAAACCCCACACCCCATTTCTATGCGTCAAGTCGTCCCTGCCCCACATTCTATTTTTTCCCAGGACGCAAAGGGAAGCATCTTTTGAAAACCTGACTTGATTTTCCCTTTCCCATCACTTTTTCGCATCTTTTTTATCGTGGGTCTTACGTCTTTTCTGTCGCCCACGGGTTACCCCGATGAAAGAGAGAGAGGGGAGAAGAAAAGGAGAGAGAGGGGGGGGGTAGAGAGGGGAGGGGAAAAAGGGGAGAGAGAGAGAAGAGAGAGGGGGGAGAGAGAAAAAATGGGGAGGGGGAAGGGGAGGGGGGGTGGAGGGGGAAAAGGGGGGAGGGAGCAGGGGGGGCGAGAAAAGGGGGCAAAACGAGGAGGGGAGGGGAGGGGGAGAGAGAAAAGAAGAGAAAAAGGGGGAGAGAGAGAGAAGAGGGGTTGAGAAAGAGGGGAGGAGAAAAAAATATAAAACCAGAAGAGGGGAAAAAAAAACCCAGAAAGGCCAAACTTTTTGTTGGAAAACCAAAATGGGGGAAAACTCGGGGGTAAGGGGGGGAACCGGAGAGAGAAAAAATTTTGAGGGAGGGGGGGAAGGGGAAAAAGGAGAGGGGGAGAGGGAGGAGAGGGGGGGGAGAGGGAAGGAAAAGGGAGAGAGCGAGAGAGAGGGGGGAAGGAAAAAGGAGGGGGAAGAGGGGGAAAAAAAAAACTTTCCAAAAGAAATTCCGGGAAAAAACGAAAAAGGGGAAGAAAAAAAAAAAGAAAAAAAAAAAAGAGAAAAAAAAAGGGAAAAAAAAAAGAAGGAAAGAAAAAAAACGAAAAAAGAAAAAAAAAAAATGAGGGGAGGAGGGGGGAGGAGAGGGGGGGGGGGGGGCCAAAAAAAATGGGGGTAAAAAAAAAAATAAGAAAAAATGAAGAAAAAAAAAAAAAAATTTTCCCAAAATTAAAAAGGGGAAAAATAAAAAAAAAAAGATAATTAAGGCCGGGGAATTGAAAAAAACCCTCTCTCTCTCTCTTCTTCTCCCCCTCTCTCTCTCTCTCTTCCCCTCTCCTCTTCTCTCCTTTTCTCTCCTATCTCCTCTCTCTCTCTCTCTCTTTTCTGTCTCTCTGTCTCTGTGTGTCTCTGTCTTGTGGTCTGTCTCTCTCTTTTGTGTCTCGTCTGTCTGTGCTCTTTTCTGCCTTCTCTCTTTTTCCCCTCCCCTCCCCTCTCTCTCTTTCCTCTCTCTCTCCTCTTCCCCTCTCTCTCTCTCTCTCTCTCTTTCTCTTTCTCTCTCTCTGTTTTGTCGGGGTCTTAAAAACCTGTCAATTTTTACTGAGAAAAAAAAATTAGCGGGCACTAATTATTTCACGTTCCATTGAAAATACAGGTGAGGCAGCGGGAAGGTGCGATGGTTACCTGTTGGAGGGAAGAGAAAAAACCCAAATTAAGAAAACCCAAAAAGTTTTGGGGAGTGTGTTGGGTGGTTGTGTGTTGTGTGGTGGTTTTGTGTGTGGGGGGTGTGTGTGGGGTGTGTGTGTGTGGGGTGGGGTTGTGGGGGGTGTGTGTGTGTGTGTGTGGTTTTTACATAGTTATAAAAGTGATAACACGGTTACAATAGGAATACTTTTGTTGGTTTAAAAGAGGGGAGAGAGAGAGAGAGGGGAAAAAGGAGAAAAAGAAAAGGAGAGAGAGAGAGGAAAAGGAGAGAAGAGGGGGGGGAAAAAAAAGGAGAGAGAGAGAGAGAGGAGAGGAGGAAAAGGAGAGGAGAGAGAAAAGAGGGGAAAACGAGAGAGAGAAAAGAGAGAGAGTAAAGCAATAAATTTTTAAATTTTTTCCTAACCCAAATATTTGAAGGGGCGGGGGGGGCCTTTGTCAAAATCTAGGTGGGGGGGGGAGATAGTGGGTTGGGGGGTGGTGGTGGTGGTGGGGGGGTGGGGGTGGGGGGGTTTGGGGTGGGGGGGGTGGTGGGGGGGGGTTTTGGTTTCGGGGGTTTAAAAAAATGGTTGTTGTGATGATTTTTTGTTGTTCTAGCTGTTGCTTATATATATATATTCTTTTTTTTGGGGGGAAAATACGAAGCAGCGGGATACGTAGCAGTAGGAGAAACCCCAAAAGAATCAACAGTAGTAGTAGAAAGCAGTAGATAGTAGTAGAGTAGTGGGTTAGAAAAGAAAGTTAGTGTAGTAGTAGTATTTAGTAGTAGTAGTAGAGTTAGAGTAGTTTTGTAATTTTTTTAGTTAGTAGTAGTAGTAGAGTAAGTAGTAGTAGTAGTAGTGGGTAGATTAGTAGTAGTAGCATGTAGTAGCAGTAGCAGTAGTAGTAGTAGTAGTAGTAGTAGGGTAGCAGTAGTGTGTATAGCAGTAGTAGTAGTAGTAGAGTAGTAGTAGTAGAGTAGTAGTAGTATAGAGTGTAGTAGCAGTACAGTAGAGTAGTGTAGAGTAGTAGTGTAGTAGCAGTAGATAGTAGTATTTAGAGTGTAGTGAGTAGCAGTAGCAGTAGTATAGTAGTAGTGAGTAGTAGTAGTAGCAGTAGCAGTAGCAGTAGCAGTAGTAGTAGTAGTAGTAGTAGTAGTAGTAGTAGTAGTAGAAGTAGTGATGCAATACCACTGCTATGCCGGTCCCCCTATTCTCTCGCCTGCTATTCCAACCCTTCCATCTTGATTCCAGAGCCTCGTGGTTTCAATGGGCGGAGGGGCGTGCACAGAGCCTCCCCACCAC
This sequence comes from Chionoecetes opilio, assembly GCA_016584305.1. Lineage (NCBI taxonomy): Eukaryota > Metazoa > Arthropoda > Malacostraca > Decapoda > Majidae > Chionoecetes > Chionoecetes opilio. Next base: position 11,571 of record JACEEZ010017449.1, on the reverse strand, counting down.
GCCCCTCCCTGTCCTCCGCTAATCTCCATCCCTATTGTCCCTTCTCTCATAACCCCCTCCTCTCTCTCTCACTCTCTCTCTCTTTAAAAACGCTCCATATAAAAGTCACTCGTTCCCCGCTACCCAGGCCGTCCTTGTGTCTTCTCCACTCCCTAACACTTCCTCAGACCACACAGAGACGCGCCTAATCCATGCAAGCTGCGTTATATCCCAGACGTCCTATAAAGCGTCTGCAATTCTTTTAGCAACACACAAACCCGCTTCTCTCAAGGCTATTCCTCGGCTGGCTTCATTTTCAGCCTTTTTCTCAGGTCCTTCACGCAGTCGCTTTAAGTAGCTAGTGTTCCCTTAGTCCTTCCATCTCCTTCCACGTACATTAATTTCTTTCACAACCCACACTTAACAGTCGCTCTCCCCATCACGCCTGTGCCACCTCCCAGCGTCGCCCTTCAGCCGCTAGCGTGCGTGTCGGCGGAGACCATGCATCACCCATGAACGCCCAGTAAATCGTGGATGATGAGACACCATCCATCACCTTCCAGGAACTCATCCCTCCGCAGGGAGATGAGGTTAATGAGGAGGGAGGAGGCTGCGCGGGAGAGAAAGGAGGCAAGGAGGCAAGAAGAGGAAGATGCAGGGACGGGTGGGAGGGGAGGAAGAGGAAAGAAAGGAGATGAGAGGGAAGGAGTATGATAAAGGCGGGATTACAGGAGCGACGTGACGGCACAAAAAAGACGATAAATAAAGTAGGAGAGAAAAGGTGCCAGAATTTGTGGGTCCATGAAAACAGAAGACTATTGGAGACTGGACGAGGAAATAACCCTTAAGAGTGACGGAATAACATATTATAATTCACCCACGAGCTTTGCCTCATCTATCTCTCCCTCCATCCAGCTGATTACGAGACAAAGAAAGAAAACCCTCCAAGGTGTAATTGTGTCAGAATGTCTGCCACTACCGCGCCTCAACGACCCCCTCGACGTCAGGTGTGCTCGCTCCCAGCCCTTCCTTCCCCTTCATCACGCCCATCCCTCAGCCCTCCGTTATGTCATTACGCCCATCCTTCACCGGCCACGACCTCTCCCTATCTCCCTCACCTCTCATCAATACCTTCCTCTCAACCTCCTCCTCCTCCTCCTCCTCCGCCTTATCAATTCCACCCTTTGACGCAACCCTCCTGAATCTCTCTCTCTCTCTCTCTCTCTCTCTCTCTCTCTCTCTCTCTCTCTCTCTCTCTCTCTCTCTCTCTCTCTCTCTCTCTCTCTCTCGCTCATTCAAGGCTTACCAATGCCGATCCTTAATTCAAATCAACACTTTTCCATGCCCTCAAAACCCTCTCCTTGGCCAGTCCCTACAGCTCTCCCACCCAACGACCTTCCAGCCTCCGCGATCCCCAAGCTAACTTCTCTCCCTGCCCGCCGCCTCAAGGGACATAACTCGCAAAACTCCGAAACATTCTGACAATCTCTGAAGCAAAGTCCTATTTTAAATATTCAATGCAAATGTCCTCTGCCTCGCTCTTGGCCGCAGGGTGTCTAACCAAGGACTCCTAGAACACCTTATGCTTAGGTCTGGTGTTCTAGGAAGCCTTGGTCTAACGTCGTGCTGCACCAAGGTAAGGATCCAGCATAGCTTAATATCCTAGAGTACCTAGAGTAAGGAAGCTGTATGAGGGAGAGTGCCGGTAGAAAGGCCGCAACTGTACCTGAAGACGGGAAAGAAGCCTCCCACACCAAGACCAAGACCAAGACCAAGACCTCGGTGCTCTAGAGTTCTCGTAAGGATGAATGGGGTTGTAGTGGACATGAAGTGATTATTGATGTCGAAGTGGTGTAATGGGGGGACCTTGCCGTGTGTGTGGTGTGTGTGTGTGTGTGTGTGTGTGTGTGTGTGTGTGTGTGTGTGTGTGTGTGTGTGTGTGTGTGTGTGTGTGTGTGTGTGTGTGTGTGTCATGTTGTCTAGAGGCAAGACAAAAATATCGGAGGGCACAAACTCAATCTGAAATGATGCCAGGAACTTCTTGGTGGAGGACAGTAGTATGGTAACATTCATCACGTTTCGGCATAAGTACCAGTCATCAGTTTAGTTTTAGTTTAGTTTCGCCAAGGGTAGAGTTGACAAGATTGTTAACTAAGCAGACGAAGTTGAAGAGGACCTATGAAGCGATACTAAGCGTCAAAGGTCACAAGAAGAAGTTTACAGCAATATTCATCACTCTCCTGCTAAAGTTATCTCAATCAGCTAGTTAAAGTACTATTCATTCCCTTGTTTAAGTAATACTCGTTATCTTTAAATAGCTTGAAATATAAGAAAAGTATAATTCTTTATCCCTTTAACATTCTGTATCCCTATATTATTCTTTACCCAGCATCCAACAAGCAGAATAGGTCCACCATAGCCCACAATAGGAAAATAAGTTACTCTATACAGATAAGTTACTCTATACTCTATAAGTTACTCTATATATCTTATTGTCGTGTAGGGGGAACAGGGCAAACTTGATACAGAAACATGAGTGCCGAGGGACTGCAAACAAGATAGAACAGCGCCAAGGAACCGTGCCTCGCCCTGCTAAGACCGTAAGGGGCTCGGGGCTCATTTTGTGAAGTTGTAAGGAAGGAGGTGGCGATGGGAGTGGTGGTGGTATTGGAATAGCAACCATTTGGGGGTACTCTCTCTCTCTCTCTCTCTCTCTCTCTCTCTCTCTCTCTCTCTCTCTCTCTCTCTCTCTCTCTCTCTCTCTCTCTTCTCTCTAATACCATCATCCAATGCTCCTCATCTTCCTCTTTTTATTATTATCATTCTTCTCGGTCACTCCATTACGTTACAAAGGTAAGTCTCTCTCTCTCTCTCTCTCTCTCTCTCTCTCTCTCTACTCTTCCTCTCTCTCTTCTCTCTCTCTCTCTCTCTCTCTCTCTCTCTCTCTCTTGACGCAGTTCTCTACTCTCACTGGGTAATTAGTTGATACAATGTATCATAATATTACGTCTGTCTTTGACGGAGAGAGAGAAGAGAGAGAGGAGAGAGAGAAGAGAGAGAGAGGAAGAGAGAGAGAGAGAGAGGAGGAGAGAGAGAGAGAGAGAGAGAGGAAGAGAGAGAGAGAGAGGAGAGAGAGAGAGAGAGAGAGGAGCGGAGGAGAGAGAGGAGGAGAGAGAGAGAGAGAGAGAGGAGAGAGAGGAGAGAGAGAGAGAGAGAGATGAGAGAGAGAGAGATGGAGGAGAGAGAGGGAGGAGGAAAAGATGAGAGAAGAGACGAGGAGTGAGAGAGAGAGAGAGAGAGAGAGATGGGGGGAGAAGGGAAGAAGGGAGGGAGGAAATATTATGATGAGCATACTTAACAAGGGAGTTTGAGTTAAGAAGGTTTCAGAGCGCAAAGGTAACTCTCTCTCTCTCTCTCTCTCTCTCTCTCTCTTTTTTCTCTCCTCTCTCCTCTTCCCTCTCTCTCTTCCTATTATCATTCTTCTCGGCCTGTCCATTACTTTTTTCAATACTATCTTTCTTTCTTCCTTCCTACTCTTCCTTTGTCTTTCTCCCCCTCTCTCTTTAACTCACTGTCTCCCTCTCCTTCTCCCTCCTTCCCACCCTTCCTCCGGCCCTCTCCACCCTCCTTGCCTTCCTCCCTCTCCTCTCACTCCTCCCACTCTCTCCCTCTCTCTCTCTCTCCTTGTTATGGGAGGAAGTACAATGTCTTCCTCTCGCTTGTATTCTGTCGTCATATTAATTCTCGTTGCTCTGAACAAGGGATGACGTGAAGCTTCTCTCTTTCTTTACACACAACTCACTCTCTCTCTCTCTCTCTCTCTCTCTCTCTCTCTCTCTCTCTCTCTCTCTCTCTCTCTCTCTCTCTCTCTCTCTCTCTCTCTCTCTCTCTCTCTCGGACATTTGCTTTTCCTCACCTACATAAATGATTTTTTTTTCTTCCCTTCACACCTGGGTCCTGCTTCCCCCAAATAAACACACACACACACACACACACACACACACACACACACACACACACACACACACACACACACACAACCTTTCAGCTTATCACTCCATACAAATCTAAACATCCCCTTTATACAACCCT
>JACEEZ010017449.1:0-2500 GCA_016584305.1 Chionoecetes opilio | reverse complement strand
TAAGACTAAGAAGAAGCAGAAGTAGTTAAACAAAAGTTAGATAGTTAGTTAAGATAGTTAGATAGTTAAATAGAAGTTAGTATAAAACAATGCAAAAGGAGAAGAAGAAGAATTAAACAAGAAAAAAAGACATAAATAAATAAAGTAGAAGAAAGAAAGCAAGATAGATAAAGAAAAATAAAAAATAAATAAATAAAAAGAGTCACAATACAAAGAGAAGTCAGGGATAAAATATGACCACAGCGAGCAGGACAAAAAAAAAAGAGAAATAAATAAAAACGGATGGAGTTTGGCCCTGCAGGTGAAGGAAGGAAGAGAGGGAGACGGTAAAAGGTCTGACTACATCTAAACAAAGGCTTCAGACAACGATCATATTTTCCACCTCGCTGTTTAATGTTAGGGGGACCTCTCTCTCTCTCTCTCTCTCTCTCTCTCTCTCTCTCTCTCTCTCTCTCTCTCTTCTCTCTCTTCTCTCTCTCTCTCTATCTCTTTCTTTCTCTCTCTCTCTCTAATATTCCAGTCCCTTTGTCCACCGTTCCCTTCATAATCTGTTATTTTTACCTCCGCCAACGAAGTTGGAGGGGTTATGTTTTTACCCCGATCTGTCTGTCTGTCTGTCTGTCTGTTAGTGTACAGGATTTCTCGAAAAGTTACGAATAGATTTGGACCAAATTCGGTATACCAAGTCTATTTGGTATAAGGAAGAACTGATTTAATTTTGGATGAAATATATTGACAACTATTGCCATGGCAACCAATTGATGAAATATTCGGCCGGAGGTATGCGCTCATACTGAGTGCATATATATATATATATATATATATATATATATATATATATATATATATATATATATATATATATATATCATATATATATATATATATATATATATATATATATATATATATATATATATATACGTATATTTGATTAAATATTCGGGCGGAGGTATGCGCTCTACTGAGTGCCCCCCCCCCCCTAGTTTTCAATGTATTTCTCGTATTCTATTTCGTCGCTATATTCATCTTCCTTTCCTTCTCCTTCTCTTTCTCTTCCTATTTCGTAGCTTTATTCATCCTCCTCCTCCTCCTTCTCCTTCTCCTTCTCTTTCTCCTTCGTCAGCGTGGCGTGCATGTCTGTTCCTCCCCACGTGTAAAAATTTCCTTCCTCTTCATCAATAGGAGTGTTTAGACTATGCCACACCCTTTATCCCCTCCTCCCCACTCCCTTATGAATATTCCTCTTCTTTTTCAGTTCCTCCTTCCCCTCTTCCTCCCTTATGAATGTCCCCCTTCTTTTTATCTTCCTCCTTCCCCTCTTCCTCACTCCCCTATGAATGTCCCCCTTCTTTTTCCCCTTCTCCTTCCCCTCTTCCTCACTCCCCTATGAATGTTCCCCTTCCTCCTTCCCATCCTCCTCATTTCCTTATAGATGTTCCCCCTTCTTTCCCCTTCTTTTTCCCCTCCTACTTCTCCATCCTTCACTACCACCATCAATGTCCTTCCCTCACTGTCAGTTTCTGTTTTATTTTCACTTTACTTGCATTTTCCTGGCAACTTTTTTTTCACCATACTCAGCAATTTATCTTCGTCCTCATAATCCTCCTCCTTTTCTTCTTCCTCCTCCTTCCTCCTCCTCCTTTTCTTCCTTCCTTCATCGTTCCTCTTCCTGTTATTTTCCTCTTCTTATGTTCCTCTTTCGTCGCTATTATTATTGTTGTTTTCGTTTTTCCTTCTTGTCTTCCTCCTCGTATTTCTTCTTTGTTTCTGCTGCTTTACACTTTTATTCCCTTCAATTAATTTTTTATCGTTGTCTGTTTTTCGTCTCATCCTTCACTTCATGGTCTTCTTTTTTCATTAATTTTAATATTTTCTCTTTCTTTACCTCTAATGTTTCCGTAATTATCTGTTTTTCTCTCCTTCCTCCTTCTCTTCGTTTATAATTCCTTCTCTTCGTCAATAATACCTGTCATTTTCGATATATTTCTTTCCCTTATTCTTTTTATCATCGTTATCTCCTTCCTCCCCCTTCTCCTCATACCCAATACTCCTTCCTTCCTGCCTTTCTCTCTCTCCCTCCCTGCCTTTCTCTCTCATCCTTCCTGCCTACCTCTCTCTCCCTCCCGCCGGCTCGAGTATGACAGACAACGCTCCAGCCCTTATTCCAGGCCGCCAAGCACGAACTGGGTAGCGGCTTCAAGTCATGTCGAGACCCGTCGCTTCGCTGGGTCACTCTCGGCCCCGTCAGATCAGATCAGCGCCCCCGTGACCCCGCCCCGTGACCTCGCCACCCGCCCAGCCCCGCCAACCCAAGATTTGACAACAATAATACTTCGGCTCAAATAGTCGCAAAACAGAGGGATTTCTATTTGACATGATGGTGATATACGCGTGTTTGTTTGTCCTCCATGTGTGTGTGTGGTGTGTGTGTGTGTGTGGTGTGGGTGTGTGTGTGTGTGTGGGGTGTGTGGGTGTGGTGTGTGTGGTGTTGTGGTGT
>JACEEZ010017448.1:40657-84254 GCA_016584305.1 Chionoecetes opilio | reverse complement strand
ACGCCACTCCGGGTCCCCACGCGCGATCCCCTGAGGCTCCTTTCCAATCCCAAAGCCTCTCGAAAAGAAACATCCCCTTTCCCACACGACCTTTTGGGCACCTTGCCCTCCACCCCGGGTACGAACATGCTGACCAATATTCAAATCAATTTATAGGAGTTGAATTATATATTATTAATATTTTGTTGCGACAATTGTCTTAATCACCTGGAGTCCAACGGTTCATCATTAAGTCATGCTACATAATTTGTAAAATATATCATCATCATGGGGGCATACGCCGGGGGCGCGTCGTCTCCGCCCACCCTACACGCCACTCCCGGGGGTCACCACGCGTGAGTCCCATGTATGCTCCTTTCCCAAAACCAAGCACCTCTCGAAAAAAAGCATAAAACTTGCCCCAGTCACGTTCCTTGTGGTCCCCCCCTTGGCCTCCTCCACACCGGATTGTCTCTTAGAGAGACAATCCGGTGGGAATGGGTTTCCGGGTAGCGGTGCCACATGCCCATATAGCCTAATTTGGCGCTGAGGACTATGCAGGTTAATAGGCTTCGATTCAGTTCACGGTGCAACGTGGTTTGACACGTATATCCCAGCGATACCCATGTTTCTTCGAAACATTTATTACCAAATGCTTCGATTCGCCTCTTCAAGTCGCTATTAGTGTCCATGTCTCAACCATAGAGTAAGACAGGGACCAAAAGGGCGACTTGAAGAGCCGGATCTTTGTCCTTCTGCGCAGGTACCGACAACGCCAAATACTCCTGCTGAGCGAGTCCATAACACCGTGGGCTATGCCAATCCGCCGTAAGACTTCTTGATGTGACCCGCCGTCATTATGGACTGCGCTATCAAGGTATGTAAAACTTTCCAAGATCTCAATGTCCTCACCACAAGCATGAACAGACTGTACTGTCTCATCTAGTAAGCCTCCAAACACCTGGACCTTGGTCTTAAGCCGGGAAACCTAAAGTCCCAAAGGCTTTGCCTCCTCGTGCAGCGTTTTGAGAGCCATTACCAGGACCTCCACAACTCAACAAAGATTACTGCTAATACTGCATCATCGGCAAAAACAAGATCAGTGATCATGGTGTTGCCGAGTAATGCTCCACAATCACTTTGATCTACAACTTTGCCCAATACCCAGTCCATACAAGTGTTGAAAAGTGATGGGCAAGGACGCACCCTTGTCTCACTCCTGTATTAATAGGAAAGAAGCTGGATACATCTCCCCCACCTTCACAGCACTCGCAGTCCCAGAGTATCAAACCAATAGTCCTTGCAAGAATCCCGCGAAGTCGCAGAAGGTCCCAGAGTAAATCACAATGCACTGAGTCAAACGCCTTCTTGAGATCAACATAGGTGCAAGCATTCCCCGTCGAAACTCACGTCGACGTTCACCACAGGATACGAAGCGCTAGGATACGGTCCGGTGTTGACTTACCAGGCGTGAACCCACACTGTTCAGGTCTCTGATGCTTCAGCAGATGACTGCGGATCCGTGTCAGCAATAGATGGGCAAGCGCTTTGCCGGGCACCTGAGCAGTGTAATGCCGCGGTAGTGTTGCAGTCCTGAAGGTCCCCTTTTCCCTTTTTTCTAGATAGGAACGACCAGTCTCCTTTTCCAGTCGTAGGAATGGTACCTGATTGCCACACGGCAGTCAGGACAGCATGCAACACGCGATCATGGCCTTAACCCCAGCTTTGAGGAGCTTTTGCACTGAATTATAGACACCAGCTGCCTTTCCACACCTCAACTTTGCTACAGCCTCTCTGACATCGTCAAGAGAGAGTGCGGTTTCGTCAATGGGAGGATCGGCATCTACTGCCCGTAATCCAGTGGTGTTAGCTGCTCAATTGGGGGTCCACCGTGGACAACTGCCCAAGTACTCATTTCCAAACGAGCTCTGCCCACAGTAAAATATTTTTAGTTACCTTCATGTGTCGTTTTCATTTTTACCGTTTCGTACATCGAGTTCTATACTCGTGTGGAACGGGGTTCATGCGTCTGTTGGCTGCAGGGTTGCCATTAGATATTTTTCATTACCAAATTAGGGCGGGTTTTTGGAAAGGACAAATCCATCTAGAAATGACTCGCGTGATTTGTATTGGACTTAATTTGGTAATGAAAAGAACGAAATTTGGATAGTACAGAAAACACCCTTATTCATTTCCCCTCAAAAATATTACTTGATGGGCTGAGCTAGTTGTTTGTATCCCGCACTGAAAAGTGCATCTGTCAGGGGGAGACAGGAACAGATTTGTCAAGTACAAGTACGTGTTGCAGACCCGTCTCCCACACCTCCGTGGTGGCCAGTTGGCTGAGCTCTTGACTCTGAATTTATCACATGTCCAAGAGGAAAGGTCTTATAAATTTCGGTCGTATGTACCAAACAGTATAATGTCGACCATTACTCCTACTCTAATTATACTTTTTTTCTGGCCGGGGTACGAGACAAAATTATGAGATCTCAAAAGAGTACGACACTAAAAAAGGTTAAAAAACCACTGTCTTATAGGGTTTAAAGGGCCTCTGGAAGGGGAGGGTGTGTCTGTATGCAATATTAGACAACTAGGGGCTTAATTGCATGCAGAGTGACGAAGGCAGAAGTCTTGGGCCGCCCCTCGAAAACCTTTTGCCCTTACCCATGCACGCCGGGAGCACATCAAGCTTCAACTGTTCCGACGCGCGAGCAGCATCATTTAACATTTACAACAATCCCAAAAATAGGAACCTCAATATAACAGCAATCAACAACACAGTCATTGATGAAATTCCAAATAGCAACAGATCCATCCCTCAATAGTCAATAAAAGCCTGAAAACCGCAACAAAGCTTATCCCACGCCTGCCCCTGGGTTTATAAACCTGATTTAGGCTGATAAGCCAGAGGAGGAGCGCGGGTATGCCGGATTCGCCAGAAAACACAACATTGTCTGACGGCTAAGATGCTGTGTAGCAAGCAATAACCCATTAATATTTATGTCCAACCCTTTTATCTCTTCAAAACAAACCTATAGATTACTTCATAAAATACTGTACATTTTCCCTTAAAAGGTGATTGAGTTATGCGACTGGCAGCGGGGTTGACGTCTGAGATGGTGGTGACAGGGCCCAAATCCACCTTTATCCTCCACCTTTATCCTTACATATACCGATATATTTAGAACAGTTTTCGGATAAAACAAACCCCTTATGCCAACTGTATTATGTTTTCATGCAATATTCCTTCATCTTATTCATTATTTCATACATATACAGCGCAAAAAAAAGTGTGGAAATTAGAATCAATGTGAGGTGAAAAGGCTAAAACAGTGAGCTGACCTGCCATCTGGTAGCCGTCTGGGAATCTTCCGTCAGCTCCAGGACGTCGGGTCTAGGGGTGTTTAGGCTAGACTTACTATCCATTATTCCCTACCAAAACCAGATATAATTAAGTGTTGTCATGGTCAACATAGGTTTATGCAAAAAGAAAATATACGAGTTTTACATTATTCTAGCGTTATAATCAGGATTGTTGGCAAAATAGAAGCATTCGACCACAGCTGTCCTACAAACCATTATACTAAATCTTAGAGGAAGCTTTTAAGCGGGTGTATGGGTAAATAATACTCTTTGCATGCATGAAGTTTAAAATTTACCCGTCACCACCTTGAAGCATTCTTCTACAGTATTTAGTAAATTTGTAGGAACAAAGTGGGCGAATGCTTCTATTTTTCCCAAAAATCCTCTTTTAACGTCATGAATAATGTAAAACTCGTAATTTTCATTTGCATAAACCTATGTTGACATGACAACACTTAATTGTAGCTGGTTTGGTAGGGAATAATGGAAATAAGAATAGCCTGACACCCTGAACCGACGTTTCTGGAGCTGACGGGAGAACATAAGAACATAAGAATAAGGGAAACTACAAGAGGGCCGTGAGACCTACACCCAGTAGTCATGTAGTTTGTGCAGCAAAGGTAGTCTTATAGTCTAGGTAGTTTTGGGTAATAGCAAGGTGAGAATGGGCTAAAATGTGAGCTACCTGCCCAGGTTTCCACTAGATGGCAGGCAGTCACTGTTTTAAACCCATTTTACCTTGCTAATAACCAAAAATACCCAGATAAAAACACCTTTGCTAGCCTAACTAGGGTAAAATTTTTGGTAAATGGGTTGATTGTTGAAGGTTTGAAATTATATCCACGAGTTTGTATCAAGGGGCTTTAGGTGGTCCACGTGGTGAAAGGCTGAGACAGTACTTCCAGGGGTACGATGGAACAAATAATTCCGGGCACATACTCGTTTATGTGGGATGTACCACGTCCTTTTCAACACCGATTGATCGGTTAAACTATATGACCACACGATGTTAGTCAACGTGACTGCACCAGAATTAGGGTTTGCGGTATCAACAAAATACGGTATGCCGAACCGGTTTTCGGGAATATACCGTATGTTTCACACCGGTATAAGTTACGGTACCGTATACCAATACCGTGTCCAAATACGGTATTACCGGGGCTCGGTATTTGATTTTTTCTTGTCTTTTTTTATTGTCTATTCACAGACAATATTAACCCTACACATAGACGCCCCCTAAAATAAAGTTTCTGTGGCGTCAAACATTCTTTTTTTTACAAGTCTTGACCCACCGTACACATAGAACCCCTAAATAAAGTTTCCTGTTTGGGGTTGGCCATTTCTTTTTTTACAATTCTTAACCCCTCCCTACAGCATAGACCCCCCTAAAATTAAAATTCCTATGGCGTTGGCCATTTTTTTATTTTTTACCCTTCTAACCCCCCACCTGGGGATAGCACTCCCCTAAATAAAGTTTCCTGTGGCGTTTTACTTTAAACATTTATTTTTGGAAAAGAGTTCCTGAGATTCCTGGGAAGAATTTAGATATTTGCCAGCTGGCAGTATTTGATACATTTGTATTAAATACTTTGTGCATTAAGAAATGTATTTATAAATCATTACTTTTCATGTATTTAAATACAGTAATTAAATACTTTAATGAGTATTAAATACATTGTATTTAATACATATAATAAAAAAAATAAAAATAAAATTTATTTTTTATTTGGCCCATAACCCGCCCAACTATTCAAGCAACCCTGATGTTTAAATGAACCGTTTTTTCAAATTTAGGAAATTTCCTTTTTTTAAGGGAATTTAGGCCTAAAAAGGAAATTTTAAGGAAACGCAAAATCTAAGGGAAAAACTAAGGAAACGTTTTTTTTTCAGACATTTTTAGAGATATGTAGATTAAGCCAGGTGAGCTGATAATACACATTTTATTTGCCTATGACAAAATGACCAAAGAACAAATTATCGGTGCTAATTTCTTATCATATTCATATCTATAGCATCTACCGCAGCAAGGATATTGGGGAATGGGGAGGAGGGAGATGGAGCAAAGGTGTTGGGTGGCGATGGGCTGGCGGGAGTCGCGGGACAGGGGGGTAGAGCTCTAACGACAAGTTCAGTTCCTGTCCTGCTGTCTGATAAACACTGTTCGCGTGTCTGGGATTCTGTTCTCATCAGTCACTAGTATTTGGTGGTTGGCTCCTCCAGCCATTTCTATACTGTATTTAGCTCCAAAAATTTCATGTTGTTGAAAGTGTGTGCAAACTTTTATGATAATAATGCAAATCGAACATTATGTCAGGGAGTGGATTCCATAGTGTGGTAGATGGTTTATAGAATTCTCAAAGGAATGCATTCTTATATTGCAAATAGAAGAAAGAGCTTGGAAATTTAGATTTCATCATTTTGTGCCTCTGGAGATTTTATAATTAAATAAGTGAATACTTTCGAAACTACTAGAATGTTGTAGGACAGCTGTGGTCGAATGCTTCTATTTTGCCAACAGTCCTGATTATAACGCTATGAATAATGTAAAACTCTTATATTTTCATTTTGCATAAACCGATGTTGACCATGACAACACTTAATTGTATCTGGTTTGGTAGGGAATAATGGATAGTAAGTCTAGCCTAACACCCCTAGACCCGACGTCCTGGAGCTGACGGAAGATTCCCAGACGGCTACCAGATGGCAGGTCAGCTCACTGTTTTAGCCTTTTCACTTCACATTGATTCTAATTTCCACACTTTTGTTTGCGCTGTATATGTATGAAATAATGAATAAGATGAAGGAATATTGCATGAAATACATAATACAGTTGGCATAAGAGGTTGTTTTATCCGAAAACTGTTCTCATATATCGGTATATGTAGAGGATAAAGGTGGAGGATAAAGGTGGAGTTGGCCTGTCACCACCATCTCAGACGTCAACACCGCTGCCAGTCGCATAACTCAATCACCTTTTTAAGGGAAAATGTACAGTATTTTATGAAGTAATCTATAGGTTTGTGTGAAGAGACTAAAAGGGTTAGGACATAAATATTAATGGTTATTGCTTGCTACACAGCATCTTAGCCGTCAGGACAATGTTGTGTTTTCTGGCGAATCCGGCATACCCGCGCTCCTCCTCTGGCTTATCAGCCTAAATCAGGTTTATCAACCCAGTAGCAGGCGTGGGATAAGCTTTGTTGTCGGTTTTCAGTGCTTTTATTGACTATTGAGGGATGGATCTGTTGCTATTTGGAATTTCATCAATGACTGTGTTGTTGATTGCTGTTATATTGAGGTTCCTATTGTTGGGATTGTTGTATATGTTAAATGATGCTGCTCGCGCATCGGAACAGTTTAAGCTTGGTGTGCTCCCGGCGTGCATGGGTAAGGGCAAAAGGTCTCGAGGGTCGTCCCAAGACTTCTGCCTTCGTCACTCTGCATGCAATTAAGCCATAGTTGTCTAATATTGCATACAGACACACCCTCTCCTTCCAGAGGCCCCTAAACCCTATAAGACAGTGGTTCTTAACCTTTTTTAGTGCTCGTACTCTTTGAGATCTCATAATTTTGTCTCGTACCCCCGGCCAGAAAAAAAGTAATAATTAGAGTAAGGAGTAATGGTCGACATTATACTGTTTGGTACATACGACCGAATTCATAAGAACCTTTCCTCTTGGACATGTGATAAATTCAGAGTCAAGAGCTCAGCCAACTGGCCACCACGGAGGTGTTGGGGGACGGGTCTGCAACACGTACTTGTACTTGACAAGTCCTGTTCCTGTCCTGCCCCCTGACTGATGCACTTTTCAGTGCGGGATACAAACAACTAGCTCAGCCCATCAAGTAATATTTTTGAGGGGAAATGAATAAGGGTGTTTTCTGTACTATACCAAATTTCGTTCTTTTCATTACCAAATTTAAGTCCAATACCAAATCACGCGAGTCATTACTAGATGGATTCGTCCTTACCAAACCTGCCCTAATTTGGTAATGAAAAATATCTAATGGCAGCCCTGCAGCCAACAAACGCATGAACACGTTCCACACGAGTATAGAACTCGATGTACGAAACGGTAAAAATGAAAACGACACATGAAGGTAACTAATATATTTTACTGTGGGCAGATGGCTCGTTGGACTGAGTACTTTGGGCAGTTGTCCACGGTGGACCCTCCAATTGAGCAGCTACACACCACTGGATTACGGGCAGTAGATGCCGATCCTCCCATTGACGAAACCGCACTCTCTCTTGACGATGTCAGAGAGGCTGTAGCAAAGTTGAGGTGTGGAAAGGCAGCTGGTGTCTATAATATCAGTGCAGAGCTCCTCAAAGCTGGGGTTAAGGCCATGATTCGCGTGTTGCATGCTGTCCTGACTGCCGTGTGGCAATCAGGTACCATTCCTACGACTGGAAAAGGAGACTGGTCGTTCCTATCTAGAAAAGGAAAGGAGACCTTCAGGACTGCAACAACTACCGCGGCATTACACTGCTCAGCGTGCCAGGCAAAGCGCTTGCCCATCTATTGCTGACACGGATCCGCAGTCATCTGCTGAAGCATCAGAGACCTGAACAGTGTGGGTTCACGCCTGGTAAGTCAACACCGGACCGTATCCTAGCGCTTCGTATCCTGTGGTGGAACGTCGACGTGAGTTTCGACGGGGAATGCTTGCAGCCTATGTTGATCTCAAGAAGGCGTTTGACTCAGTGCATTGTGAGTCACTCTGGGACCTTCTGCGACTTCGCGGGATTCTTGCAAGGACTATTGGTTTGATACTCTGGGACTGCGAGTGCTGTGAAGTGTGGGGGAGATGTATCCAGCTTCTTTCCTATTAATACAGGAGTGAGGCAAGGGTGCGTCCTTGCCCCATCACTTTTCAACACTTGTATGGACTGGGTATTGGGCAAAGTTGTAGATCAAAGTGATTGTGGAGCATTACTCGGCAACACCATGATCACTGATCTTGTTTTTGCCGATGATGCAGTATTAGCAGTAATCTTTGTTGAGTTGCTGGAGGTCCTGGTAATGGCTCTCAAAGCGCTGCACGAGGAGGCAAAGCCTTTGGGACTTGAGGTTTCCTGGCTTAAGACCAAGGTCCAGGTGTTTGGAGGCTTACTAGATGAAACAGTACAGTCTGTTCATGCGTGTGGTGAGGACATTGAGATCTTGGAAAGTTTTACATACCTTGATAGCGCAGTCCATAATGACGGCGGGTCACATCAAGAAGTCTTACGGCGGATTGGCATAGCCCACGGTGTTATGGACTCGCTCAGCAGGAGTATTTGGCGTTGTCGGTACCTGCGCAGAAGGACAAAGATCCGGCTCTTCAAGTCGCTTGTGGTCCCTGTCTTACTCTATGGTTGAGACATGGACACTGAATAGCGACTTGAAGAGGCGAATCGATGCATTTGGTAATAAATGTCTTCGAAGAATCATGGGGTATCGCTGGGATGATTACGTGTCAAACCAGCGATTGCACCGTGAGACTGAATCGAAGCCTATTACCTGCATAGTCCGTCAGCGCCAACTTAGGCTATATGGGCATGTGGCACGCTACCCGGAAACCGATTCCCACCGGATTGTCTCTCTAAGAGACAATCCGGTGTGGAGGAGGCCAAGGGGGCGACCACAAGGAACGTGACTGGGGCAAGTTGATGCTTTTTGTCGAGAGGTGCTTGGTATGGGAAAGGAGCATACATGGGGACTCACGCGTGGTGACCCCCGGGAGTGGCGTCGTAGGGTGGGCGAGACGACGCGCCCCCCGGCGTATGCCCCCAATGATGATGAATATATTTTACAAATTATTGTAGCATGACTTAATGATGAACCGTTGGACTCCAGGTGATTAAGACAATTGTCGACAAACAAAATATTAATAAATATATAATTCCAACCTCCTTATAAATATGATTTTGAATTATTGGTCAGCATGTTTCGTACCGGCGTGGAGGAGGCCAAGGGTGCGCCCACAAGGTTCGTGGCTGGGGCAAGGTGATGTTTCTTGTCGAGAGCTGCTTGGTATGGGAAAGGAGCCTGCATGGGGACTCGCGCGTGGTGACCCCCGGGAGTGGCGTCGTAGGGTGGGCGAGGCGACGCGCCCCCCGGCGTATGCCCCCAATGATTGATTGATTGATGTTTCGTACCCCCAGGTGTAAAGTTTCGTTAGAATTAAGCAAGAGCCAAGCTGGAGCTTGGAGAATTTTTGCGAGAGCCAAGCTGGCCTCCCATTCTGGTGGCCATATTGGCCAAATTCAAAATGGCCGCTGTCCAAAATAAGAAAGTGCAATAAGTCTATAACCAAAAGTGATAGAGTCATATGTAAGTAAAGTTTTTGTGGGTTTGGAGGCATGGGGAATCCATTCCAGTTGTTATTTGGAAGAATCAAGGTCAAGGTCATGCAAAAAGTTCATATTCAATGCCATTATATCCCTAAAAATATATAAATATGTGTCCACAACGTCTTATATTTTTAATTTGACATCATTTATCATTGCTGCTATTAGAGTGCATTCAAAAGACACATGTTCATGTATGTACTACATAGAACTGTATTTGACCTTGACCCCAAAGGTCAAATGTGAATACAAATTAATACAATGTATCTGAAATCAAATACAGTTGTGCTCAGTGGACATTCACTTGAGTACCAATACTAGTACAGGTTACATAGTTAACTTGGTAAAAAATAAGAGTCAGCATCAACATATTTTGCTATTAAACTTTAGTATATACGCAAGTACAATCTTCTTTATTCCTTTTACTCACAATACTGCATCTCACGATAATGTCTATCCAATAGAGGGCTGTTCACTGATTTGCATAGTCGTCATTGTTCAGGCAGCCACCCCCACACTTGCAGAACGTAGTACATCGAATTCCATGCACTACTACTTTTGCAATTCCCTCTGCAGGCTTTAGGGCAGTAGTTCCCAACCTTTGTTCTGTTGTTTCCCCCTTCCCCCTATTCAACCATCCGGATTTCCTCACTTCATGTGGACAAGGAAAAAAGTAGCCAAAACACAATATATATTTGCTTAATAACAAGTATATAGACACTATTCTCTATCTATATACACTTAAAGAAAAAAAAGTCAATAGCTGATCTCTGAACTCTAAAAAAAAAAATTCTGTCGACTAAATGCTAGTAATTTAGATGTCCCTCAGGATAAATTTCCCCCTTAGAATCCTGAAATTCCCCCCAGGGGGAAATTTCCCCCAGGTTAGGAAATAATGCTTTAGTGCATCCGCAATGAAGGAGAAGAGCACATGCCTTACTGGCATCAGCGAGAGTTGTCCAGAAAAGGAGCAATTGATTGCTGCGCCTGTCATATTCCCATCCCCATTAATCAAAAGCAGGGAGTGTCTGATGGCATGTGATTGACTGCTTCCACACAAAACTTGCCTGCAACAATGACCTCTTGATATGCTGGAAGAGGGCAGCTTGGGTTGGTGGTATGCCGTCCAATGTTCGACTGCCACTAGAAAACAGATGGTGCCTGGCCTCGTTTACAGATGCTTGTCCACTTGTTTTACTGTACATGAGCACAACAAACCTCTTAATGTGTGTCATTTCAGGAGATACTAGACTGAAGGACTCGGGGTCTTCAGTCAATTTGATCATGGTTTCAGTTAAGTTTGGTGTATTATGCCATTTGTGGGTCTTCTTCCCACATCCAAGAAACTAGACGTAGTGTCGCAGCCTGTTAGTGCATGAAACAAAGGTAGAGCCAGCGACTTTGATTGACCAAGCTGTGATTGAATGCTGTGCACTGGGATGTCCCGGTAATATTTGCCACTACCAAAACCAATCCAGAGTTCTGTTAGGTCAAGCTGTTGAAAGAAAGCAATGGCAAGAACGACTTTGTCACTGTCAACAGTGCGGATGAATGCTTTCTTGTGACCCTGAGATGATGCATGACCAAGATGCAGAATGATCTGCGTATCTGCCTCTGTGTGGCTGCATGGTTGGAGTCCTGATATATCAAATGCTTTGTTGGAGAGCACAGTTTCTAATTCAGTGCTGAGGAAGAGTTTTCCACCGATGTCAATATTGATCAGCAGTTTTTGCTTAACAAAGACGAACAGTTCCTTCTTGTTTTCCATATTTTTCAAATATAACTGCCAGTCTCGTTTGGGAATGGGTGTGGTACCAGCACAATCTGGATCAAGTTGAGTACGTGCTCCTGAACCACGCCGCTGCTGTGCAAGTGATTTCAGACTCTTCAGGATAGGTATCCCACAAGGCTCAACTGTGTCAGACATTTATGCTTAATGAAAAGTATGATGTGTTGATATACATATCGAGCAAATGTTGATGCTCTACTTGGACGCAAAATAAAATGTACATTTCTTATAAAATAATATCGAATGTGGATATATACGACCTGACGTATATCTTGAATTAATAAACAAATATCAGAACTGGATTCTCTATACCCAAAAATATACAAAAAAAAAGTGTCATTATTTGCTCTTCTACTATGATTGGTTTTTATTTTATCGCCCAATATCAGACCAGACGGCGGCCATCTCGGATTCGTCCATAATGGCCGCCACAGCGAGAGTACATGTTGGCTCCCGCAAAGAAATGAATGTTTATGGTCATATCTACCCCTGGTAAAAAGATTGTACTTTTGGAACAAAGTGAACAATCGGGGTGATTTTTTGGATTAAGACCCCGGACTATAAGTGGGTTCCTTGAAAACATTACTACCGTCTTACTGCACCGCCATTTGAGACTTGACAACAACACGACTCCACGACATAAATGAAGAGATAAATAAATAAATATATAAATGCATGAGAGGAATTAATCAGCTTGGGGAATCAAGTGGAATTAATCAGCTTGGAGGATCAGCTGCCTGCCTCTGTGTGTGTGTGTCATTTACCCATGGTCCACGCGTGCCGATGTGATGCGGGGGGGGGGGCTTCTTGCTTCTTAATTCTCTCTTATCTTCTCTCTTCTCTTTACTCTTCCTTGCTGTTAATAAATAATTTCCTTTTCCCTTGCCCAGCGAGGATTCGAACCTACGCCATCACCAGATTTGATTTGCACCCACTTGTCGCGTTAAACGACCTTGCCAAAGTTTATACCCGTTGGTAATACGGTTCCGGTGATATTTATGGATTACATCGGACTCGCGATCGGCAGTTTCACCCTCCCGGTGCGAGCTTGGAGCTCATTATTACCGATCGTTGGGTAATACTGGGACCTCACACACTACACCCCCCTATCCCCTTGCTCAAAGGGGATAGTTACCGCCCGAATTTGTCAGTGAAAAATCACCGGGAACGAGCGGGGCCTGGGATCGAACGCCGGACCACAGAATGGCATATGTCACTCTAACCCACCAACCCCCTCAAAAAAAAGATAATATAAATAGTGATAAAATAATATATATAATAATAATAATAATAATAATAATAAAAAAGATAAGAAAAAAAAAAGAAAAAAAAAAAAATATATATATATATATATATATTTTATATATATATATATATATATATATATATATATATATATATATATATATATATGCATATATAATATATATATATATATATATATATATATATATATATATATATATATATATATATATATATATATATATATATATATATATATATATATATATATATATATACTAGCCGCAAAGCTGCACTCCGGGCGGCATATTCGCCTGATTTGGAAGAGTTTGTGGTCCAGGGATATCAACCGCCAATCACGGTTGTCAGAACTCGTGACGTCACACAAAGGGGTGGAGCTAACGTGAATCGCCGTGAGCGAGCGAGACCACCGAGAGACAAGGCCTGGTGGATCGCCCGTGACGTCACACCATAAGGATACCACCCGCTCCGCTCCCCGTACAAGTTTACCTACCTAATATAATGTTTATCAGTATAAAAGATATACTGTTATCTTCGGAAATGTTTGTTCTATAATATTATCAAATAAAAAACCGTAAAACACGCAAAGAAAATGCCATTATGAGACTTTCAAGAAATATGCATTAACTTAAACTCCTCGCTATTTAATATTTTGCGCGCAAACATTTTAAATGGAGAATATCAATAGAAGCGGAGTTTAATTAGCTTTCCATTGATATATTTCGTTTAGTGATAAATGAATTAGCGGCATGCATAAATTAGCGTTAACTAAATATAAAAAATCATGAAATCGGGTAATTTCCTACCTAATATATGTTTATCAGTATAAAATATATACTGTTATCTTCGGAAATGTTTGTTCTATAATATTATCAAATAAAAAACCGTAAAACACACTGAAGAAATGCCATTATGAGACTTTCAAGAAATATGCATGAACTTAAACTTTTCGCCATTTAATATTTTGTAAAAAAACTTTTTACATGGAGAATATCAATAGAAGCGGAATTTAATTAGCTTTCCATTGATATATTTCCTTTTCTGATAAATGAATTAGAACCATGCATAAATTAGCGTTAACTAAATAAATAACATCATGAAATCGGGTAATTTACTCGATTTCATGATGTTATTTATTTAGTTAACGCTAATTTATGCATGGTTCTAATTCATTTATCAGAAAAGGAAGTATATCAATGGAGAGCTAATTAAATTCCGCTTCTATTGATATTCTCCATGTAAAAAGTTTTTCACAAAATATTAAATGGCGAAAAGTTTAAGTTCATGCATATTTCTTGAAAGTCTCATAATGGCATTTCTTTAGTGTGTTTTACGGTTTTTTATTTGATAATATTATAGAACAAACATTTCCAAAGATAACAGTATATATTTTATACTGATAAACATATATTAGGTAGGACATTACCCGATTTCATGATTTTTTATATTTAGTTAACCCTAATTTATGCATGCCGCTAATTCATTTATCACTAAACGAAATATATCAATGGAAAGCTAATTAAACTCCGCTTCCATTGATATTCTCCATGTAAAATGTTTGCGAGCAAAATATTAAATGGCGAAGAGTTTAAGTTAATGCATATTTCTTGAAAGTCTCATAATGGCATTTTCTTTGTGTGTTTTAAGGCTTTTTATTTGATAATATTATAGAACAAACATTTCCGAAGATAACAGTATATCTTTTATGCTGATAAACATTATATTAGGTAGGTAAACTTGTACGGGGAGCGGAGCGGGTGGTATCCTTATGGTGTGACGTCACAGACGATCCACCAGGCCTTATCATCTCGGTGGCCACGGAGCGAGGTCCTCAGAACTTGTGACGTCACACAAAGGGGTGGAGCTAACGTGAATCGCCGTGAAGCGAGGCCCTGTGCTCTCTCTCTCTCTCTCTCTCTCTCTCTCTCTCTCTCTCTCTCTCTCTCTCTCTCTCTCTCTCTCTCTCTCTCTCTCTCTCTCTCTCTCCAATACCTGAAGGCAGTGAAGGGGTGAAGGGAGGTATGAAGGAAAAAGTTTAAGGGGGTGAGGGTGGAGGTTTTGAAGGGGTGAACTCTCTCTCTCCAATACCTGAAGGCAGTGAAGGGGTGAAGGGAGGTATGAAGGGAAAAGTTTAAGGGTGTGAGGGGGGAGGTATTGTAGGGGTGTAGGGATGTATTTGAAGGGTGGGCATGGGAAGCTCTCTTCCTCTCTCTCTCTTCTCTCTCTCTTTTCTCTCTCTCTCTCTCTCTCTCTCTCTTCTCTCTCCCTCTCTCGCAAATACCTGAAGGGGTGATAAAGATAGAAGGGAGAGAGAGAGAGAGAGAGATGAGAGAGAGAGAGGAGAGAGAGAGAGAGAGAGAGAGAGAGAGAGAGAGAGAGAGAGAGAGAGAGAGAGAGAGAGAGATGAGAGAGAGAGAGAGAGCTTCCCTTATCACCCTTCAAATACCTCCCTTCACCCCTTCAATACCTCCCCCCTCACCCCCTTAAACTTTTCCCTTCATACCTCCCTTCACCCCTTCACTGCCTTCAGGTATTGGAGAAAGAGAGGAGAGAGAGAGAGAGAGGAGAGAGAGAGAGAGAGGAGAGAGAGACGAGAGAGAGAGAGAGGAGAGAGAGAGAGAGGAGAGAGAGAGAGAGAGAGAGAGAGAGAGAGAGAGAGAGACTCGTTGACGTCATATAAAGGGGTGGAGCTCAAGCGATCGCTGGGTTATAATCTTTGAATCTCTGTTATGTTTATGTAGTATTTGCCAAAAGTATGGTATATAGCTCATATGTAGATAGGTGTAACACATATCCTCGCCCTAAACAACACTGAGAAAATAAAGAGATTTGGCGCGATTTGCAGAATTTTGGCGCAAATGCTGCGTGCCTGCTTGCAAGTTGTTGTGTGTCGCTCTCCCGCAGAAAACGCTTTATAGGATGGATTCATCCCTCCTAAATAGTGTTTACTTCAAAGAAGGCGGATTTGAAAACATCATCATTAGCCAAGATGATAGTGACAGTGTTAAACTTCGCACGAATGCCAAGGCAAGAGATCAGTTTGAAAAATGGCTAGAACTATACTGTTTGACTACAAACACTTGTTTTAACTCTGGGAAGCTGTATCCTGTGGGAGAAAAGAAGAATTTCCGCCAACTTTTGGTGTGCCAGCATGGATGTCGGTACCAGCAGGGGAAGCGAAAATCATATACTGGGTAAGTAAAATTAGAAAGATTGCTTATTATGTAAGAGTAGAAGGAACTGATGTATTCTATAGCTGTGGACAAAACACTACCGTATGGTCTGTGGCAGGTCATGAACTACCTCGTGTAGGTCTCACGGCCTTATGTAGCTTCCTTATTTTCTTATGTTCTTATGTGTCATGCTGAATTGGTAAAGGCATGTTTGATATAGCTGAACAGCGGTAAATATGCAGTTTTCAACCAATACTCTCTCAATACTCTCCTGACACAGCACCCCCAGACCACCCTGCAAGTAAACTAACCTAACCTGGGCATTGATTACATACCCTAACTTCATTGGGGGGTGTCTGGGTTCCCCCTAAGACCCACACATGTGTTATTTTTGGTTTACGGTCATTTCGCCCACATGTCAGTTCGCCCACAAGTCAGTTCGCCCAAATGTAGAGTTTGTTCGCCCACACTCAAGGAGTCAGTTCGCCCACACTAAAGTTGGTTCGCCCACAAGTATTATTCAACAATGCACAAATCATGTAGTAAAAACTTTATTAAAACCCAAGAGAAACATACAAAGAATAAAATGTATGAAAACTAATGTGATAATTCTAGAAGTAAAATAAAAAACCCAGTGATCGAGCATTCATGTAAAATGCATGTGATTAAAATTATTATGAGCTTACTGGTCCATTTAAATATGAGCAAGCCTAGATAAGTTGTAATGAGGATCTCTCACCCCGCATATATTCATCCCAAAGAATTAAAAATCTATTTTGCAGTTCCCTGTATCGTCTTCGTTGGATCCTTCGGAGCTTTCTTTCCGACACCAGCCTTATCTGTAATTATGTTAATTTAGCCTCTTTATGCAGAAGGCTTACCAAAAGATAGAATTGGAGGCTGCTTCTACCTGCTGCACACTTATTTAATCGGTTGTGCCACTAGATATATAGAATATAGAATACAACCCCCTACATTTGACGCCAACTCTAACTTGGCGTTGCACAGTAAAGGAGTTATCTAATGTGGGCGAAATGACTCCACCGAGTGGGCGAACTGACTTTGGGCGAAACGACCTTTTGGTGTGGGCGAAATGACCGGATACCGTTATTTTTTCATTTCTGACAGCTGCTGTATGAGTTAGAAATACTCCTTATGATAAGAAAGAAACATTCAGCTAGGATACTTATAACCACCGATCGTATGGTGTGTGGATTTAAAGTTTAGGTATTATTTTACACTAGCGACCAGAAGGGGTTTGCAGTCAGTTCGTACACAAGTTTATTTCGTTTACACCAGTAGATTCGTTCACAAAAAAAAGTGGTCCGTAACCATAGTCGTTGTGTACACTCAGCTCAGAGTTGAAAGTTGTTAGTACAAATGCCAAAATTTCTTCGTTGTTGGGTTTCTACACATGGCAAAAGCATGAGCATGCAATGAACGTCTGTCGTCGAGCCATGTTCAAGGGACAACAAATGATGGCTCTTCTGGCTCTCAAAGCTGGAGTCGCGAAAAGCTTGGGTTTAAGAAAAGAAAAGGATATACACTACATGGATAAAAATAATTTGTATCATTATTAATAGTCTAGTCAAAATGTGGCTGAAACTCAAACAAAGGTGAACATCCGGTTTTTAACTTGGATATTGGGCATGAATAACCTCTCTTTCGGATAAAAAAAAGTTACCAGAATTAACCTTGCCGAAAGGGTGTCAACGGCCGCCATCTGTAAATCCACGGGGGAAGATCTCCGACCCCCTCCCCCCCCCGCCACAACGGGTTTTTCGCCTCTTATCCCATAATAATTAAGCTAGGTCGATAATTTTTTTACACCAAATGCATGATATGTACTGCATTACCATACAGTTTTCATCCAAATTGAGTACAGTAGTTTTTGAGGCAAAAAATTAAAACCGATAAATTAGAAATAAAAAAAATATTTTGTTGCATGAAAACCCACACAGGCCATCCACAAGGCCAGCTTGGACATTTTCTTGGTGTTTGAAATTGTAATGATAGGTAGCTATATGCCTAACAATTAAACTAACACCAGGAAAATGACTAGCCCCTGCCATTGTTTTCATGCGTTTTTTTAGTTTCTTATACAAATAGAAATAAAAGGGTACAAAAAACCGACTAAGTAGCCTTTTTAAGGCAAACAATTTTTCACATTCATTCCTGACATCATAAAAAAAATAGGTCAAAATAAGTACAACTACAATCATGGACATGGTCAGTTGGTCGATGCTGGGCAAGGCTTCTTGCATAACCACCACAGAACAAGGTCATGAACGGACCAAGAACATTCTGTCAAGAACTAGCATACACGGTAATTTCATCATCATCAAGATCTGGCCTGTGGGAGTTGGTGCAGTGGAGCCTTTGCAATCAACCACACCAAGTTTGAAGTGAATGCCATGTTTCGCAACTGCATCGTGCTGTACTACACCCTGCACAGTACAGTTAACCTAAGTAGTAGCCAACAAATTTACAGGACCAGCTGGCAACGTCAGTCAATGATTGGTTGTAATTACCATCTGGAAAGGTTCCATACCACTCGTCCGGTTTAGCGGGTTTCGACCTGTCCATCCTGCAATTGGAAGTAAAACTCGAAGGCTGTGGAATTTCGGTAGTGCTCTTGTTGGTGGCAATGATTTGGCCTCAACATTTTGGCTTTTTACAAACCCCTCCTAAAGGCGCCTCATGTCGAGATGATTGATGTGTGTTCCCCATCATTACCATGGTACAGGCACACTAAAGCCTTTCTCCCAGCTTCAATAACCTTCTGAACTGCTATCCCTTGCCAAACCACTTCTGCCAGTTGAGGACAGTTCTATTGTTCATCACCTTTACGAAGGGACGCTGCCTTCCCAATTCGATGAAAAACACTGGATGGACAATCACAACACAGTAGTGCAGGATGAAAGAATGTTGGAACAAACCACATCCTCCCCAAAGATTTCCTCATCTCGTTGATGTTCAGATTTCACACTTTTTGCATAGCTTGGTTGGGGGTGACGTAGAGATTGTAACCGTCATCCTATTGGCATTGATAAATAGAAGGACCAATAGGTCAGTGTCATTGCTATCAAAATGGTTTCTCATGTCTGTGCAGTCTAGAGCAGTATTCACAATCAATACGTTCAGCGTCCAGATGCATGGACTACTTTACAACCTGTTCGCCAAATCTTTCCAGCAAGTTGATGAACAATTGTTTGTTTCTGATAGCAGGAAAACATTGCTTTTTAATTGAACACCATTTTAGGGGTCAGTAACCACCTAACACCAACAGGCCCCCTGCTTCGGCGTCGGTGAGTTCGCCACCAGTCGCCGTCTTTAATGGATGGACCCAATTTCATATCATCATAAGACCAATGCATGATTTCCAGATCTAGTTTGTGACATATATGCGGTATCGGGCACAGATCTCATCAAATGTGTGGCCTTTGCCATGGGAGGCCGTGGAAGTAGTGTCCCACCATTTCTAAGAGATACTGTGGATCTGAAGACTGTGGACTGATTGTACAGGGGTAAGTCAGTTACCTATGAAGCGCCAACAGCCGGTGTTCTTTGCCTCTCGCGGCAGTCCCCCCTCGAAAGAATTAAAAAGTGCAGGTGGGTAAACCACAAAGCTCATACTGGAAATGTTCTGGCTGCTGCTGGTTGAGGTTCATGGTAGATAGCACACACCAGTCTCTGAATAGAGTGTGGAGCAGTCTCAACTGCTTCTCGTTGCTGAGCGAAACTTGACCCAAGTGTAATTGCCTGATCCTTTCTTTAAAAGTGTACTCGTGGCCTTTTTTCAACCATTGAAGCCATGATTGTCATCCTATGGAGTTTGCTTTGTCCACATTCACCTTTTTGTCTCCAGTTACTCCACTTGAAATGATGTGAATGGACGGATCTTCCGTGAAAGGGTTCATATGTCTGGAAGAAACGCAAGGGCTTCCAGGTATCCCTTACATCTCGCTCTTTTCTTGCTGAAGTAGCCTCATGGTGCTGGTCACTAGTGCATAACGAATCCGCTAGTTCTGATTGTAAACTTGATTTCAGCACACGCTGGCAGTGATAGCGTTCCAAACTAATGTTGAATTTCGTCCATTCCTCTGCCATGAGTAAGACCTCCAGACGATCTCATGATTCTCATTAGCAACCTGCTCCAATAACCAGATCCGTCGACAAGACAGCCCCGTAGCGACACCCCGTCGAATCACATGAATCATTAGAAAATTTCTGGTACACTTCAGGATGGCTTGTCACCAGCCCCTCATTTGTGCAAGTACAAGTGGCCCGACCTTGCAATAGGAGTGTCCTTGCTGCAGCGAATATTAGGCAGCATTTTCCGTACAGCGTCAAGGTGCGCCAATTCCAGTCCCGGTGCGCTCTGCCTTGATAAAAAATTGCAGGATTTCTCCAATATCAAGGTATGGAATCCACAAGCTTTCGCTGTTCGTGAGTCAGCCACGATCCTTCACATGGTTGATTTCTTGTCAATCTGGTCACAGACTCTGATGACAGAACATTATCCAATGTCTCAGTCCCATCAAGGAGACCTTCAATAGCCCCTGAGCTTCCTCAGGTCTTCATTTTTGAGGGGAAATGACTCTTCTGCATAGTGTTGGGTTGATCATCCTCAGTGACTGTGAAAATGGCAAATCATAGGCTTTCGCTTAACAAAATAGCATTCCAGTAGCAGCAATCAACTAAGAAGTGAGCACGGAATGGCTCTTGCAATTGCTTTGCCACTTATCATGTGCTGACTGTGTTTCAGCATACACAAGTTCAAAAAGTTCTTGCAATCCAGAAACCTGTCCATCAAAGACCAATTGGACCCCAGCAAGCTCATCTGGTAGGAGCCCACCAAGTCGCAAGACAAAGGATTTCAGGGGACTGAGAACTAGGCTGTGACGACTATCATCATGGCTTGTACCAAATGGCGGATCGAATGTTAGGAATTGGTGTTATGTTGTTTGTACGGCTTAAATCACTATGTAACAGAACGTTGAGTAACGCAGGCGGGTTACCAGGGTCCATGTCGATACATGGCAAACACACCACACTATGGCTTGATTTCCCAGGAAGTTTCCTTGGGCACTGACTGCATAAGGCCTGACCATGCGGGTACTGGGACGGATGGAAAATTAAGTGAAACCTCCCAAAGGATGTCAACATTGCAGTGGAATCGAAAACTTTCTTGGCCTTGGAGCTATTTATATGTCATGGTGGTTTGGTGGTGTGCGTGACATTCTAGGTAGTTGATGTTTGATACTTAACCTTAGTATATACTTCTGAAAGGACCTGAATCACGTGGAACTGGTTTTGCTTTAAACTTTCCCGTCGTAAAAGATGCTATGATGCCCATACCGTGGATGTGTGGAATCATCAATAACTCCTTACATTATTTATGGTCCCATTATCAGCTACGAACTGCACAAATGCAGTTTCAAACAGGGGGAGGAGAGTTTCAGCGCCATGAACAAGAGCAGCACTGTTTCGAATTTCGGACTTCCGAGTAAGATTGAAGAGAAGCCATGTTTATTCAGAGTGTCAATTAAAGACCTCGATCCAAAACTGGTCAGGCATTTCCACGGCTAAACCAACTGCAAGTGTGCAAGGAGACACTATGGTTCTAGCAGCCTGCATTCGCGCTGACCAACTGACTGCAAGTTCAGCAAATCATTGTCCCCTTTGCCTGCAATATCTTCCTGGAGAAAGATCAATCAATGTTTTAGGAAACTAATTCAGATCGCATCCTAGTTCAAGATCATCTTACGACGGGTAATAATCTGAAATTGTTGGATAGCTTTAATGTCATTCTTGATAAGCTGGCTGCCGTCTCTATGATTCATAATGGCCTCTGATTCTGTGAACGTCGTTGAGCGGCTCTGTGCATAGAATATTATGGAGAACTACAATTTGCTGATACTAAGAAAGGTACAACATTATGTTTCCCATAATTTCAGTCACAATGATGTCGTCTTTGAAATGTTAGCAATCGAGATTTCATGATGAGGACACTTGTATGGTTCAAATCAAGTGTCCTCGAGAAGTTCCTCCATTTTTTTAACAAGATCGACAATGGTAAAGTGCTCCTGTATTTTTGCTGCAAAATATTTAGAACTCCAGAAAGCCTGCTTTCTCTACTGAATCTCTGGTTACCAAGGTTGGTTTATTAGAAGAATCAGCAGAAGAGACTGCATGGGAATGTTTATGGGAATCAAGTTTGCAAAAAATGTTCTGTGAAAAGTGCTTCTTTCTGAAACCATGGTCAAACAGAACCCATTCTACTTTAACAGTGATGACAGCCATCATTTTTTTCCGACTTCCACAAACTTTTAACATCTGTCTTAAATCAATAGTTTCTACATGGGAAACATCAAAAAACCCCTTTTCTTTCTATCAGATTTTGCTCAAGAACCACAACAAAAGACCAATGTACCTTAAAGTTAGAATACACACAAAGAGCGGCTACACGGGATGGCATTTCATCATGGGGGCCCTGTTTACGGTCAATTTCTATGTATTTGGGGTGATCCAACGATGTCTGTATTTTGGTGGAAGACGTTGACCATCTGAAGTATGATCTCTCCACGTTGTTCAGAAGCTCTGTAATGGAAACGAATTCCCTTCTGGCTGACGATGAATGTGTCTTCATTATGGACAGTCATTGTTGCAAATAGACACTTCAGCATTCCATAATATCGGTACTCAGTTTGGCCAACTGTAAATTTAGAATATAAAAGAATATTAGATCCTTAATAAAAATTAAAAGGATAACTATAAGATTAGAAAAGCAGTGTAAAGTAGTTATATAAAGGAGAATATTTAATATAATACATAACTATTCATTTTAACTACAACATTGACGATGGTATTGATAAATAACAGGACTAGGGAATTCTCCAAGATGACTAATGCCAAAGTCACAATAGTAATCATAGTATAGTTAATGAATTAATTTTTTATTTTAAGGTCCAATCTGACAAACGAGAAAAGAATTACACCATCGTTGGCCTCTTAAATAAATGTATGGAACTGCGGATTCAAACACTGTCTTGCGGGTTGTGTCATATTAGTTTGCCTGGCATCCCTGTGTATGTTCAGTAATCATGCCAAAAATAATGAGTGAGTAATGAAGTTGACGCTGTTTAGTCTGAAAGGACTATTTAAACAGCAGAAATATAAGAAAAAGAGAGTGGCGAAAGTGGAAAAAAATATTAAAGGGGAAAATCCCAGAGATGAGGATTAAAGGAAATAAAGCTGGGTAGAGTGCTTGCCAAATGATGGCGGCCGTTGACCCCTTTATCGGTTTTAAATTTTTTGACAAAAAACTACTGTACCAATTTGATAAAAATTTGGTATGGTAATGGCAGTAATAGTCATGCATTTGGGGTAAAAAAATTATTGACCTAGCTTAATTATTATGGATAAGAGGAGGAAAAAAACCGTTTGTGGCGGCGGGTCGGAGATCTTCCCGTTGGATTTTACAGATGGGGGGCCGTTGACCCCTTTCGGCAAGGTTAATTTTGGTAAATTTTTTTTTTATCCGAAAGAGAGGTTATTCATGCCCAAATTCCAAGTTAAAAACCTTTGTTAGCCAATTTGTTTGAGGTTCTGCCAAAAATCAGCTAGATTGACTGGACTATAAGAGAGAGAGAGAGAGAGAAAAACTTGTGAGCACATACGTATAATAAACTTTTTACCTTCTTTTGCTCATTTTGTAATGTTTCAGTATGTATCGACGCCTAAAGTAGATTAATATAATATGCTTTATTACTGTTATTACATTAATACAAAAGCTCTCAAAGACTGCTATGCTTTTGAATTAGGAGTCAAACTTGACTACTAGCGATACGAAACGACACCAGGTGTGTGCGAAATAACTAACACAACCTGTGTACGAAACTCCCTGTTACCGACCAGAATTCCCTCCCACAATGGACCCGTTTACTCACACCTAAAACACGGAGCATTGAAGCTTTGGATGCAATATAGGCTACATATCACTGTACTCATTTTTTTTTTTTGCTGAGAAATGCACCATAAATGAAATATATGGCTTTTTTGGGGCCAAAATATCCCCAACACGGGCGGAACGCGCTGTGTTTGGGTTTTGTGACGTAGTAAGCGCAGACTCAGATATCGCCTGATCAGCTGATCGGCTTGTTTTGGGCTCAGCAGACCGCAGCCCCTATCTATGCTTTCAAACATGTCCCAGACAAAAAAACATATTATGCTTGTTTGTGCTAAGTGCAAAAACACCAAAATTTAAAACTCCAGAGAATGTGTTCATAACTATGCCTAAAGACAAGAAAAAGAGGAAACAGTGGTGGATGTCTGCAAGGCGTGATTTCTCGATGAAGGAAAATCATACTATTGCTGTGAAGACCTTTTTTGATGTATTATTAATGTATGTACTTGGCATGGAAAAAGAAAATTTGCAAATGATATGTAGCTGTGGGGCTTTAGCTGAGCTGTGATAAGTTGCGGGAGTAGTATGCAGTATGCAAGACTTTTGAGTAGGGATGAGACAGGCTGGGTTTTTCAGTTAAGTATACAACACGCAGTGAGCTAGGTAAAATTCTTGATTTCCTTTCCTGCCCTTATTAGAGTGTTTTTTCCTCCAGCCCTTCACAGATCCCTTCAGTTTACCTCTAAAACTGTAATTATAAAGGTGGGGGGAGGAGATGCCCCCTTGACCCCCCTCCCCCCCTTTTAACGACCCCCCGGGGACCCCTCAAAAATATAATATGTTTAATATTACTAATCAAACCCTCACTTAACCTAACCTAACCTAATCTCACTAATAACCTCATAGCGAGACCCCCATAAAAAAATAATTACTAACCCTAACCTACCCTTGTAAAATTATAGTTTTATTTTACTAACCTAACTAACCTACTAACTTGCATTTTCCCCTACTACTGCAAGATGACCAGTAATCCTCCTTCAAGTGATGTAAGTAGGTATTCACTGTGTTTGTGAATATGTAAGTTGTAGTATATAAGGAAAAAGTGGATAGACAGAGATAAGTGGCCCGTGACACCAGGTAAGTGATGACTTCTGGGATCGGCATTCCTTATAGGGAGCTTAAATGAACCCGCAATGACATGTACAGCTAGACAAATAGACGAAACTCATAGAGGAACAGGTAGAAATGTTATGGTTAGTAAAGGTTGTAATGGTGAGTAGAGTGACGAAGGGTGTATGTTTTGCTTATGTGGGGAAAGGGAAAACCATACATTTCTAAACCCGTTTCCCCTATGAGTTCGTCTATCGTCTAGCTGTACATGTCATTGCAGGTTTATTTAAGCTCCCTATAAGGAATGCCGATTCCCCGAAGTCATTTACTTGTTTTGGTGTCACGGGCCACTTTATCTCTGTCTATCCATTTTTTTCCCTTATAAACTACAATTACATATTCACAAACACAGTGAATACCTACTACATCACTTGAAGGAGGATTACTGGTCATCTTGCGGTAGTAGGTGTAATGCAAGTTGGTGTATTAGTAGGTAGTACATATAGTAGTGGCCGCTTCACAGCTGTTTTGCTCTGTTGTCTGCGCTGTTGACGTCACAACATGGCGCTAGTCGTTTTAGAGCGTATAAATTTTTCCCGTACTTAAAAATTTGGGTGTATATGAAAAATACTGTTCACATAGAAAAATCAACATCACTGCCCAACTATATGAGGCTTGACGATTTCAAATCAATCCTTACCTCAAGTAGAGTAAATGGGTCCATTGGTAGTATGGTTTCTGTTTACCTGATTGGATTCTAGGAAACGTTCTCTCAATGAGCTTCCATCGCAAATCATTACTTTTGGAGATAATGACATGTTATTTATAGGGAGGAGAGAGACAAGTGTTTACATGCGCCACACTCTTCAGTATTATTCTAGTGTTTGCCCATACTCCCCCTCTCCCACAAAACAAGCTTGGGGACCTGGGGGAATGCGGGATATTTGGCTGGGGTACAAAATATGAGTTTGCAACCACATCGTCTTTGAGTTAGGGGTGTTGTAAAAATTCCCTAGATATAGGAAAAATTCATTGGATTTCTTCCAAGTCCAGAGACGTGTGAACCTGATGACCCTCACAGAATGATGACCGAAGTGTCGAGAACCCTAGGAGGTTAGGTTATATTTGTTTAGGTTACGTTAGATTTGGTTAGGTAAGGGTAGGTTATATGTGGTTAGGTTAGGTTAGATTTGTTTAGGTTAGGTTAGGTTATAATTGGTTAGGTTAGCTTAGTTTAGATTTGGTTAGGTTAGATTACACTGGGGAACAATTTGAAAAAAATTAATTGATGAGTTAGATTTTTGAGCTTATTTAGACTAAAATTGGCATGCTGATTCCAAATCTGTAGTCAGTTTTTTCTAGCACGTCAATTTTTTTTCCACAGCTTACCCTCCAGATAAAACAAAATTCACTTGTGAGCCTCATTCAGCTGAAATTCCAGTGCCAGTTTTCGAACAACTACCTCCTCTAGAAGATCTGAGTGATTTTTGAAGAACGCAGTGACAGCAATGATGCAGATTTTGACATTCACGAGGATTCAGTTGTAGGGGATTTGATCAGCACGAGTTGAATGATTTAGCACGTGATTTGGGCCTATCCAAAAAAGCTTCAGAAATATAGCATCAAGATGAACAAAAAACATACTTGAAAAAGAAATGAAGGTCATACTTTCGAACCAGAGAAAGTACATTTCTGCGTACTTTCGAAGTGCCAGCGGTTTTGTGTTTGCCCTAACATTCTGGTTTACTGAAGGAATTAGGNGATGCGCGCTCTGGTGCCCCCGTGAACCTGGCGGCTGAGGTCTTGAGTCAGGTGGCTCGCTGGCAAGTGCGACAACGCCTCTGAGATGTGTAGTTTGGTAGGCCGTTATCTATTAGGATTTTTGGAAACATTTTGCAGTATATTTCAATGTCTCCTTTACTGAGGGTATTGGTAGCAGCTGAGCAGGCAAAAACCTTGGCGCTCATGATGGACGAGGCAAGGGGCACGGGTTCGGAAAGGAGAAAGGATGTGTTGGGTTTGGGTGTGGGTAAGAGAGGTGGTAGGTGGTGAGGAGCGGGGGGGAAGGGTCTTGCCGCCTGAGCGTAGGAAGGGGTTGAGGAATGTGGGGAAGGAATATGAGGTTGTTGGTTATATGTGGGGATGGGTGCAGGGGTGTTTTGTGTTTTTGTGGCTAGTTTTTTGGTGGGGCAGCTATATGAGACAGCAGTGTGTGGTCCGTCACAATTGAGACATTTGTACACGTCTGACGTGCATTGCGTGTGGATGTGGCCTTGAGCAGCACATTTGGAGCAAACTAGGGTAGTCATTTTACATCGGTATGTGGGGTGGTCAAATTTGTAGCATTTTAGGCATTGTTGTATCGGTTTGTATTTTTCAGGTTCAATGTTGTAGGAGGGTATTATGATAGAACCTACCCTAATGCCTTTCTGAAGGAGTTTCTTGGCATCGTTTTGGTGTGAGCAGCGAATTTTTAGGATAGGGAATTTTGAGCTGCGAATCAGGTAGAGGTCCTCAACAGTTACCTCGTTGCGCGTGTTTATGTCTTGGATAAGCGCTTGTGTTGGTTGGCTGTGGAGAGTTTGACAGACCCGGAAGGCCATGATGGTTCTGGTAGTCCGGGCTTGCACGGATTCCACCAAGTGGAACCCATTGTTCACTAGTTTCCGTGTGTTTGTTATGTTAGTGTGTTTGTTATGTTAGTGTGGTTGGTGTAGTCTTCATTGTCCGCTAGGCGAACAATGATTTTCTTCCCGGAGTAGAAGCAGCTGACATGTGGGATCTCTGTAATGTTGAAAAATGCTGTGCTTATGTCTGCAGGTGGTGTAGTGGAGTCAAAGGTATAGCGAAGTGTGAGATTTGGAGGCGAGTGTAGAGGGGGGAGGTGGTTGTGGGACGTCATGGTGCCAGAAGCATGTGAGGAGATAAGGTGAGTATTAGGGATAGAATAAATGAAGGGACCACTAGCTATCCGCTACCCCTGGAAAGTCTGAGGGGCTCCTGTCATGGATATACCTTCGGGAACGGCAGGAAATTAGCTAGTGGACTTTCTCGAGACAGTAGTAGGAGGGAGGAAAGAAGACGAGGTAAGGCGACGGGGAGTAATGCACCAGGGCACGTCCGTCAGCAGCGGGTTTCTATCCCTGGGCCGTGGGGACTGTCAATGCAATTACTTTTGCGAGCGAGAGAAGCACAGTTTTCACGATGGTGGTTTTTAATTAAACGGAAGGCTGGCGCCACCCCTTCAGGGGTGGGGGGCTATGTGCAGGGCGAGGCACAGGCAGGGTGGTGAGGCAGGTGGTAAGGCAAAATATAGCGTTGGGCGTTGGGTAGAGTAGATGTCTTCTTTCTTCTTGCTTCTTTCTTCTTTTCTTCTTTCTTCAGTTAGCGGCACTAGGGCGGCGCGCTAACTGTGGCTGTGCGCGCTTTATATACCCCTCGCTCTCCTTGAGCTTGAACTTGAGTGCGGCCACCATGCTGATCATTCCCGTGTCTTGATTGTGGATGTGTCTTCGTCACAACAATCACTCCACAAGTTCTGCTGACGCTCTCAAACAACTGAGAGTACTCCCTGGAACAAAAGACATCTTTGAGAAGTACTTTCATATAGGTGAGATTCATTACCAGTCCTAGTAGGTATTACATGAGGTAACTTGCAATTCACATTCATTACTTAACTGTATCATGCAATATACCATTTTTTTTACAGAAAAAATGAACATTTCTTTTGATAAAAACGCATTTTTTTTTAGAACAAGATGATACATGTACTGATAGATACATATGTAGCAGAATAAATAGACTTTTAGTAATGAGAAACTGATTCCATACATAGCAATAGATGAATGGGTAATGAAGGATGTGATGGATGTTAGAGCTGTGAGAAGTTTTTTACAGGAGTCAGGCCTGACTGTTATGCTGTTTTGATAAAACTGATGGTGAAAGATTGGTCGATGTTTGATTATGTGACTAAAACAAAGAAGAGAAGAGGATTTAAAGGCGAATATAGGGAAAAATAGAAGTGTGTTGTAAGACAAGGAAGATGTCATGGAGGACAAACTGTCATGGAGGGAATAAGGTATCAAATATATGAGTAGATAAATAAATGGATACCTAAAACAAAATTATTAGGGCAGCACTAGGTTTTTTACCTTTGCTTTCTTTTTTACAGGAATGACAAGTGCTCAAGCAGCCAGATACCATACAATGAAGCTGAATCTTGTTGATGATCTTGTTGGTCAAGCAAGCAACGCTGTCAACCCAACTCACAGAGCAATTGCTTACATGCGTGCACAATGGCTTAAAAAGGAGCATGGTGGTTTGAACACCGTTTCCATGTTTGATGCCATTGAAAAATACAGTGAGGATCACCCTGATGTCACGCTCAAAGTTTACAGAAATGATAACCAGTTCTGTGTTGCATTAGTAACACCATTTATGAAAAGAATTCATGAAAACCTCAGAGAAGCTGGAGAAGTAGTATTTGTTGATGCTACAGGGTGTGTTGACCAGCTTAATACTGCTGTCATACCCCTTCTGTGCTCTGGACCTGTCGGAGCTCTTCCTCTAGCTGTTTTGTTCACATCTTCCCTGGATGAGGCAACTCTGACCAAAGGTTAGTTACTATGCACTCAAATGCAGAAAAGAGGAGGGGCTAATGCAGATCATACATACTGTAATGCTTAACTTCATCGAAGCTTGTTTTAGAAGTACATATTTCTTTTGCTTATTAAGATTTTAAGGGAAGGGCAGCCCAAGAACAAAATCAATTCATAGGAAAGGTTAGTGAAGTGAAGAAGACTAGATTGTTGTCTGGAAAGTTGTTAAGCAGAAACCTTTAGGGGGAAATCCAGTTTTGAAGAACTTTGACTAGAAGCACCAGGATATCCCTTCACTTATACAGAAGATGGAGTGTCTGCGAAAATGTTAATATATACAGAAAACGCAGTGATAATAGTGACATAATGGATTATTTGACATTTATGAAGACAATGACCAGATGTGAGGAGAATTGGCAATCATTGTTCTTTTGCATTAAGGTAAATGTAGTAAGGGGAAGTGTAAGAATTATAATGGATACGTTTGTTTAGTGTGCCAAAATTTATGGGAGAATCTTAACTAAGAATGATGGGAGTAAGTGAAGGAAAGGTTGATGAGGAGCAAAGTAGCCGTCCCCCTGGAAAGTATATTTGTTATAAGAATTACCTCCGGTGCAATCTCTTTTACTGTTATCCAAAACTTAGAACGCCACCGTTAACATACGGATCCGAGACTTAAATGGAGAGTAAGGGGGGGGTGGATATGGTGAAGTGTTATGAGTGACAGTGGGGGAGAGGAGGGGTGCAACTATGTGTTACATTCTGGTTTGACCATACTGAGGGGATGAAGAGTGAAGAATTTGTAAAAATGAAGGTGTATATGATAAATTAATGGCCCTATTAACCCCTTGAGGCCCATAACGTTATTGCTATTGTTATTTGTGTACCATTAGATGGTTTTTAGTGACTATAAGCAATATTTATAGTTATGACCTGTTAGTATCCTTGTCCACTAGTTAAATGGGTATATTAAGTCACTTTTCGATATTTTTTTGGGCCAAAACAGACGATTTTATATAGCAAAGGAAAGATCTGGGCGTGAAGGGGTTAAGAGATAAAATGCCATGGCCATCCCTTGGGCCTAGGGGGACATTCCTGGAGGAAGAGAAAACATCAGAAGAGATTGATAGTGTCTCAACGAAAAACGAATTGCTTTATATTATAATGATACTTTATATTCTTATAGATTGATACTTTAACATATGATATATAACATAATGATACTTTATCTTCTTCAGGGACCATGCCTACATCAGTATTGTTATTGTGTATATCACAGGTTTCTGCATGATTAAGGATTGCCTTGGCCCCGTCGCTTTTTATGGAAAAGGAGCCCCCGACTGTTTCATGACAGATAACTGTGATGCAGAGAGGAATGCCCTAAAAGCTAACTGGCCCACAGCACAGTCATTTCTCTGTATCTTCCATGTGTTGCAGCAGGTGTGGCGTTGGTTATTGGATGGGAAGCATGGTATTGATAAGGACAGTCGGCAAGAGCTCATGGGTCTTGTTAAGTCCCTAGTTTATGCTAAGTCCCCTGTATTCTTTATGGAAACTTGGGAAAAGTTTCAGAATAATTCCTTAGTTAAGAGAAATTCCAATTTCTTGAGGTAAGCCAAATTTACTTGCAACGTATTCATATATTGAAATAATATTTCATCAATCAAATTTTTTCAATATATATGAATGAATTAATTAATGGCAAAAAGGGGGAAATGTGCCAGACATCAGGTCAATATTATATGAAAAAATAAAAGTACGTATGATTGTATTTCACTGAGATACTTATTTATTTCATTGTTGTAGCCAAATTTGGACACACATTCAAGTTATTATAAAGTTAATGAAATTTCTTTCTATATATCACTTATGACTGTTTCATTGTTTTAGGTACATGACTGCACTTGTTGAACGAAGGACAGAATGGGGCATAGCTTTCCGTGCAGGTACCCTGTTGAGAGGACATCATACTAACAACTACTGTGAGGCAACAATTTGTATTATCAAGGAAATTGTGCTCAGCAGGTAAAGCTTTATCTTCATTTTAGTAGTTTTTGGTACAACATAATCAAATTAACTTACTAGGTGGCTACTTTAGGAGTTGCAGAGGAGAGGCTTTTCAGCATACTTGGTTCTTATTAGTTGTCTGAGCTAAGTTCTTATAATGGCAGGAAGAGTTGTTAATTTCTTAATTGAGCTGTAATGGATTGGCTTTGTGTGTGTGTGTGTGTGTGTGTGTGTGTGTGTGTGTGTGTGTGTGTGTGTGTGTGTGTGTGTGTGTGTGTGTGTGTGTGTGTGTGTGTGTGTGTGTGTGTGTGTGTATTTACCTAGTAGCATATTTACAACATTGCTTTCTCTTTTTTGCTCCAGAGTTGGTAATTTCATATCTCTCAACCTTTTCTCATAAGTTAGTTCTAGCTCTGGAACCATCTTTGTTGCCATTCTCTGTATCATTTCCAATTATATGGAGACCACAGAAGTGTGTGTATGTGTGTGTGTGTAAACTGCAAAAAGTTAGAATTGTATTATTATTTATATGGTAACAAGCTGGGTTACCCATCTTTCAACCTTTTCATAACAACTACAATTTCTGCCATTTAATGAGTGAATATCTTAATTAATATATGCCTCCTTTACATTTTGCAGGTGCAAGGCCTTCAACACAGCCCAACTGGTTGTGTTCATGGTCGAAATCTTTGACGTCTACATGCGCAGAGACTGGTTGATGTCGCTCTAGGACGAAGGCGGGTTAAGAACAACAACATCGGCACAGTATCAATGCAGTCAATTACATCCTTAGGAGTGAAAAAGTTTATCGTAAAGAGTCAGACATATCCAGATGAATCATATGATATAGATTTATCTATTGGAATGTGCACATGCCCAAAAGGTGAGAATGGGGCTGTATGTAAACATCAGGCAGCATGTGCTGAATTTAGTTTAACCCTTATAGTGCCAGAGCCGCCCGGGTGGCTTGTCTAGTAGACTGCCAAGAGGCGGGTGGGTGAGCCGCCCGGGCGGCTTTTCATACAATCTTTATTTTGTTCCATCACTGTGAGCTTATAGTAATTATTTCTGTTTATTTTTTCATAGATAACTATCCTCCAATAATCAAACTTCGAGAATCGACACCACGTATGTTTATTAGTAATAGGTAGTCTGTACAAGATCAGCTTTACATGAAAAAATTTATTTACGGATATCGGCACGCGTGTTATAAGACTAATAATACTATTATTTTATGAAATACCTCTCCAGTAAGACTGCACATTGTCCTTCAGGCATACAAATCTTACAAAATAGCATATTTTATCACTTTACAGCGATTTCAATAAACTAGGCTGCTATTTATTCATTTATTTATTTATTTATTATTGTCTTCGTACGCAGTTCAGTAAGCAGCTGCCAGTTTCCCGCACATCCTCACAACTGGACTTTCCGCACTACAGGTTTTCCTTTTAATATTATCTGTTCACTTCTCTCGCGTAATACTTTTTTTCTTCATCACTTACGTAGGATGGTAGTGGACTGGGACTGTAGTGAATAAAGTTGAAATTAACTAAATGTAAACGAAATAACGCGAGTAGAAGTCAAACCCGGTGTTATAAATGTTTATAAATTTTCTAATTCATGTGGATTATTTTTATGGAATTACCAAGGTACTGCAAAAAGTAAAAAATGAAGCGGGCAGAGAAAGTTTTCTTGAACACGGTAATGTCAGTTTTTAGATAATGCGAAAAGGAAAGGAGGAAAGGCAATTTTTATACTGTTGTATACACCATCCGCACCTATAGGGACACGCACACACAGATCTCTCTCTCTCCTCTCTCTCTCTCTCTCTCTCTCCTCTCTCTCTCTCTCTCTCTCTCTCTCCTCTCTCTCTCTTTTCTCTCTCTCTCTCTCTTATTATGTTTATTATTATTATTATTATTATTATTTTGTTTTTATGCTCTCATTACACACACACACACACACACACACACACACACAACACATATAATATATAGCATATATATATATATATATATATAATATATTATATATATATATATATTATATATATATATATATATATATATATATATATATATATATATATATATATTATATATAGTTATGTATATATATATAGGTATATATATATATATTCTCTCCCTACTATTATTTTTTTTTTTTTTTTATATAATCAAGACATGAAAGGAATGAAAAAGGCATGAAGAGTTTTATTTCATGTCACAAAAATCAAAATAAACAAATATATAAAATAAAAAAATAAATGACTAAATAAATTGATTCCCGAACAAAGTATGTCAAAAATACACTGTAGGGCATAGCTTTTTAATTATAATAGTGAAGAAAAGTAATGATTGCACATAATTGTTTGATCAAACATGTCTGTAAGAGTAAACTAAAGTCTTGTAACAAAAAAGTGCCTTTTGTCATTGTGGTGGTATTTGCAGTGGTTAGGACAATAATAATAATTGTGATGGTCTTCCTTATTTTCTTTATGAAAATTTGACACGGATCACGCACGGCTTCAACAAAAATATAAAAAAAAGTTTGCTAACATACCGCTCCATCAAAAGAAAAGTGAGTCCAAAAGTGCTAAGCCAATTTATTTGGGAGAAGTGTCTTGGTACTCCCCACCGAAAGGAGGTGGACAAAGAAGGGAGGTAAATTATGCCGATTTTACCAATGAGAGGGAAGAAAGAATGAAGATACTGGATAACTGTGGTGACAAAGGTTTAGTGGTTTTCTCTATTGTGAAACTCGTGATAGCAAGTCACACACAGGCCAACTTTACATTTTTACAAATATAGTTTGGTCTGACACGACGGTCATGTCCTCCCAACGCAGTTTCTTAGTTTTTTCTTGGAAGCTTTTCCAGTCTGTGGTCAGCCTCTGACTGAATTTTATTAGGTGCCAGGATGGCAAGGGGCTGCCGCTGGTGCTCCTCCATTTTTTCTCTCCTCCTCCTATTCCGTACTCTCTGTGGGTCATATTTTGAAACCAGCTCATAAATGATGGATAGCATAAATTTAAACCTGGACAGAACTTTCCCCATTAGTGTGCATTTTGTATTTTATGTATGCATTTAGCATAGCTGTCCCAAAAAATTTAGAAACCCACTTTGTCGTCCACTTCAGCGTGCGGCGTTCACAGAGGTGGGCTTTAGAGTTTTGTGCTTTCAGATCAACTCCACCCATGATCTTATTATATTCATTTACTATGTTTGGCCTGTTGACTCTTTCTTTTGTTTGTTTGGTGATTTGGGAGTGAACCCAGCACTGCAGGTTGTTGATAGAGGTGCACGGGATCCTTTCTTCCATCTCTGAATTTCACACACAAAAAATTACTAGACGCCACTCAGCCACTTCATTGCTCAAAACTCTGGTGTCCTGCAGATCACCTGGCAGTCCATCCCGTTTTCGCCTCACTGTGCCTGTGCTGGTGTTCCACCGTTGATAGAGACCCTGGAACAATGCTGGAGAAGAGAAGAATTGTCAAAGCCAACATTATGACCTAAATTAGTAGATTTGCTTGGCGGAGGAGTCGATTGTTGTGTTGGTGAGTTATAGTGATGGTCCCACGTGGTGGCTCTCGAGTTTCCCACGGTATTTTTCAAAGTACATGTGTAGCCTGTGTTGACGTCACACACACACCCACATTTTGATACCAAACTTGGCATGGTGTTTTGCGCATAAAACTGACGGAGGTGGGGGAGCGGTCCTTTGAAGGCAATTAGACTTTCATCAAGAGAAATATTTTTTATCAGGATGAAAATACTGAAGAAATTTTGCTTGAAAATTTCATGAGGGGTTGGATTTTGTATAGAACGATCTGGATTTTGTTCATGTAATGGGAATTATCATTGTAATCCAAAAATTTTAACAAAAGTTGGAATCTGTTTTTTTGAAATGCTCGGGAAACCAGGGAGTGTCTATACTGGGTGCATTGTATCCCAAAAACTTTCAATGGTGGGTTTGCTGACAATTCCCATATTAGAGCAACCCCCAGAAAAGCTCGCATTTCTTCTCTGGTGGTGTGACCCTCGCGGATCCACTGGTGAACACGCGCCCTTTGGGTGGTGGCCAGGTACTCTTTTTTTACTTCAATATACTGGTCGCTGTACCTTTTTGTTTATTCAACAATTTCATCAAGAAATGCATCATTGAAAAATAAATTGAAAAAAGTCTTTTGGTTTGGTGGTATTTGCCGGAATATTTTTGGGTCCGGGTGTTGCACTGAAGTGGATGGGCACCGCGCCTCTATCAGCACCTGCTAGGGGTCTCCACACGTCATCGTCACCGTCACTCAAGTCCCCATCTTCTGATGACGTGTACTCGTATGTGTTGTCAAGGAGTTGTCACTCAGCTGCAGGTCAGAGGCAGTATCAGTGTCACTGACGTCATTATCTCTGCCCGGCCTGGTTCGTCGACGTTTGAGTCAGAAGACCATGAACCATCTTTACACCATGAAGTTCTGAAAATAGGAAGTTCCTTTTTTACTATGTAGTGATGAGTAATGAAAAAGAGTAATATGACGGGTGGTGATTAGTGATTCCTGGGAAGGAGTAGTGATAGGTGATTGGTGATTCCTGGGAAGGAGTAGTGATAAATGATTTTTGATTCCTGGGAAGGAGTAGTGATAGGTGATTGGTGATTCCTGGGGAAAGGGGTAGTGATAGGTGATTGGTGATTCCTGGGAAAGGGGTAGTGATAGGTGATTCCTGGGGAAGGAGTAGTGATAGGTGATTTGTGATTCCTGGGAAGGAGTAGTGATAGGTGATTTTGGGGATTCTGGAAGGTATGGTGATGGGTGATGTTTATGGGTAATCATGGGGAAGAGGGGTGATGGTTTAAACGTGGGGAGGGAGTGGTGATGGGTGATGGGTAATCGTGGGGAGGAGTGGTGATGGGTGATGGGTAATCGTGGGAAGGAGTGGTGATGGGTGGTGGGTAATCGTGGGGATGGAGTGGTGAGGGGGATGGGTAATCGTGGGAAGGAGTGGTGATGGATGATGGGTAATCGTGGGGAAGGAGTGGTGATGGGGGATGGGTATCGTGGGGAAGGAGTGGTGATGGGTAATCGTGGGAAGGATGGTGATGGGTGATGGGTAATCGTGGGGAAGAGTGGTGAGGGTAATCGTGGGGAAAAGGGAATGGTGATGGGTGATGGGTAATCGTGGGGAAGGAGTGGGGATGGGTGATGGTAATCATGGAGAAGGAGGGGTTTATGGGTAATCGTAGGGAGGGAGTGGTGATGGGTGATGGGTAATCGTGGGGAGGGAGTGGTGATGGGTGATGGGTAAACGTGGGGGGGGAGTGGTGATGGTAATCGTGGGAAGGATGGGTGTGGGTGATGTGTATTTGTGGGGAAGGAGTGGTGATGGGTGATGGGTAATCGTGGGGAGGAGTGGTGATGGGTGATGGGTAAACGTGGGGGGGGAGTGGTGATGGGTGATGGGTAATCGTGGGGAGGGGAGTGGTGATGGGTAATCGTGGGGAAGGGTGGTGATGGGTGATGGGGATTCGTGGGGGAAAGGGGTGGTGATGGGTGATGGGTAATCGTAGGGGGGGAGTGGTGATGGGTGATGGGTAATCGTAGGGAGGGGGTGGTGATGGGGATGGGTAATCGTGGGGAAGGATTTGGTGATTTGGGTGATGGGTAATCGTAGGGGAAAGGGGTGGGATGGGTGATGGTAAACGTGGGGAAGAGTGGGATGGGTGATGGGTAATCGTAGGAAGGAGGGTGGTGATGGGTGATGGGTAATCGTGGGGAGGGAGTGGTGATGGGTGATGGGTAATCGTGGGGGGGGAGTGGTGATGGGAACGTGGGGAAGGAGTGGTGATGGGTGAGGGTATTTTGTGGGAAGGAGGGGGGGTGATGGGTAATCGTTGGGAGGGATGGTGATGGGTGATGGGTAATCGTGGGGAGGGAGTGGGGATGGGTGATGGGTAATTGTGGGGAGGAGTGGTGATTGGTTGATGGGGAATCGTGGGGAGGGAGTTTGGGGATGGGTGATGGTATCGTGGGGGAGGGAGTGGGGATGGGTTATGGGTAAAGTTGAGATCTCAAGGTGTGAGGTTGTTGGGTGTGTTTGGGGTGTAGGGTTGTTGGGGGGTAAAAGTTTTAGTGTGTGCGGGTTAGAATGTTGGGTGTACTACTACCAAAATTTATAAACCAATAAATTTAAAATTAATAATAATAATAATAATAATAATAATTAAATAAATAATATAACATAATAATAATATTAAAATATACAATAATATGTCATAAAAATAATATAAAAATTTTAAAATAGTATATCAAAAATAAACAGTAATAATGGAACTATGGACTAAACC
The DNA here is from genome assembly GCA_016584305.1 of Chionoecetes opilio. Lineage (NCBI taxonomy): Eukaryota > Metazoa > Arthropoda > Malacostraca > Decapoda > Majidae > Chionoecetes > Chionoecetes opilio. The sequence goes on along the minus strand of JACEEZ010017448.1, from coordinate 46,376 downwards.
TTGGAACTACCATGGTCACTATGGAATGGCCTATGGAACTACCATACCTACCTTTTAAACTCCCACCCGGTACTACGTAGTAGCGGGGTAGGAGTATAGGTCGTGGGGTGTAGGAGTTTAGGGGTTTTATAATTGAGCGATCTAAAAGACAGGTTCCTTATTACTTTTATTATTGATTAAAATTATTATTTAGATTTTTTTTTTTTTTATCATCATTATTGCATCACTTTTATAATTCCTACAAAGCGCTCCTCCCTCTCTCTCACTCTCTGCTCTCTTCTCGCTCTCGCTCTCGCTCTAGCTCTCTCTCCTCTCTTCTCTCTCTCACTCCTCTCTCTCTCTCTCTCTCTCCTCTCTCTTACACACACACATAACACACAATAAATGTGGAGGAGAGGACATCACGAGCATACCCTTTTTGTGTTATCTTTGTTATTGAAAATATTTGTATAAATATTTTCCATATGAGGCAAGTACTATGCACCTATGTACCTATGTAAGGGATAATTAGAATCGTAAACGAGTGAGTTATTAACCATATAATATGGACATGCGTGAAGAATTGAATAAGGACATAGTAAATGCATGCCAAATAAATGGAACTCACCTGTTATCCTAGGGGATGAGTGTGGGACAGACGGCTGTTTCATCCTGGCCACCTGCGTCCCAGCTTGTGTTCGGAAGCCCTTCAACGTGGAAACAAACTAGACTCACTTCATTCGTTATTTTACTTTTTTCGCAGTGGGTTTCTCATTGTTAGACGTTTAGTTTTACTCACTCTTACAAGTATCTTATTTCTAATGAATCAAAGTATTATTTTAGTGTACACTATTTTTATACCTTCTGCCCAAAAAATTCGAACGCACGCGCGGGAAGGATAGCTGCGTCCGAAAACGGAAAATTGCAGGAAATAAATCTACATGCTTCACTTCAGAAGGCCATCACTTTTACTCCATATTTTGTTTGATTTGAAAATAGTAATGAAGTACTGTAATGATGATATATAACACTTTTGTGGGGAGGAAATACCGAAAACACGCAAATGGAAAACATAAATTAATAAATTACGGGAAAGCTCCACAGTATATTATTATTTTTACAAAGTATTTTCAAGTTACTATGAGGTATCAAGTAAATGTATTCTTACGCCTGATTACAATTACGCACTGTAAAATAAAATACAGTTTCATGTACAGGAAGCCCCACAGATATAGAAATGGATGAAACAGAAAGTGCGGCGGGTGACGTGAAAGTGTAAATGCGTGTGAGATGCGCATGGAAGCAGCTCGGCAGTATAAGGGTTAACAGAACTGCACAACAATTTTGCCGTAAAAGCTAAAAACTGCATTGGTAGCTGCATTGCTTAGAGAGAAAGGACTCCAGATGATCCTTCTTCAGGGGCTTGACTGATGAGCTCAAGAAAAAGAAAGGACTCCGATGAGTCTTTCAGGGATCTGACTGATGAGCCTCAAGAAACCCTACTTAATCAGAAGCAAGTGAACAGAGAAGGATGAGAGGAATGAGGAGAAGAACACCTTAGATGCGACAAAGAGTACAAGTTCAATCGAGGAGAAAACTCAGAAGCATTTGAAGTTATCAGTGAATTGCAGGATTCGGTGTGAAAGGGCCAGAGGGTACCGTTTTGGCCCTAGATAATGGATTTGCCCGCTTTAAAATGTAGGAGTACAAAGGGCTCCAAATATGCTTCATGAAAAAGTTCTCCATAAGGAAAAGGTGGGGCTGGACGGGGAAAAATCATGCCAAAACCCAAAATCTTATCGAGAAAGTCCAGGTGTGCCGAGGAGGGTGCTCTTCTCAAAGGACGACGACCAGGGGCGTGATTGGTAAAGTTTAAGCGACCAAGAAATTGGCATAATGTGGTGTGCAATGTTGCTAATGCCAAATCTCATGATAGGGACATTAAATCTCATTTGGTCTATCAATTTTTTTCTATATAGGTCCCGGTTTTCTTCTGACAAATTTTGTGGGGGCAATGTTTCTAATGTCAAATCACATGGTAGTGGACATTAAACTCATTTNAACAAACAAGATGAAGCGATGACAGCAGAGGCGCGGAATTTGTGTAATTTCAACTTTAGGGATATATACGTAGCTACTGGTGATGAAAAGGGAGGAGGTGATTGTTAGAAGAGAACTGTAGCGACAGATGAAGACGCGTTCATGTGGGCTAAATGAGTTATAGTGGACGAGAACTGCGCGCCGGTTAGGTTAAGTTTCGGTTAGTTTAATTTAATAATCCCGTCAGGGGGTCGAAGGGGACGGAGCCCCTCCCGTTAGAAGGTTAGGTTTGGTTAGGTTAGGGTAATAATTTCATCCCAGCAGGGCGTGGCAGAGCCCAAAATTGAGTGGCGGGCGGGCGGGCGGGCGGGCGGCCGCCGGCCACTATTACCTGTGGCCACCGAAACCTGTGGCGGGCGGCCCGCCCGCCCGCCCAATTGCCCAAAGACCCAAAACCACACGCCCAATTGTGTAAGCAATTTCGGTCCTAGTGTGAAATAATACCATATGTAGTCAGTGTCTCAGAAAAGGACCGCGCAGTCCTCGTCCATTTTACCGGATCTTGATATTACAGGTGGCCTCGTAGTGTAGTGGTTAGCACGCTCGGCTCACAACCGAGAAGTCCCGGGTTCGATCCCCGGGCGGAGCGAAGACAGATGGGTGGTCTTTCTTAAAACCCGAGCCCCTGTCCACCCAGCAGTGAATGGGTACCGGGTGTTAACCGGGGGTTTGTGACCCCCCTCCCAGGGTGGTGGCTTCGGCCAACACTAAGCCCGAGCGGTAGATCACTATGGCTCTGAGGAATTATCCTCTAAACAAAAAAACAAACACCACATTCTCTCCAACTCGATCCCTGTCTCAATCATCCGTCCCCTTGTCTCACCAGTCATCACACAGTCCCAGCAGCAATAACAGCCATTCTCTTCCTGTCCTTTCAACCACCTCATTCATTTCACATCCCATTTCAGTGAAAACCACACGCATCATTTCCATTCTCTTCCCAATATACTTCTCAGATCTCATATTTTACTAGTAATCATTCTACCGCAAAATGTAAACACATCAAATCAGCTTCATATTTCTGAAAATCTATCACATATATAATATAGATCGATCTGTATTAATTTTACTGTAACGTATTATATGATGGTGTTATTACTTACAGAAAAAGTATAGACTTATTTTGACCCCAGAGTATGTTCGACGTATTTGCAACATCTTGTATAATTTCACAAAACAATTTCATCGAACATATTCGGCGAAATGACCCTCTAAGTTCGACCAAACAGTCCAACCAAATGGCAAGTTCGACGAAACAGTCCGACGAAACGCACCGTGTGATAGCCGCTTTAAGAACAACAACATCGGCACAGTATCAATGCAGTCAATTACATCCTTAGGAGTGAAAAAGTTTATCGTAAAAAGTCAGACAAATCCAGATGAATCATATGATATAGATTTATCTATTGGAATGTGCACATGCCCAAAAGGTGAGAATGGGGCTGTATGTAAACATCAGGCAGCATGTGCTGAATTTAGTTTAACAGAACTGCCACAACAATTTGCCGTAAAAGCTAAAAATCTGCATTGGCTAGCTGCATTGGCTGTAAGAGATGAAAGGACTCCAGATGAGTCCTTCTTCAGGGGCTTGACTGATGAGCCTCAAGAAAATGAAAGGACTCCAGATGAGTCTTTCAGGGATCTGACTGATGAGCCTCAAGAAACCATACTTAGTCAGAAGCAAGTGAAAACAGAGAAGGATGAGGAGAAGAACACCTTAGATGCGACAAAGAGTACAAGTTCAATCGAGGAGAAAACTCAGGAAGCATTTGAAGTTATCAGTGAAGTTGTCAGGAAGTTCGGTGTTGAAGGGCCAGAGGGTACAGTTTTGGCCATAGATAAATGGATTTGCCGCTTGAAAAATGTAAGGAGTACAAATGGGCTCCACAATATGCTTCATGAACAAAGTTCTTCCATAAGGAAAGGTGGGGCAGGACGGGGAAAAATATCATGCCAACCAACATCCTTATCGAGAAGAGGTCCAGGTGTGCCGCGAGGAAATGCTGCTCTTCTCAAAGGACGACGACCAGGGGGCGTGATTGGTAAAGTTAAGCGACCAATAAATTTGGCCCATAATTTGTGTGCAATGTTGCTAATGCCAAATCTCATGGGAGTGGACACCGCCTGGAGGTTGCCACCCACTGCCTCCATCCTCACGCAGAACTCCTTGCCATTAGGGAGGGCATCAAGTATGCCACCACCGTGCCCCCCTCCTGTGCTGTAACCATCTTCACTGACTCCCTCACAGCCCTCCAATTTCTCCGTCGTCACCGCCCTCACACTCACCATGCCCTTTGCTTTCACATCCACCACCTCTTGCTTCACTTATCCTCCTCTGGCCATCTCATTCACCTTCAGTGGGTGCCCTCCCACATTGGTGTCAGGGGCAACACTGTGGCCGACAGGGCGGCAGCAGAGGCACACTCCCTCCCTTCTCCCATAGACATGACCACAGACCTGACTGATTCACTGACTAACCTTCAGACTACATGCAACCGACACTGGGACACAGAGCTGACTGACGCCTTACAGTACACTTCACTTGGACGAATACGACATGACACACGACACCACTGGTGGACCCACTCCCCCAGCCGTGCCCTGGACACCGCAGTCACCAGACTCCGGATTGGCCACACCCGCCTCAACGCCCACCTACACAAACTGGGCATGACAGATGACCCTCACTGCCCCTGGTGCCCCACATACCTGGACACACCTGAACACCACCTCCTGCAATGTCCTCGCCACCACTCCCACCGCACGGCACTCCTCCAATCACTATATCCACTCCTCCTCCGCAGACCAACTCTAGCCGACCTCTTGGGTGGCTCTCCAGACCCTGGCTTGGCCTTCAAAATCCTCAAGCACACCAGGACCTTCCTACAGAAGTCTGGCCAACTGCACAGGATCTAACCTGCTGATTCATTTGCATCCTGCACCTTCGGGGCACTAGAGGCTGTGGCACCACAGCCTACACGGGCCCTTCAAACTCCCAACAACAACAACAACAAAGTTTGGCATGTGTACGAAACAGCTTTCAACTCTTGAGCTGAGTGTACAAAACGACTATGGTTACGGAACAACTTTTTTGTGAGCAAATCTACTGGTGTACGAATTAGCTTGTGTACGAACTGACTGCACCCCTTCTGGTCCTAGTGTAAAATAATACCAAAACTTTAAACCAATACACGATCGGTGGTTTTAAGTATCCTAGCTGAATGTTTCTTTCTTATCATAAGGAGTATTTCTAACTCATACAGCAGCTGTCAGAAATGAAAAAATAACGGTATCCGGTCATTTCGCCCACATGTCAGTTCGCCCACACCAAAAGGTCGTTTCGCCCAAAGTCAGTTCGCCCACTCGGTGGAGTCATTTCGCCCACATTAGATAACTCCTTTACTGTGCAACGCCAAGTTAGAGTTGGCGTCAAATGTAGGGGGTTGTATTCTATATTCTATATATCTAGTGGCACAACCGAGTAAATAAGTGTGCAGCAGGTAGAAGCAGCCTCCAATTCTATCTTTTGGTAAGCCTTCTGCATAAAGAGGCTAAATTAACATAATTACAGATAAGGCTGGTGTCGGAAAGAAAGCTCCGAAGGATCCAACGAAGACGATACAGGGAACTGCATAATAGA